>BLSH010144960.1:1808443-1823922 GCA_018402905.1 Glandirana rugosa | reverse complement strand
GACAGCCTGACAGGCTCTTTGTACACAAGTTCATCGATAGATCAACTTGTCTACAACCAGTGTGCCCATACATGGATTGAAACTCAGCCGGCCCCTACTGAAGCAGTTGAATTTCAATCCATGTATGGCTGGTTTAAAGCTAGCCATAGATTGATCAAAATTTGTCTGGTTCAGCCGGGACTGAACGAATTTTGATGAGTGTGTGGCTGGCCTTGTTTGACTTCTGTCAAACGGACAAGTTGGAAAACTTGTTAATCAGCTGCAGCCATAGATGAAAGTATTCTAACAGGTCCAGGTCCTGCGGTCAAAATACAATGTCCCAGAGATGGATGGATTCTTCCATCCACCTTGCTTGTGTGAATGGAGGAATCTGCCTAGTTTTTAGTTTTTTTTATTATTATTATTCAGCCCACAGCCAGAAAGAAAAAAACGACCCATTTATGGCCAGCATTAATTACAGACTGTGTTTGCATGAGTAAGTGCAAAATTGTAAATCAAGTTAGAATATAATTGGTTGAAAAAAAATATGAAAACCAAAAGTGTTGCAGGTCTTCTCCATTATAGAGATGTTTGAAATTTTGTAGTACCCTTAAACATAACAGATCAGCCCCCTGCCCCCCCTCCCCTTATACTTACCTGAGCACCCGCTTGATCCAGCCTTGCCTCTCCGGGGACTCACACTTCTGATTGGCTGTTGGCTCCCACTGCTGTCATTCATAGCCAGTGAGAAAATCAGGAGATGGAGGGGGCAGGGCAGAGCCGCAGCTCTTTGTGTGAATGGATATATGGACCACAAGTTAGGAGCGCGCCTGCATGGGTGCCCGCCACAGCAAGTTGCTTGCTGTGGGGGCACCCAGGAGGAGCCAGGAGCGCTAGCGTTGGACCCGAGAAGAGGAGGACCCGGGCTGCTCTGTGCAAAATCACTGCACAGAGCAGGTAAGTATAACAGGTTTGGTTTAAAAAAAAAAAAAACACAAGGCTTTAATACCGCTTTAAGTGTGTGAGTGACCTGCTTTCTTGGAAATTAAATTAGTCATATATGTGAAAAAAGGTCAAAACATCATCCTGCCTAAACTATCCGCAATGTTATTTGCTGCTTGTGTGGATTTTTCACCTCTTTTTAAACACCATTGTACACCTTCCTACACTATGGTTCACTTGTCTTATAGATCGTTGTTGCAAAAAAATCATTTAACACAGAATGCAATGTCTCTTGGAGTAACATCCACTCTTTCTAATGCCACTGCTGTCCATACACCGCTAACACTCCACATCCAAAACCTATGCAGTGTGATTGGCTACAGGTGCTTACACCACATTCATGTTTTATTTATGCCACCTGACCTGAATTATATATTCCATTTAAGTGTAGAGTACAGAATATTTCACACCTTGAAAAATGACAGTGCTTGCCCCTCAGCAGCTGTGGAGAATGGAGCAGCTCTTGATTGTTATAGAAGATGTGATGGTTTTCCCAGTATCTGAGAACACGCTATTTACCGCTCACAGAATAAGATCGGAAATCTTTTATCTTTGACTAGAACTTACAGCACAGAGATTATTGGTGATTATATGGATATTGGTCATCGTCATAAATCTGCACCTGTCCCGCACTGTGAATTTTTATATGTCACATCAAAGCATTCCATATTGTCTTCCTGGACATCCACACACTGTTGTCACTATGATATATGTCTTTCTATTAAAGTCCTTTGAATTGCTTGTCACGCCTGTAAAGTGATCAGGTGCTTCATGCAGTTCTGCCAGTGTTTCTCATCTGTACATTGAGGTGTAGTTGGAGCTGCATAGTCCTGTAACATGCTGTAAAAATTGCAGTTATGTTTTAGAGGAGAGTTGGTGGGATTCAAATATTTTAAATTTAAATAATTTGATAAAAGCGCATCCGCAGCATATTTAGCCGTTGACAAAAGTAGAAGTTTGGATTTAGGATGACACCTTTTATTGGCTACTTAAATATATTGTAGTGCAAGTTTTGTGTAATGGGCTAAAGAGGCTTGCATGATTTAAAAGCTTGCACTGCAGTCTATTTAGTTAAGCAATAATTAGTATCACCAAATTGTATCAATGCACTTTCTAATGTTTCATTGGTGTAACTGCGTAGCAAACCAACACATGCTAAAAAGATCATACTTTGAAGAATATGGTGTTTTGGTCTTATAAAGTCTGTAACAGGGCTAAAGGGCTATTACCATGGTGACCAATCCTATTTGAGCTCTACCTTTCTTGCCTACACTAGAAAATTAAGACATATGTCTAGTTGTTTTAGGCAATTACTTGATATTTCTCTACCAAAATTAAAGGAAACAAATGGTTCTGGGTTATTTGTTTTAGGGTACCTCTTTGGCAAAGGATTCCTAGAGCATATATTTTTTTTTTTTTAATAATTTATGTGCAAAAAAAAAAAAGCAGAATAAAAGTAAGGGCACTTTTACACCGCATGCTACATCTTTGGTGTGCTTCCAGAAAATTCACCAAAAATGCCTGATCTAATAGAAGTCTATAGGAAAGTGTAATTTCACTGCACTGCACCCACACTGTGGCCAAAGGCCTGTAGGGTGGAAGCACCCTTAAACCCTGCACACACAGGCAGAATGTTGGGAGACATTTGCCGGTTCAAAAGAAAAAAACAGCCGATATTCTGCCCGTGTGTATGTCAGTCTGTCCGACAGAAACCAGCCGTTTGACTCCCGATCAGCAGAGAACGCTGATCGGAGTTTTCTGGGGGGTGGGGGATCCCCCTGTCAGAACACAACAGCTCAGCGGGGGAGATCGCTGGACTAACCTTGCATGGTTAGTACAGTGTGTCTGACAAGAGCCAACGTGGTTTTTTTTTTTTTTTTTTTCATGCATCCTACAGGGTTTTACAAAAAAAAGGTAAAGATAAAGCAATCACATAGGGTGGGAAAACCCCCGTAGAAACAGATGGGACTTTATTAGTGCTGGTCGAAACCTACTTCTGAAAGACCAGATAGATAGCAATAGTATTTTTATACTCAGTATTTTTGGTATGAAGTATCTGGAGACCCCAGTCCTGTCCAGGCTTCCATCACATTGATTGATTTTTTCCCTTTGTTTTGCACCATAAGGGTTCATATACCTCAAGCAGGTTCCTGTTTCTCCTGAAGAAGCCACACCAGGCGAAACGCATTTGAAAAGAATCCAATACTCCTCATTTCAGTGTCTCCAACCTATACCATCCTTGCATATATGTTGGTCTGCATTCTAGGAAGAGTACTTTGTGTAGGGGTTGTGCCTCTCTCTATGTATATGTATTGTTTTTTGTCTGTTTATAATAGCCCTAATGATGGGCAGATTTTATGTGAATCAATGAATGTTACATTTTTAAGCACTATTGCTATCTATCTGGTCTTTCAGAGGTAGGGTTCGACCAGCACTAATAAAGTCCCATCTGTTTCTACAGGGGTTTTTCCACCCTATGTAATTGCTTTAAATGTGATTTTACTTACCAAACACATGCGGCCGAAGAAAATTTTACATTATCTCTTTACTGGACTTTTATAAGTTGTATTTTCTGTTCTCTTTCTAGCAGTGCTCACAGAATGTATAAACCCAAAAGCAAAAAGGTCATATATTGCACATTACCAGCCATTAGCCTGAAAAAAGAAAATAAATACAGCCACACCATTTTAAGACCATTTTGACAAGTACAGAAATTCCCTGTCAACTTTGCCAGAAATGTCCTTGTCCCTTTCTGTGAGGAAGTCCAGCCTGCATGCCAACCATGGCTTCATAGATACAGTTGAGTGAGTGAGCATATCCACCCAGGGACAGGAAGAGTAAATGTAAGATAATGCATTTGGGTACCAAGAACATTAATGCAAACTACTCACTAGGGGGAGAACCTCTGGGGGAATCTAGGATGGAAAAATACCTAGGGGTCCTAGTAGAAAACAGGCTCAGCAGTGGCATGCAATGCCAAGCTTCTGCAAGCAAAGCTAACAAAGTGTTGGCATGCATCAAGAAAGGGATTAACTTCAGGGATGAATAAATAATTCTCCCACTCTATAAGTCTCTGGTGAGGCCGCACTTGGAGTATGCCGTCCAATTCTGGGCACCAGTCCTCAGGAAGGATGTCCTGGTATTGGAAAGGGTACAGAGAAGGGCAATAAAGCTAATTAAGGGATTAGAGGACCTAAGTTATGGGGAATGATTACAAGCACTGAACTTATTCTCTCTGGAGAAAAGACGCTTGAGAGGGGATATGATTTCAATGTACAAATACTGTACTGGGGACCCCACTATAGGGACAAAACTATTCAGTGCAAGGGAATACACAAAGACACGCGGCCATTCACTGAGAATGGAAGAAAGGCCGTTTAACCTTAAGATGCGTAGAGGTTTCTTTAAGGTAAGAGCAGTGAGGATGTGGAATTCTCTTCCACAAACAGTGGTTTCTGCTGGGAGTATAGATAATTTCAAAAAACGATTAGATGAACACCTAAGGGACCACAACATTGGGGGATATACAATGAAATACTGACATAAAAACACACACATAGGTTGGACTTGTGTCTTTTTTCAACCTCACTAACTATGTTATTTTTAGGATTACCAGGTTAAAATAAAGAGGTAAAAAGGCTAAATAAAAAAAAAGAAACAAGAAAAGTATGCCTGCATTTTTAATGCAACTGTCTAAATCCATTTAGGAAACACCAAGTATGGGAAGAGCAAATGTGTTTGGGGATGCCGTATTGTCTACTTGATTTGGGTTGATCCAAAGTCTAATGGGGAGCTATATATTTTTGAAAATTCGATCTCCTTTCTGTTTTACATTTATACAGCAACATTAAACTAGAGCTGCACGATTCTGGCTAAAATGAGAATCACATTACATTGTACATTGAGTTGTAGTTGGAGCTGCATAGTCTTGTAACATGTAAAAATTGCAGTTATGTTTTAGAGTCTTGAGGGTGTCTCTATTCTGGATGGTGGAGCAATGGAGACCCCCTTGGACAGCAGCATTGTCAGCCTGGAGAGAGGGGTAGTGTTAGATGCACTAGCAAATTTACATGGACTTGACTAACAGATTAAAGCTGAATGCCAATTGTGACTTTTTAACGTGGAACTGAACACCTCTATTTAATGGTTTCCCCAAAACCACAAACATCAGTTGCAGGAAAGAAAATTGAATAATGTATGGCTTCCTTTCATCACTAGCTGTACTTTCTTAGGACTGTTGGCTACCTGGCTTCTGAGATTTGCCCTAGTTCCATAATGCTTTTAGCAGATTGCAATGCACGCCCTGGCACATAAAACTCATGTATATATTGAGCATTCCTAAATATGCAGCTATAAAATGGTTTAAGACCCCAATCTCTTCCTATCATTGATGTCTATGTTCAAGCACCTCACTCTGTGCCATTTTCTGTAACCGTGACTCTCTACAAAGGTTTGTAATGGTCACAAAATATAATTGGTTATGATATACCGTCCTATAAAAGACTTGGCACACAGTGTTCAGGTGCCCGGCTGTAAAAGAACATAAAGCACTGCTTTCCCATGTGCAGTTTGTCTTGTGTAGAAGATTGAGAGAATGGCGTGTTTCACTGTTGAGCGTTTAACAGAGATGTCATATAAATCTTTTTCTTTGTTAGGATGATGACAATATTCCGTTACGAGTGATGCTGTTACTCATGGATGAAGTCTTTGACCTGAAAGAAAGAAATCAGTGGTTAAGAAGACAGATTACCAGTCTCCTTCAACAGCTCATCAGGGCAACATATGGAGACACAATTAATCGGTAAATAGCTTTGTTTGAGTTTAATGTGTGTTCTGCCTCATCAGGCAGTTCACTAGACTTGTGCAGGTTCCATGAAAATACTCTTTTTATTATCTCTATAAAAATTTACCATGCTTTACACAGCTGTTTATGGTAAAGCAACCTATGCAGCTGATTTTTTATTTTTTTATTTTTTTTTCTTCTCTTGTCTCAGAAAAATTGTTGATCACGTGGAGTCCATGACATCTCCTGATCAAGTAGCAGATTATGTGAAGCATTTCAGGTAAATTACAAGAAAAATAAATGACAACTGTAGTTGCGGAATGTGTGAGAAAATGCTATTCTGTAATCCTTACTCTAGCATGACCAATTTCAAACACGGTTATGTTACAAAACAATCTAGGTGCTCAGAACATTCTTCTACTGAGATCTGCTTCCAGTCCATTGGTTGGTGGAACTAGTGCAAATGCACTGCTACTATTTGCCCATTCACAATGTGCTTCGTAGTCTTGTATGGCCAACAGTTTGTGATAACCTGACAATTGCTACTATGCCATTTGGCCAAAAGTATTTAGACACCACTCCAAATTACTGCGTCCAGGTGTTTTCACTGAAGACCACTGTTAAAGCAGTATTATACCCAAAACAAATAGAAACACACTATAGCTGTCAGTAGATATTTACCTATCAATGCGTGCCTTTATTTTTGTTTGCTCTATTTTATTCTTGAATAAAATATCAGTTGATCCTGCCAGTGATTTCCTTTTCTATGTCTGCAGTGGCAATGATCTGCTGGCTCAGGTACAGTTTTGCCACTGCATTGCACATGTTCCAGCTATTTTAGAAAAAAAAAGATAGAAAGAGAAAAAAACAAGTCTATGATTTACTCGGCATGGCCTGGGTGGTGGGTGGAAGGAAGCAGCAGCACATCACTCTGCCATCACTGGTAAAAACTTCTGCCCTAGAGGAGTGTTTGCTGGTGATGTCAGGGCGATGTGCTGCAGCTTGGTCCAACCACCGCCCAGGCCATGGAAAGCCCAGAAAGAGTGCGGTGATCATGTGACCAAAGAAACAGGTATTTGGACGTTATTAGTTTTGACATTTACTACACTAGGGTGAATTGAGCATTTAGGTTTACAGTTGATTTAATGCTACAGCATACTATTTTTAGGCCGGGTTCATGTGTGTGTGTGTAAAGGCACATTACCTTAAACTCATTCTAAAGGCTGAAGGTTTTCTTTACCTATGCATGAAGGTAAAAACCTTCAGTATGCAGCTCAACCCCCCCTTATACTTACCAGAGCCCAATTTCGATCTAGCACTGTGCACGAGAGCAGCTGCTCTCCTTGCTCTCTGCCTCCTCATTGGCTTGGAGACAGTAGCGGGATCTATTGGCTCTCGCTGCTGTCATTTACAGCCAGTGAGGAGGTAGCAGGGGCAAGACTGAGCCCCACTCTGAGCCAGGCCAGGGCAGGACTCAGGCGCGAGCACGGGGGAAGAAGCCAGGATCGATGGCAAGGGACCTGAGAAGAAGAGGATCGGGCTGTTCTGTTCAAAACTATTGCACAGAGTAGGTAAGTATGACATGTTTGTTATTTTTTTAAAAATAAAATTTTACCTTTTTAGTATCATTTTAAGACATTGCATTAATTTTCGTAAATGTTCTGATATTTGTGCTCTTCCACCCTTCTGGCAGCATTTTGGGGAAGGCTCCTTTGTGTTCCAAGATGACAGTGCCTCTGTGTCGAAAGTTTGGTGCATGAAGACATATTTGGGTTAATTTATTAAAACTAGATAGTGCAGATGTGCATGGTAGCCAGTCGGCTTCTAACTTCAACTTGTTCAATTAAGCTTTGCCAAAAAAACCTGGAAGCTGATTGGTTTCTATGCAGAGCTGCACCAGATTTTTGTACTCTGCAGTTTAAGAAAATCAACCCCATTTTGCCAAGTTTGGTGGGGAGGACTTAGAGTGGCCTGCGTGGCACCCTGACCTCAACCCTATGCAACATCTTTGCATTGAATTGGAGCACTAACTGTGAGCCAGGTCTTCTCATCAATAGCTCAACTCAAACATTCTCTTTGACTGAATGTGGAGGCTGTTAGTGCCACAAAAGAGGGATTTGGAGATGCAGAACTTCAATTGTTTAGAATGCACCTGTACTTTGTCCATGTAAAATAAAGTAACCGTTGGAGAAACAGTAGATGTCTGTGTCAAGCCATGGCTTAGATGTTGCATCCAACTTTTGATTGGGTTTTCCAGCAGGAACTATAAAGAAAACTATACACCAACAGTATTTCACAGTTACCTTTTGCATTGTGTGTGTCTGTGGTATGATTTGTAACTCATTAGCTGGTTGCTGATTGCAGAGACTCCTTTTGGCCGAATGGAATATTGGCAGAAACAGCTGCCCGCCGAGACCGCAGTATAAGAATGCGCACTAGAGTGGCAGGAAAAACAAAGCTGCTGGAAATTATGCCAGGTATTGTGACCACACCTTTATCTTTTCAGCGCAGCGTTTTTAAATGCTTTCCCGGTCTTGAAGAATCATTTGTAGAGCGTGTAAACCAAACATTTCATATTCCTGATATGTGCCTGCTGTACCCGTGTACTTGTATGAGAAAGTATCCTGGTCTCTGTATTGCTTCCTTTGTGTGAAATCCCTGTTGTTCCTGCCAGTCCTTCTGCTTTTCTGTTAAATACTGACCACACTAAGCAGGGGAACATTCCATGGTCATTTCTCTAGCTGTGCTTGGGAGCTCAGCCTGCTCTCCAGGGATCAGGCTTGTTCTGGTACACCCCCCCTGCACAGTCTTTAACTGGGAAGATCAGTCTACTGTTGCTTCCCCTCTCCCTCCCCTCCCACAACTCTTATGCAGCTGAGAACATAGGGAATGCACTCACTTATAAAAGAGGGGGAAGAAGGTATGTCTTTACACAATTGTTCTGCCTTTCATTTCTGTTTTAAACTGAATTGGTTGTTTTACAAGGTGATAGTTTACAATCCCTTTAATTTGAAATTTCCTTGGAAATTTCCCTCCATCAAAAACGATATGACTATAAAAAAATGTTCCCCTTCTAATTGTTTCATTCACACACTGGCTTCTTCTGTTACTTAGCGGCAAAAGTCGACCAATTTCTACACTCGTGTTCCAAGCTCCGTCTCCTTGCCTCGGGCATGGAATTTTATCTGATACTATTTATTTTTAAAAAATGCAGCAGGAGGTATAACACAAAAAAAGCAGTTAAGGGTGAGTGCAGTTTTATACTCATTAACCACTTAAAGACCGCCCACCGTATATATACTGCGGCAGGGCGGCTCTATTGCGTGAGACAACGTACCTGTACATTGTTTGCTGTAATAGATACTGTGGGAGCGCCCGCTGCACAGAGGGGGAGGCAATCCACGTATCCGGCAGACCCGCGATCCCGATGTCCGCAGGCCACCCGCAATCCTGATGTCCGCAGGCCTCCCGCGATCCCGATGTCCGCAGGCCACCCGCGATCCCGATGTCCGCAGGCCACCCGCGATCCCGATGTCCGCAGGCCACCCGCGATCCCGATGTCCGCAGGCCACCCGCGATCCCGATGTCCGCAGGTCACCTGCAATCGCACCACAGAGAGGCAGATCCCCTTTCTGACAGGGAAGTACACAGAGGTATTCTGTTCCTAATACTCAGGAACAGTGATCTTTGTGCTCCATCCCCCACACAGTTAGAAAGCACTAGCAGGGAACACCTTTTAACCCTCTGATTGCCCCTGATGTTGACCCCTTCCCTGCCAGTGTCATTTATACAGGGATCCGTGCATTTTTCTCAATCGTTCATTGACGGACGCAGCCTCTACTCTTGACGTGGGGTTTATGCAGCTTTCACTAGGAGTGGACTAGGCAGAGCGACGTTCAGCTCAAAGCAGACACCGCCCCTCCCAGGGGGCAGTCCTCACTTTGCATAACCCCTCCAGCCCTGCTCAGCAACTCAGTTTTTTTATGCCTAGTGCAAGGAGTAGGACCCGGCTCCCTGCTGGGATCTGCGGCTCCCCATTCTTTTTCTTATTTTTCTTTTCTTCAAGAATTCTGATGAAGATTACAATCAAGTAGCCGGCTGGGTGACAGGCTGGATATCCTAGATCCGGGGATTCTCCCTAGCGCGGCCGACGGATACGAGCCAACCCTTAGCTGTACGCGGGGTCGGCCGCGTCAGGCCTCGTTCCGTGCGGGGCGGCCGACGGGTTAAACGTCCCGCCAGCGCACCTAGGACCGGGCACCCCGTGTCCGTGTCACGGGTGCTGCGTGGCCGGCAGCTCCCCCTGAATCGGCGGGGTGGCAAGACTGCTTCGGGTGGCTACCCGCTGCGCCCGTCTAGAGTGATGAGTACTGAACCCCCCCGCAGAGGGCGGCGGGGGGTGTCCCCCCTTTCCTAGGTATAGGTGTCTGCCTATCCTCCGGTTTGCCCCACCCCACCCTCCCGTGTAGCTTTCCATGCCTGCATGGGTCCCGCGGCCGCCATTTCTCTGTATCCGGCCGCATGGGTGCACGGCCACCATGTTCCCTTAGCCGGCCGTGTGTTACACAGCCGCCATTTTCTTGTAGACGGCCGCCATTTTGCGGTGGCCGGCCGCTGCGTTCGGCTTCTAGTGCCTACAGCGGCCATTTTTGTGTGGTCCGCCGTATACTGGCTTAGATTGCTGGCTGAGTGGGCGGCCCTGCTTTCTCTTGGTGCGGATACAGGCCGGAAGCGTGCTCCTGACGTGGGGATCGCGAGCAGAGGGACAGGCAGCTACTGCAGCACAGATCCTGGGGCGGTGGGTGTGTCCTCCAGGGAACCTCTGGGGTCCTAGGGAAGCGACTGTGGGGCAGTGTGGGACACCCAAGTCCTGTGGTGTCTTCCGGGGTGCGGGCCATGGCGGCTGAAGCTGGGGCTTCTCAGCCAGGGGTCTCCGGTGGGGACCAGGCAGCGCTGGGACCGGTGGTTCCGTTGCACACTTTGACGGCCCTCCTGTAGGCATACTTCTCCCAGGCAGAGCCGATCCGTGACCGAGGGGTGGCAAGTAAATGGCCACCCCCGCCTCTGTCCTCTGGGGAGGACTTGGAGCCGGAGGGGGGCTCCACGGTGTTGGGGACCCCCCTGGAGGTGTCGGATGGTGAACTCGGGGACCCCTCAGATAAAGAGGAAGAGCCCTCGGGGGCCACCGCGGCACGTGAACGGGCTCTGGTGGGCTCATTGGTCTCAGCGGTTCGAGAGACGCTGAAGCTGGGCCCGGCTGCAACTTCGGGGGCACCGTACGCTTTTGGGTCGCATAAGCTGGCCCGGACGCCTAAGGCGTTCCCCGATTTGTCGTACTTTTGATCAGTTCATTTACAAAGAGTGGCGGCGTCCTCAGGGGTCGTTCGCCATGCCTAAACGTTTTTCTGTGCGCTATCCCTTTGAGGATACCCTGTTGCAGAAGTGGAAGTACCCAACGGTGGACCCATCGGTGGCTCGTCTGAACAAAGCGACCACTATTGCAATGGAGGGCTCTCCATCCTTCAAGGAACCCGGCTAACAGGAGGACTGAGGCGGTGCCCAAGACTATGTTCCTGGTCACAGGGTCGGCTATGCGGCCGACGCTGGTGTCTGCGCTGGTGGCACAGGCGCTTACGGAGTGGGCGACCATTGTGCACCAGCCTTTGGTGACTCTCCAGGCCCCTCTGGAACCTGTGCAGATGGCAGACCAGCTGATCCAGGGCCTTAAGTATCTGTGTTGCGGCCCTCGACATGGCCCCCATGCTGTCCAAATTGTCCATGTTTGCAATTGTCATCAGACGTCTGCTTTGGCTTAGATGCTGGTCAGGAGACCAGGCGTCAAAGAAGGGCCTGGCGGACCTGCCTTTTGAAGGGGGTCGCCTCTTTGGGGCTTCCCTCGACGAGATCATCAAGGAGTACACTGGGGGGGGAAGAGCACCTTTCTTCCGGAGCCCAGAAGGGACAAGGACCCCCGGCGCAGGACGGGCCCTTCCTTCTCTATTCAAGAGGTTTTTTCGTGTGTCACGTTCCTCGAACAAAGTCTCTCAGCCCGCCAAGGCCCCTGCGGGGGGCCAGAAGCGTCCCTGGCAGCGTAAGTCCGAAAAGGCAGAGGAAAAGTCCTCCTCCGCATGACGGGTGGGGGGACGGCTCTTACGGTTCGCGGACCGGTGGACTTCGCGCACCTCGGATATCTGGGTGCGCAAGGTGGTTTCGTCCGGGTACAAGATAGAGTTCTGTACCCAACCCCCGGACAGGTTCTTCGCCTCCAATCTGAGGCTTCCCCCGGAACGGTTGCAGGCCCTGTTCGAGGCCGTGCACGTCCTGCTCCATCAGGGGGTGATTGTCCTGGTTCCTTCTGCGGAACGTTTCCTCGGTTTTTATTCCAATCTTTTTGTAGTTCCGAAAAAAAGATGGGGTCGGGCCTGTCTTGGACCTGAAGGCCCTCTACTTCTTTGTGAGGGTGCGGAAATTCAGAATGGAATCTGTCCCCTCTGTGGTGGCGGCGCTTCCTCAGGGAGACTTCTTGGCCTCCCTGGACATCAAAGACGCGTATTTACACGTGCCCATATGCGTGCACCACCAGCGCTTCCTGCACTTTGCAGTGGGGGATCTCCACTAACAGTTTGCGGCCCTCCCGTTCGGTCTGGCCTTGGCTCCACGGGTTTTCACCAAGCTCTTAGCCCCGGTACTGGCTCTGCTGAGGCAGAGGGGCATAGCAGTAGTGGCATATCTCAACGACCTCCTCCTGTGGGTGCAATCGGCCTCAGCCCTGTCGGACAGCACGGACATCACCCTAGGTTTCCCATGGGACTTCTGCTAGGTGATCAACCTTCTGAAGTCGGTGCTGACTCCGTCGCGCCGGTTGGAATACTTGGGCTTGGTCCTGGACACGGAACGGACGAAGGTGTTTCTCCCTGCCGCCAAGGTCTTGACGTGGCGGTGCAGACCCTGCTGTCCCAGCGGTGGTCCTCTCTCAGAATTTGCATGCGGGTGTTGGGGCTGATGGTCTCCTCCTTCAAGGCGGTGCCTTTATGCACAGAGTCACACCCGGTCCCTGCAGCGGGCCATCCTGCTGCGGTGGGACAAGTCTCCGCTATCCCTGGATCAGGTGATCAGTTTGGATCACCGGACTCGAGGCTCCCTCACCTGGTGGCTACGGGCCCCCTACCTTGGAGCGGAGGAAAGTCGTTTCTTCCCGTGGACTGAGCGGTGATCACGACAGATGCCAGCCTATACAGCTGGTCTCAGGAAGAGTCCCGTCTCCCAATTAACGTGCTGGAACTGCGAGCGATCAGGCTTTGCCTCTTCCACTGGTCGGGGAGGTTGCAACGGCGTCCTGTTCGGGTCCAGTCAGACAATGCCACATTACGTGAACCATCAGGGCGGAACGAGAAGCGCGGCAGCAGCAACGGAAGTGGCCCACATTCTGCGGTGGGCAGAGCTTCACGTGCTGGCAATCTCCGCCGTTCACATCCTGGGCGTCGAAAATTGTCAGGCGGACTATCTCAGTCGCCAGAAGCTGGATCAGGGAGAATGGTCCCTGCATCCGGAGGTGTTCCCCAGATTTGTCAAAACTGGGGCACGCCAGACGTGGACCTAATGGCGTCCCGGCTCAATCAGAAGGTGCAGGCCTTCGTGAGCAGAACAAGGGATCCGCTGGCAGACGCAGCGGATGACCTCATGGCTCCGTGGTCTCGGTACCGGCTGCTCTATGCCTTCCCTCCACTTCCATTACTCCCGCGCCTGCTGCGCAGGATAGAGGCAGAAGGGATCCCGACCAATCTGGTAGCGCCAGATTGGCCATGGCGTCCTTGGTACACCGGCGTGGTGCGGATGGTGGTCGATGTTCCCTGGTGGCTCCCACTTCGCGAGGACCTACTCTCACAGGGACCCATCTTGCACCCTGCTTTACCCTCTCTGGCTTTAATGGCCTGGTTATCGAGTCCCAGGTGTTAAAAGATAGGGGACTCTCTGAGTCTGTCATTCCCAATATGTTCAAGGCACGTAAGGCCACTTCGCGGAAGATCTATCATCGCACCTGGAAGGCTTACATTGCTTGGTGCGAGGCGGGGGGTTGGAACCCCCGTTCCTTCTCGGTGGCTCGGGTGCTGGCCTTCCTTCAGCAAGGCCTAGATCACAAGTTGGCATTGAGCACGCTTAAGGGGCAGATTTCTGCCCTGGCGATTCTTTTTCAGCGTCCCTTGGCAACACATTCCCTGATCCATACCTTTGTCCAGGGGGTTCGTCATGTCTTCCCCAGGTGCGGTCGCCTTTGGCACCTTGGGACCTTAATCTGGTCCTTTCTATGCTCCAGAAGCCGCCTTTTGAAAATATTAGGGAAATTTCCCTGCAACTGCTCTCACAGAAAGTGGCCTTTCTGGTGGCTATTACATCCGCTAGGCGGGTGTCCGAGCTGGCGGCTCTGTCCTGTCATACACAGGGACAAGGCGGTTTTGCACCCCTCTCCCTCCTTCCTACCGAAGGTGGTCTCTTCGTTTCACATCAATGAGGACATTGTCCTCCCTTCTCTGTGTCCGCGCCCATCTCATCCTAAGGAAGTTGCTTTGCATTCCCTGGATGTGGTTAGGGCCGGGTGTATCTGGCAGCCACGGCCTCGTTTCGGAGGTCCGATGCGCTTTTTGTCGCGGTGGATGGTCCGCGCAAGGGGATGGCGGCCTCGTTGGCCACCATTTCCCGTTTGATACGACAGACTGTGACCCGTGCATATGCTGTTCGGGGCCAGGAGCCCCTATTCCCGGTCACGGCTCACTCTACCAGGGCGATTAGTACTTCCTGGGCTTTCCGACAACAGGCGTCGGTTTCTCAAGTGTGCAAGGCGGCCACTTGGACCTCGGTGCACACTTTTTTCCAAGTTCTACAGAGTTGATGTTGCAGCTTCTTCTGATGCTGCTTTTGGCCGCAAAGCTTTGCAGACGGTGGTGTGAGGCGCGTCTGGCACCTCCCGGAGAACTCTTTTTTGTTGGGTTCTGTTGTTCTTGTTGCCCACCCCTCGTTGTGACACTGCTTTGGGACATCCCCACATGTCAAGAGTAGTGGCTGCGTCCGTCAATGAACGATTGAGAAAATAGGATTTTTTGACTTACGGTAAAATCCTTTTCTCTGAGTTTGTTGACGGACGCAGCACCCACCCCTCTTCTGTTAAGTTTGTACTGCTTGCTACGAACTGAGTTGCTGAGCAGGGCAGGAGGGGTTATGCAAAGTGAGGACTGCCCCCTGGGAGGGGCTGTGTCTGCTTTGAGCTGAACTTTGTTCTGCCTAGTCCACTCCTAGTGAAAGCTGCATAAACCCCACATGTCAAGAGTAGAGGCTGCGTCTGTCAACTCAGAGAAAAGGATTTTACGGTAAGTAAAAAAATCCTATTTTTTAGTACTGATCACTGTATTGGTGTCACTGGTCCCCAAAAAATGTCACTTAGGGCCAAATTTGTCCCTGTCTGCGTCGGAGATGAGAACTGTACACCCCAAATACGTCGAAAGTGATCCTCACCTGATCCGTCTTGTTTCAAGTCGAGTTTCGTCTGTGTCGGGGAGGGTCCCCCGTCAGGAGTGAAACGTATTGGGGAGGACGGGACGAGTCGTTGAGTCAAGCATCGTTCGTCATGTTTGAATTGTCTTCTCCCCACCCACGACGCAGGCAGTTGTTTGAGTCTCTTTTCCTAAAATGGCATTCAGTTTTTTAGGATAAAAGAGTTAGC
>BLSH010144960.1:1788297-1799381 GCA_018402905.1 Glandirana rugosa | reverse complement strand
CTATGATGCGTTGCTGGAAATTGTTTGTGCCATTGTCCAAAACAAACACCCTTGTTTTAGCCTTAATAGTTAGGTTTTACACAAATTAACCATTTATTTTTGATTCTCTTTCAATCATTGTACTGATGGCATTGGCTAAATGTCTTTAAGGATATGCTCCAGCTTTTGAAACAAAAGTTAAACAAGTGTTGTATTTGTTTTGTGTCCTTTTAAGAAGTGCAATATTTATATGCAATATTGGTGGTGTCACGAAGAGTGAACCATCTATGCAAAGCTATACATTTCCTTGGATGGGTGGGATGAGGATTGCCTGTGTGTTAAATTATACTGCCCTCTACACACCCCATGTGAAGGTCCAGTGGGGATAGCTAAGAGACATAGAAAACGAAAAAACTAAAGGTAGAAGAAGACCAAAGTGTCCCATCACGACTGCCTTCCCACTTCCATTAGTGCCAGAAATTTTTTATTTTTTTTTACAAACCACTAACTTATTAAATTTCTTATTCTTAAGTGCAGTAAGCCACAACAAACAATTAGAATCTGTTTTGCAATGGTCTGACTGCAGCTGGGTGAATTCTCATTGGTTGCCATAAGTTAAGCTAGGCATACACAATTTCAGCCAATTCTTCTAGAGCCAGATGGAATGTGAGCTGTGGGTGGCCTTGTTGGCACCACCCTGTTTGACAAAAGTTGATTTAAAAATTCACTGAGCCTGATAGAAAATAATCAGCTGAACAGTGACTGCCTGCCTTAGATGCAGTGTCTGTTTGGATATTTTTCGGCAGCTGTGTACTGCGGTTTCCTGAATACAATGGCTAGCGCTGTAGATTCCTCCATCCGCACTGTCTAGTGTGAAGGGGGAATCTATTGATTTATCGTGTTCAGCCTGTCATGCTGAACAAGAGACCTCTACATGTGTATTGCAAGCCTTATTGCAGACAAGAATTATTGAATAAGGTCAATGAAAACTTTAATAGTGTGCAGCACTGAATATCCACAATGGGGCAGAAAATCAGCATTATTGTAATACACAGGCATCTCTCATCACCCTCAACCCAAAAAGAAATGTTTAGTTTTGATCAGATGTCTTATTCCTCAATAATATAAGAAAAAAAAACCTTTACATTGGAAGGATAAAGAAAATAACTTTTTACCAGTACAAATATATGGGAGCTGGTCGGCATCCCCAGCGCCCTGGTTTTATTGCCCCGCCACAATATATAAAGGAGAACTACACTCGGGAGAGTTATGCTTGCGTGCTTAAAGATCAGTTCCCAGCAGCTCTGTTTGATCCGAAAGCAAATCATATTCAATTTCTTATGTTGTATTTAAATGGCAATGGGTCAGATTTTAAAAAAAAGTGTCCGTATTGGCCAGCCAGATACCTTTCTTTCATTTTCTAACCTCCAGTGAAATGACAGCTGGACAACACAGATACTTCCCATCATTTCTTAAAAAGGGACCCCATTGTCTGTAATATTTTGCACATTGCTTTCCTAATTCTGCTCTGCAGACACCAACAATGCATGTACTTTCCATACAATACATAGAGCGTGGGTATGCCAGTTAGCAAAAGGATACAAAATCCAGATTACCTATGTTACCTGGAGCCCTGTAAGAGCTAGAAATGTGCTGGAAACTTTAGCTTCACATCCGACAGTTGTAGTAACACAAAAGTGTGTTACAAGCATGAGCTGCATAGTCTTCCCACATCTAAAAGATGTTCTCCTGCCTGCACAGAGCCTGGGAAATGCTAGGGTAGTATGCATTGTGTCCCCATAATCTCACCATTGGTTTTTGGGAGCTAAAGCAAAACTTTCATTTTTACTTTAGAGAGTTTTAGAGCTGTGATAAGCCAACAAAAAACACTGCCTAACCATACTTGCAAAACCAAAAAGCAGATTCAACAAAAAAAGTATTTTTAATACACACTGATTTTTTCTTTTTAATGAAGATATTCCTGAAAGCCCAACTCTTAAAATTTTTTCTTAGTGAATAGACTCTGGAATATATATACAATGCTGTCTGTGTCCCCATTGGGGAGATTTCACTTCCTGAGACTGCGGAACATGAATCGGAGAATAGCGTTCATCAGTGGCACAGAAGGACACCATCAGTGGTAGCCTTATAGAGGTTCCGACCCCTTGTAACTTTTATTTTTCTGAAGTCTTTGTCCCCACTTAGGAGGTTTCTTATCACCCCAATACGAACACTGACTAATAGAGGTTCTAGCACTTCTCCACTCCATTCAAAACTTAGAAATATAGTTTTGGCAGTATTTTAAGTGGCAAATCTATCAATTGGGCATTATAGTGAACAGTTTTAATTAAGAGTTGACATGTCCCAAGGGCCTCATCATGACAGGACTTACAAGTTTACTGGTACCTGACTATTGATTAACTATCTTCACCTCATGCCTGGTGAGGTGAAATGACAACTTGGTTGTTTGTAATTTTTTGCTTCCTCGAAAATCTATGCCCTCCTGTTTTCAGCCTCCATTCTAGAGGTTTGAAGGAATTAATTTATATTTAACCACCCTTCTGGGAACAGCTGATTAAAATGAACGTGCCTGGACTATACCATTAACACTCCCCACAGTAGAAGGAGGCTGTCTAAATACTCCCGGTTTGTAACGTTTGAGGTGATTGTTGAAAACATTTGATTCTAAACCTTGTACAAAACCGAACTTGAGGTATTCCTTTTGTCTCTGATATCTACAAGAAGGGTTCTTATACGTATCAACATGACAAAATGCTGCTTAAGTGCATGAAATCACTGCATATTATACACATATTCTAGGGTGGAAATAGAGATTCAGTCCTGTTTTCTAATACATTCCTTGCATTCCTGTATCTCTTTACTTAAATGTGTGCCGAGTGTTTGCAAACAGTGGGAGTCAGGCAGGCAGCCATTTTAAGGGCTCAAAAATCTGTTCAGACGGAATCCATCAAATCGGTGAATTATGAGGAACTTCACCTTTATGATTTAAGGATTAGATCATAAAATTGCTGTTTGCTATTTGTGTAAAAGCAAAAAAAGGTACACTTTAAGGGGTTACTTCACTAATGATGTTCATTGAAAGAGGTGTGAGGGGAATCTGTAAAATATGATTGTTCTCTGTCATGATTCTGGCTAGCTGCTGGCTTATGATTCCTTCCATAATCTCATTATGTCATTGATTTCCTAGTCTGAGGCCTCACGCACAGGAAAAATAGGAGGAAGGGTGGTGAAGTTCTAGGGAGCTGAGTCAATGGCTTCAATGGGCAAATGCAGCATGCTTTTGATATTCGTTTGAAACTCCTCTGAGATCATGTAAAACTAATTGCATGTATTAGACTACATTCACACAGATGATATCTGCAGATAGTTTGCTGTGTTGGACACAGCAACACTTGGTGCTATGGTTGCAACCAATTTGGTGGCCTAAGGAAGGCTAATATGTGTGTGGCCAGAACTCAGCAGGAGCACCAACCCTGGGTGCACACGGGCTGTATCCAGGGTCGCTCGGAAGCTCTATTTGCTTGAAACTGCTTGGATGAGTGGTCGCACGCTGTGTGTGCAGGCAGTGTTTACAACCGCTGCTATTCGGTTGTCTAAATATAGCCTTGGACCCGAAGTTCACTTTCCTCCACTGCTTTTCTTTTCCAAAGTCTTGTTTCGGGAGAGAAGCTGTTCTGGAAAGAACAAAAGCCCATTGACACTGACCCTCATCTGTTGCCATTTTTGTCAGATTTTTATTTTTTTTATAAATGTTTTATCTCGTGTGTTACCTTAACACCTCTAGTTTACCCATTCCTCAGCTTTCCAAAGCTGGGGTGTGCGCTGCAAGACTCTTACCCAACTTCCAGCTATATAATCATTGCCTCAGCTCCCTCAGTGTTTTATAGATCACCAAATAAGCAGCACTTTCTGTCCTTTACGAATGATATATACACAGCAATATGCGGTATCTGGCCAACCGCACACGCTGTATTTTGGAGCAGGAGGTGGAAAAAGTCAAGGTTTATAAATGTGCCTGGAGTTTGGGGAAGTCACAAAGAACACAAAGTTACAGTGATCTGAAACTTGTAAGCAAAATTTAATACACTTTTAAATACTAGAGGAAAACTGATAACACCATCATTTTAAATTTATGGAATGGTGAGAAGACATTTATGGAATTGTGAGAAGACAAGTCATATTTATAGAGCACAACTGTCTCTTCCCCCTTCACTAGTCACCATTTAGTGGAGTAACCCTTTAAGGACTTGTTTTATAAGTCTGATCTGCCACTTTCATGTTTTCTACTGTGTGGCCTTGCTATCCCACATGAACATTTATACAGCAAATGTTAGGAATATATCATTTTAAATATGAATTGTGCATATCATTGTATAGTAAATGCTGTGTGCTTATTTGTTTTATGGATGCTATTTCCACCCTTTCTATGTCTCCCCTCCTTCCTTCCAAGCAACTGAATGTTACAATGATTTTTTTTAATGGGTTGAAAGGAACATTTTTTTATTTTCATTTTGTTTGTCCATCTGAGAAGCTGGAATACTGATAACACTAATAAAGTATTAACAGAAGCAAAATGATGTGCTTTGTTCTTTGCTGTTCAACTGTATAGTGTCTGGTATAGGTTTGTGAATGTGTCCAATGCTGTAATCACCAGTGTGCAATCCAGTGCAGAGTAATGTACTGGTACACTGTTGTGCTGTATAGTCCTGAATCAACTTTCACCAACAGGGTGGTGCCAACAGGGCTACCCGCAGCTCAAAATGTGTCAGATTCAGCAGGAATCGGTCTACATTCAAGCCATGTATGACAGGCCTAAAGTGATTGTAAAGCTCTTAAATTAAAAATTAAACAAAGCATATTCTCATATAGTGTGTACTCGCCTTAATCCATAGCACCTAGTGTGGATCCTGACTGTCCACCCCTTCCTCTATCTGCATGAGTCACTTCTGATTTCTCTGACATTAGGCAATCCATGGTGACAGCCCCCCCTTCTCTAGAACACAACAGCTGATTGACAGCCTCAGCTTTGCATGCTTTCTCATGAGAATGTGTAGAGGGCGGGTATTCATTTGTATACTCATGTGTCAGATTACACTTGGCTGTGTAGTGCAGTGTGTGATGTCAGATCCTTGCCCCCTGCCTGCTGGAAGCTAAGAAGTATCCTGTAGTCTAAACTGTTTACTTTGGGAGACTGTGAAATAGAGAGGGTTGCAAGGCCTGAGACCAGTCACTTCAGTGGGCTTGTATAAGGGTTTATTATAACTCTAACTCTTCCACCAAAAACAATAGCATTGCCTAAAATATATCTATAGTGCTGGAAATTTCTGTCTGATTGGATATTATTTTCCTTGAGCTGAACTGTGGGGAAAAAGAGCAGCAAGGTGGTTTAGGTTTAAGCATTGTGGCACTGCTGTCATGAGCGCATTTGTGTCAGTACATACAAGATCAACCACTGGCATTGGTGTCATTGAGGTTGAAATCAACCCCTCGACATTGGTGTCAGTGGTCACAATAATAGCCCCCATCATTGACGTCAGTGTCCACAATAATAACCCCCAACATTGGTGTTAGTAACTGCAGTAATAACCCCCAGCATTGGTGTCAGTGACCACAATAATAACCCCAGCATTTGTGGCAGCACTATTAAACTTCCACTGACATTGGTGATAACTGGCAGTACTGCTACCCCACTCCCCTCTATTGGTAGTCAGTGTAGTGTTTTTTAAGCCCCCTCTGCATTTACGCCCAGTGCAGTGAATTGTAGTACCCTCCTGATGAATGATCAGTGCAGTGGCGGTGAAATGTAATCCCCCCAGCATTGGTGGTCAGTGGTTACTTGCCTGATTTACATGCTCCTGTGCCCCTCTCTCCTCAACAAGGCCAGGACTATACTTGTAGTGTGGGACGAAGGCCACTACTGCACCTGATACTATCCGTGCAGGGAGAGCACTTCACTGCTCAGCACCCTGAGCATTGGAACTGTCCTTCCAGCCTTCCCACTCCAGTGCTTTTTGATGGAATTGATGTGTAACAGCCTCATCACTGGCGTCATCACACACGATAGTGTTGTGGAGGAAGGGGGTGGGGGGCATCTGAGGTGTTCCGCCCCACCAATGAAAAATGAAATTAAAAGTCAGCTGCTACCAATACTGTAGCTGCTGACTTTTAATATCAGGACACTTTCCTGTCCAAGGTTCCCACAATATCGCCATTCTTGGTAAGGGAAACCAGCAGTGAAGCCTTTCGGCTTTACAACCGGTTCCCTACTGCGAATGCATGAAGCACGCTGCGCTTTCCAATTGGACCGATGGTGGAGGAAGGAGGGAGCAGAACTTCCAAGGGATAGCGCTGTCTCCAGAAGTGTGGAAGGGATACCTGTCAAATGGGTACCCACCCCCCTCCCCAACTGAAAGGTGCCGAATGTGGTACCGGAGGGGGTGGAGGAGACAAATAATCAGAAGTTCCACTTTTGAGTGGAACTCCGCTTTAAGCTGTCCATAGATGGGTCTGATTTTTTTTTTTTTTTCCGTGAATGAGGGAATCCTCCCCGCTGAGTCATATTTTTACAGCAGGGAGACTTCAGAATACACAGATTAGTGCTGCAGTCTATAGCCTGAAGTGCTGATTGAGCAAGAAATTACCGACAGAGTGGTTGACTAGAAGTTGAACTGTAGATTGACTTCTGTTCAACCACAGTGGCCAAATATGGATCAAAATTTGGCCAGTCCCTGCTTAACCAGCCAAATTTCGATCCATGTTTGGCCAGCTTTGGAGATATACATTGGGCAGTAAGGTCAGTGGCGCTGCTATGGGGCGGTGGGGGGTGCGGGCCGCACCGGGTGACACCAAAGCCAGGACAAGGGGGGGAGCGTGAAGAGATGACAGTGCGGGCAGTGCCGGCTAAACTGCCCGATGGCAGATGAACATGCACATTGATACACAGTCACAGATAACTGCTGAAGTCAAACTTGCTGACCCTGCACAGTACCCTTGCAGAGCTTCAGCGGGGTGCTGAGTGCTGGAACGCTTCCTGCGCTCCTACACTCTGCACTAGTAGACATACATAACACTTCTCTGTCAGGAGAAGTTAACTCTGCCCGACAGATCATTTCTAGTCCCCACCTCTAACATGATGTCATTCAGAGACCAAGACAGGAAGAGAGAGGGGCACCACGAGGGAGCGTGCATGTTGCTGGGATTAGGTAAGTGAGCAATGGCAGGACAGAGGAGAATATATACTGTTGCTTAACAGTGTAATGTTGCAATGCCTCTTTTTCAAATGTACTGGACTGGTTAATGTCTTGTGAACTGTAGTGAGTTTTGTGATTGGGGGTTAATTCATTAACACTGCCATTAGCCAGTAATATGCAGCATGAAGGGGTTATTGTACTGGCACTGGGCACTAATTCAGCACAAGGCATTAATGAACTCTATCCTTGATCTCTAATGCAGTAGTGGCCAGTAGCAGTTGATTAACCCCCTTGTGCTATATTAGTGGTCAGTGTTAATTAGAGCCGGTTCACACTACAGCGACTTGGGAGGCGACTTGTGTCGCTCCAAGTCGCCCCCAAGTCGCTTGCCAAGTGAAATCCCATAGAAGTGAATGTGAACGGTCTAAATATACACTACTGAGGTCGCTCCGACTTCAGAAAAGGTTCTTGTACTACTTTGAGGCGACTTCTATCCGACTTGTGCCCATAGAAATCAATGGAAGTCGGATCCCCCATCTAAACAGAAGCCACTTCACAGTGAAAAGAATAGAATTTATTTTAGGGAAACCCCCTCCCTCCCTTCTCCAATTGGCCACAGCAAAGTCGCCTGGCATGAAGTCGTGTTGTAAGTCGCGCTATAAGTTGCCCAAAGTTGCGCTGAAGTTGTTTCAAATCGCCTAACAAAGTCGCCCCACAAGTCGGATCGCCCCTGTGTGAACCGGCTCTTAACCTATTCATGCTGCAATACAAAGGGGTAATTAACATTGACCACTAATACAGCACAAGGGGGTTAATTAACATCGCCACTGGCCACTACTGCATTAGTGATCAATGGCGGTGTTAACCCCCTTGTGCTGAATTTGACCATATATGCTAGGGGCTATTATTGCAGTTACTGCACCAATGCAGTACCATTGTAGAAACTGGTACCAATGCTGGGGATCATTGCAGAAACTGGTACCAATGCTGGGGATCATTGCAGAAACTGGTACCAATGCTGGGGAGCATTGCAGAAACTGGCATCAATGTTGGTGATCATTGCAGAAACTGGCACCAATGCGGGGGATCATTGCAGAAACTGGCACCAATGCTGGTGGTTATTGGTGAAATGGGCACTGATCCTGCTGGGGGGTTGTTATTTCCTGGGGAGTCCTATTTTTTTCATATGATATTATTTAAATTTGCTAGTTGCTTTATAGTTTTTAACAGCACTACGATTGTCATCATATGCAGTGTTATATGGGGGGGAGGGGTGACACCATGTTTTACCACACCAGGTGACACCAACCCTAGTGAAGCCACTGAGTAAGATCAAATTCAGGTACCTATCTGAGTGTACAGGCATATTGTGCATCACAGACACACTGTGCATCTGCTGTAACAGGAAAGTGAAGGTAAGACTTTGGAAACAAGTTTGTTAGTACAAGATCTGTCTGTCGGAGTATCTATTTTTGTGACTTCAACTGGGCTTTAAAAGACCCCTTTTATAGGTGAAATACCCATACAAATGCTGATCTCATTCTGAATTTTTTTCCAATTGCCTGGCTATCATGCTGATATCCTGGCTGCAAGATTTGAAATCACGTTGGTCCACCCTCCAAAAAGTGATCTGCTTTTATTTTTATCTTTTTTTGGATTGTTTTTCTTTTCTCCAACTAAATGGGGATTTTATATTGAAACCTTGTGCCACAATCGCGAACCAAGCTTGTGGTTGCGGCATTATAAACTCTTACATATACCTGCTTAAAGGATAAGGTCACCTTTGAAAAAAAATAATAATTAATGCAAATCTTTTTAGCATGTAAAAAAAAAAAAGTGCAGTTATTATTTTTTATATTATAAGCCTGCAAAGCATTGCACCCATGATTAGCAAATCACGGTGGGTGGCAGGGTTCTTGCAAGACAGTTTGTGTAAGGGGTCTGTTCGTATTTCGTATGGGCAGGCACTTACATTCTGACAGGAAGACTCCATTAACTAACTAGGACGCTCAACAGCCTAGTTAATTGAGAACTACAAGCCAATACCGCAAAGGCTGTCAGTAATTGTAGTTTTTATATTCACAGAACGCTGTGAATGAATAATGCGGCCAGGTGGGCAAAACATACACAGCTTTTTTTTTCTTTTTAATTGTGACAGCGAGTGAGTTGGGAAAATCCCCCGTTAGTCTAAACGGGGGATCGTGGGTATGGGGCGCTCGGAGACTGGTGCATATGTTACACCTTGAATATGGGTCTAACATGTTACAAAAGGTGAACTTATCCTTTAATGGACTGGCCTCAGGTGATGCACAGGCATGTAAGAAATCCTCCTACATAAGTTGTACCTGTTTACCTGAAGGCCTCACTCATGTACACAGATTAAAAGCCATTTCTCAGCTCCAGCAGGCAGGAAGTGGGGATCTGATGTCACTTGCTGCACAGCATAGAACTGGGTGCTGAGTGTGATCTGAGATCTCAGTGGAGGGAATAGACACGCCCCCCCCCTACAGGGTTTTTTTAGGGAAACATGCACAGCTGAGACTGTCAATCACCTGGAGGAGGGATGGGGTTTCTCCCAGAAGTGACTTACATGGATAGTAGAGGGAAGATAGAGCAGACAGAAACACACTAGGTGCTTTGGATTGAAGCTAGTACACAAATGCTTTAATGGGAAAGTTTGACAGGCAGTGCTGCTTGTCAATGTCAGCATGTCAAGTTCAATTTCCACGGCCTTGAAGCAAAGCATTGCAGCCGCAGCGTGCACATGATCCCCTCTGGCTACCATCTCCACGTGTAGGTAGGTGGTTGATCCTTTTTCCCACTGCCCTCTGCCCATCCATGTGTAAGAGCCCTTACATAATAAGTGTGTAGCAAATAACGTTAGAACTCTTGTTCTACATATTCCAGGTCAGAAAGCCCTGTAGCCAGAGGATTAGCATATCGGCAAGTGTTCTCTGTGAGGTGAGTATCTGCACCCTGGATACTACTCTGACAGTTTATCTTTAAAATGTATACAAAAACAAGACTCTGTATAATGGGTATGTGTAAGTTACAGTAGATGTAGAGGAAACATTTCATCCTGGTAAGTAAGCTTGGTTTACACTACACTAAACCTGTACATGTGGTTCTGAACATCAGCTGTATTATAGACACATTTAGGATCTATGTTTTTCTTCGAGGCTGTAAGTTAATATACACTGTGTGCACAATTGTTAGGCAAGTGAGTATTTTTGAGGACTAATTTCATTACGCTACAGTGCTCTCGGTCAATCCAAAATGTTAACCCTCAAACCTGAATATTTAGGAAAGTAAAATGAGGTTTTTGAATATCTATGTGTGCACAATTATTATGCAACTAAATTAAACATTTTCCCATCTCACGTGTTCATTTTCATGTGTTAGGCTACTTTCACACTGAAGCATTTAACAGACGCTATTTAGCTAAAAAATATCGTCTGTAAAGCGCTTCAAACCCATTGCAGGGCGTTCGCGTGACGGGGTCACACTTTCGTGAGTCCCGAAAGTGGAACCCCACCTAACCCCCCCCCCCCCCCAAACTTCGCGAAATGTCTGCTATAAAAAATCGATTTATCGCAGACAATTTACGAAGTCACACTTTCATCGGATTGTGTACTTTTACTTGTGCACTCTACCCTTTTACAAATTAAATCAACGTATTATTAACACGTGTGTATCTATAAGTTTTTGGAGTAAAATGAAAGGATTTATAAGTCCAAACTCCCAATTGTAAAACCTAACTGGCTCTCGTGACATCGCATTACTTTAATCAGGAGTTTTTATGAGTGAACGGATTGTTAACACGTGTGTCACATATAATTGAATGTCGGAGCTTCTTTTTGTATCTAGGATTTACACAGATATTATGTCGACTAC
>BLSH010144960.1:1767669-1788287 GCA_018402905.1 Glandirana rugosa | reverse complement strand
TAAAAAAATCCCCCCCAATCCACCCCAAGGTGAAAGCCCTGAGTGCTTTCACACTGGGGCAGTGCGCTTGCGGGACGTTACAAAAAGTCCTGCAAGCAGCATCTTTGGGGCAGTGAGGGAAGCGGTAATATACCGCCCCTGCCATTGAAATGAAGGGCAAGCGCTTCCGAAGCGGCTGCACACCGCCTCGGTAGCGCTGAGCGCCGGCACTTTTAACCCCTTGTGGGAGGTTAAAAGCGCGGCGCTGCCGCCCGCATAGCGGAGCCATATCGCTAGTAAAACTCTGCTAAAACTAGCGGGGTTTTACCACGGCTGCTGCTTCAGTGTGAAAGTAGTCTTAAAGTGAGAATAATAAATAAGCAACTCAAAATTTACAAATTAATTATTTCGGAAATTTTAAAAAAAAACGGTGACCCATATAGTCACTATTCTTTTCAATAACAGTCATATGCCTTCCACTCATGTCAGATTCTTGATCAGTTGACGATCAACTTTATGTGCAGCAGCAACCACAGCTTCCTAGACACTGTTGAGAAAGTGTTCCTTCACCGTAAGAAGGGCCCACAAGTTCTCAATAGTGTTTAGGTCAGGTGGGGAAGGGACCCATGTCATTATTATTTCGTTTTCAGGCTTTTACTGGCTAGCCATGCAGTGGAGTACTTTGATGCATGCGAAGGAACATTGTCCTGGATAAATATCATGGTCTTCTTGAAAGATGCAGACTTTTTCCTGTACTGCTGCTTGACGAAAGTGTCTTCTAAAAACTGGCAGTAGGTTTGGGAGTTAATTTATAGCCTATCTTCAACCTGAAAAGTTAGCTCATCTTTAATACTACCAGCCCATACCAGTGCCCCACCTCCACCTTGCTGGTGTCTGATTAGAAGTGGAGCTCTGTGCCTGTTACTGACCCAGCTACAGGCCCAGCCATCTGGGTCGTCAACAGTCACTCTCATCGCATTAGTCCATAAAACCTTTGAAAAATCTGTCTTCAGATATTTATTGGCCCAGTCTTGACATTTCAACTTATGTGTATTGTTCAGGGGCAGTCAGCTCAGCAACCTATATAAATTGAAGCACTGCAAAACAAAGTTGCTGAGTGGTCTTCAGCTTGTTTCTGTTTACATGTTACCTGATCTGATTCGGCCTGTTTATGTACGAACCAGCTTGCCTTCTGACCTGCCTCTGGGATTCTGTCTCCTTGTTTTAATCTTGACCTGCCTTCTGAATTCCGCTTACTGCCTTCTGCCTTGTACTTTGTTTGCCTAGATGTTACTAACTTTGGGTTTTTTCCAGGACTCTTGATTTTTGTTTTTCTGCTTCCCAATTTTGTACTGCACTGCTCAGATGGTCTTGACCTTGGTTTGTACTCCAACCCTCCCTTTGTGTCTCCTGCCATGCTCCTGTTGCCTCACTGTGTCCACCCTTGGTGAGGGCCTCAACCTAGTTTCTGTAACCTGCCTGGCTACTATGATGTTTCTGAGCTTGGATCCTGCTCCATGATTCTCAGTCCTCTACTCCATGCACCTGGCATCAACACTAAGCCAATACTGCCTGCAGCACTGGCACTCGTGCCCTCACACTCTCAGCCATCACAATTAGGAGTGTCAGGCAGGTGGTGAAAGAGGAGCCCCCCCCCTCATGTACTTGGCCTTTACCAGATACGTGATAGTAGTACACATGGGACCATTTGGAAGAGGTGGTCTGGGTCATGGTTCACAATGTGAGCGTAAACCATGCCTGAGCACAGAAATCTCCCTAGATCAGTGCACAGAAGCAGAGATCACTGGCCTGGCTGGCAGAGGTGAGGATGTAAGCATACCTGGGAACGCTTCCTTATAGCACAGTGTGAGTAGAGAGGTGTTCAACTGTGTCCAGCGTCAGTACACCCTAAATTAGCTGCATGTTGACCAGGAGGGGCTAAAAAAGAAAAAACAGATGGAAGAGATCAGCAGCACAGACTTGCAAACAAGAATAAAAATAGAATAAAAATCGTATTTCATGGAAAGCAGAACGGCAATTGTTTCTCATACACTACATGCATTGGCAAATTAAATATCATTTAATTTAGGGTTCAGATTTCTCAAACCAGGTATAATAACTTTGTTGCAAGCGTTCTGACTGCACTGCAAGAGTACCATGTACTGTACAGCATGCCCTTGGTTACACAGTAGAATATCCAATCCACTTTACAAGAGTCAAGCAAAAGGTTGAGTACATGGGCAGCCAATTAGCTTATTAAACATCTTTCTTTCTCTTTAACAGTAAGTATATTTTATATACTTGTACATGTTTTATTTCAGTGGCAATTATAAGCAAACTAATAACATCTGATTTTATAGTGTTACGTAGGTGTGATGTGTACTATATCCAGGGTAATGAATTGCTTGCATGGATATGTTCCTTGTTGTGATCTTGGGCTCCATTTGCTAACGGGTTTTGGCTCATGCTTCCTAATAGCACAAGTTATTGCCTATTGGCAGGTGTTAGGCCCTGTACCTTTATGCTTGCCCTTTGTACTTTCATTAGTATGGAGCCTAACACATTTTGTAGGAATGCTGGTGCTATAAACTCCCTGTGGGCAAATTGTTTTGAAACCTTTTATTCCGCACAAATAATCCTCCATACTTTTATTTTTTGCACCTGCATTAAATAAATGAATAATTGGAGCATGTTTAGCATCCCTGCTTGAAATGCTATTGTCACCTCTGCTCCCCAGATCTGAAAGTTGTTCTATTTGTTTAATTTCCCGAGATTTGTTTTTTTACCAGCTGCTTCCATCGTAGAAATAAATAGATTTTCCATCTGTTTTACAATACCAGTTACCTTGATTTTTTTTTTCTAAAAAAACTTTCTTCCATAAACAGTTGTTATTTAGCACATTCCTCTGTGTTACATAGGTGAATGATCAATTGTATGTTTTGCAGTTACTTCTCGGTAGGACTCATGCGTGAGCACAGAACGTTCAGTGTTGTATATAGTAACCAGATACTTCCTTTCTAGGTTTTTAGAGATCATGCTGGTTAGGATTCTATTGTAAAGACCCAATCTGCCAACAACCACTTTGTAAGAGCAATCACACTTTCTCAAATCATTATAGACTGCTAAATGCATGCAAATTTCAGGACCTATACTAAGAGATGTGTAGGCTGCCATTGATGACCTCCTTTTTCCTTTATCTCTGACCCACATTCCACAATATTAAGGTCTGTTGACCATTTGAAAGGTATGTCTACGCTCCATTTTTTTAAAGAGTTGAAATGTGTGTAAAGCTCACCATACAGTCTGCAAGCTGAATAAAAAAAAAAAAGATACAGTATCTCACAAAAGTAAGTACACCCCTCACATTTTTGTAATTATTTAATATTTTTTCATGTGACAACACTGAAGAAATTACACTTTACTACAATGTAAAGTAGTGAGTGTACAGCTTGTTTGGTACTGATTGGCACTGAATATGGCACTGATTGGCAGCACTGATGGAGACTGATAAGCACTGATAGGCAGCACTGATTGTTATTGATAGGTGGCACTTATTGTAACTACTGATTGGAAGCACTGGTTGACAGCACTGATGGGAACTGATAGGTGGCATTGGTTGGCACTGATAGGCAGCACTAATTGGCACTGATTGACAGCACTGATTGGCACTAATAGGCAGTACTGATTGGCACTGATAGGCAGCAATGATGGGCACTGATAGGCAGCACTGATGGGCACTGACAGGTGGTGCTGATTGACAGCACTGATTGACACTCATAGGCAACACTGGGCACTGATTGGCAGCACTGATGGGCAATCATAGGTGCATTGGCACTGACAAACATCAGGTAACAGTGATTGGCAGCACTGATTGGCACTCATAGGTGGCATTGGTTGGCACTGATAGGCATCACTGATGGGCACTGATAAATGGCACTGACACTCATAGGCAGCGTTTATGTGCACTAATAGGCAGCACTGATGGGCACTGACAAGTAGCACTGATTGGCACTGACAGGAGGCACTAATTGGCAATAATGGGCACTGACAGGTGGCACTAATGGGCACTGACAGAGGTAAAGGGGAGTTTCACATTGAGTAAATTATGAGGCGTACCAGAGCCGCTGAGTCTGTGAAACTGTCATGTAATGTAACAGCTTGCAGGGAGAGAGATCACTTGTCAAATGTCAGCCGTGATTTTGGGGATGGGCGGGCCCGAGCAGCAATCAAACATCAGCCAATGATTGGGCTGCTTAAGAAAGGGGCAGAGCTATATACCTGTAGCGGCCCGCCCAGACCCCATCCCATTGGCTGGTGTTTGACAGCTTGTTTGGTCCCGCCCACCCCCGACATCACCACTGACATTTGACAGGTGATCTCTCACCCTGCAAGCTCTTACATTACATGACAGTTTCACAGACTGCTCAGCTCTGGAAAGTCTCACGATCTACTCAGTGTTTCAAAGGCAGCATACCTGCTCTCTCCAGATGCAGCATTTCACAGCAGCCCAAGGAAGGGCTGGCATGCAGTTACACTAACACAGTCAGGGTGATCCCAGGCACACCCCCTGCGCACGCCTATGTCCACAGCTATTCCTGCCATAGCCCCAGCATCAGGCATGGAGGAGTTAGTGGAATTATTTGAACACAGCATCAGCAACTTGCTCCTTGATGATGCACAGCCATTACTCAATTCAGATGTTGGTTCTGAAGTTGGGGAAGGCAGAAACATGAGCCTATAGAGAGGGAAGAACACTGGTACACAAATTGGCATTCATGTTCCCCCTGCCGCAGCGTATTGCCAAGTTGTCTCCAGTGCTAATGAGGATGGAGGAGATGATGATGATATCACTGACGCGACTTGGGTGCCAGATAGAGCAGAGGAGGAAAGTGAGGGTGAAGCACAACCCTAATGAGGAGGCCATCATGGAAGAGAGCAGCCACCCTATTCCATCACATTGTTGGAGCTGTTATCTCCTGGCCCACTTCCCACAGCTCAGCTGTCTGGGCCTTTTTTTAGTACATGTGCAGCCGATCGCACTGTTGCTATTTGCAAAGTTTGTCTCAAGCACATCAAACATGGCAAAAACACGAGCCATTTGGGTACCACATGCTTGACAAGGCATTTAAACTCCCACCACTCAGCCCATTGGCAAGAGCAACTAAAAGCCACACAAAAGGGGCACGGATCTGTCCTTCCTCTTACTTACTCACCTCAGTCTGCCCCTGCTATACCTCATGGCCTCTCAGCAGCCTCCACTAACGGGGAAAATGATATAGCGCAAAGTATCCCAGGTCCTTGCAGCACATTTGCCAGCAGCACACAACTAGCTCTAGACTATAGCCGGCCAATTTCTCTGCCCCATCTGCTGCAGCAGAAAGAAAAATACAGTCCTTGCCACCCACATGCCCAGCGTCTAAATCCAAGCTTGTCAAAGCTGCTGGCTCTCCAACTTCTGCCTTTCCTCCTGGTGGATTCTGCCCCCTTCCGTGAATTTGCAGAATGTGCTGTACCACAATGTCAGGTTTCCAGTCGCTATTTCTTTTCACGTAAGGCCATTCCTTCTCTCTAACATCATGTGGAAGATCAATGTTGTGGCATCATTGGGCAAGGCAGTCAGCTGCAAAGTCCACGTTACTGCTGACACATGGTCCAGCAAGCATGGACAGGGACGATATATTTCATTCACAGCACACTGGGTAACTGCTTGCAACTCGGAAGGATGCAGGACAGGGCTCAGTGCTGCAGCTTGTTGTGTCCCCACGTGTCCATACAGCTGGTGATGATGCAATATTTGTCAGCTCTACCCCTCCTCTTCCTCCATGCCCTCCTCTGCTGAATTGTCTTATGAACCTCAAGTACCCCCTAAGTGTTCAAAGGGCTATTCAACGAGTCAGGCTAAATGGTGCCATGCAGTGCTTCAGACAGTGTGCCAAAGGGACAGAGATTCTTGCAGCTCTGCAGGGACAGGTCCAGAGGTGGTTCACGCCATGCCAGCTGAAGCCAGGAATGGTGGTGTGATAATGGCACAAACTGCCTGTCTGCCTTTAGACAGGGAAAGTTGGCATATATGCCATGCCTGGCACATGTCCTCAATTTGGCGGTGCAGTGTTTCTTAAATAGGTATCCAGGGTTGGAAGATCTGTTAAAGCAAGCCAGAAGAGTCTGTAGCCATTTCAGGCGGTCATACACAGCCAGTGCTTGGTTCGCTAAAATTCAAAGGGAATTCCACCTGCTCGTAAACCGCCTGATTTGTGACATGCGCACTAGATGGAACTCGACTTTGGCAATGCTGCAGCAGCTGCACATACAGCAGAGGGCTGTCAACGAATACCTGTGTGAGTATGGCACAACGACAGACTCAGGCCGGCTAGGCTTTTTTCCCACACCAAAGGATGCATACACTGTACTGTCACCATTTGAGGAGACAACAAGGATGGTGAGCCGTGACAATGCATGCATCAGTGACACAATCCCTGTTGTGTTCCTGCTGCAGCAGACTCTGTGCTGCATTATGGACTGGGCACTGGAGCAGCGGGAGGAAGAGGAGGACTTCCTTTTCTCTCAAGGCCCACTTTATGCAGACACCATTGTTTCTATATAATAAAAGAAAGGGGAGAGCTGGTTCCGTACAAGGACAGGGTATTACAAATAGTACTGGGCTGGAGTGAGCAAGCTGGCCCTACATTTCAGCTTATTAATTAGACACACTCAAAAACATGAGAGTAATGTGTAACAATACCTCTAGGTGGGGTAACAACATTAAATAAATATGGGGAATTCCCCAAAAGATACCATCATGGAGGTAGTTAAAATACAGTTTATTAATGCAATGTTAAACATCAAAGAACAAGAAATTAAATTGTCAAAAATAATAAACACCACCTTCACCAAGGTAACACCATTAAAATGTTACAAGCCGCTCACACACACAAATATCCACATACTACCACAGTATTAGAAATAAGCAGGGCAAGCACCAAACACTAGGGATATTTGGGCTACTGTGTTTCTGGAAAGGTGCAGTAAGGAGAGTGCTGGTTGAGACCTGGGGGGATCGGAGAGTTGTGTTCCACATTGGGCCTGAATGCACTGCCGATTGAAAAGTTAGTCAAGGCAGCTGGCACTATAGAATGTTGTTGAGCAAACGTCTATGATCAGGGATGCAGTGTGAACAGACTGTTGTAATAAAGTCAATGCCTCCACTAGAGCAGTTTTTAACAAAACACATACTGGATATGCCTGGTTATGTCTCCAGGGAGAGGGAGACCAGAAGTCCCAGATCTGGTTGGTGTACTCACGTGGGTGCAGGTACTGGTAACGAGATGCGGGCCACGCAATGGAGTGAGATAGATCCAGGCAGCTGGTAAGCCGTGTCGGCTGTGTTAGCTCTGGTGCGTGTGCCGTACGGTCACATGATGCAGTCCCAGATAGCTGATTGGGGGGTCTGATTGGCTGCTCCGAATGTGATCCGGGCTGATTCGTTGGGGACACCCTCCTTGGCTGCATGGATTCTGGCTGGGATCCCTGATGGAATTGCGAAGTGGTAACAACAAGAGGCTGCTGGGGGAGTCTACCTGGGTGCACTGTGTGTCATACACTGGCTATACTTCCGGGGACATCCCTATAGCTAAGCGCATTCAATCTGCTCCTGGTCAAGTCCTAAGTGGTAGGTATGGAGCAGTCCCATGAAAGATCTCATGGGGGTAATGTTGTCATGCTGATGCGTTTTGTTCGTCAAGTACGAACTTCCTCTGAGCAAAGGCCAGAGTTGGAACAACCTTCCCTAAATATGGTGAATTATGCAAATTCCAATTGATTTTGGGAATTCTTAAAGTGCCATACACCCACGACCTACTGACGTTCATCACACACACAAAGCAATGTAAAGGCTTGTATAATGCACAACATACAAACTAAACAAAACTGAATGACTGTCCACCAAAAACCTGATGAGTAAACTGACCAAAGAACAACAAACAAAAATTGTGATAAAAGGGTAAGTGCAATAGTAGAAAACAGCATTGCAAAATCAGGACCGCGCCATCCATGCCTAACTAGCCCCCTATCATCATAAACTTTATAAACAATGAAAGGTAAGAAATTAAGCCTTAACTATATGGTTATATTCCCCCAATCAAAGAAAAGGGGGGGTAGTTTTTAAAAGGTCATGGATATAGAGGTCAAAATCAGAGGGAGGGTAGCAGGGGAGAAGAGGTAGGATATACACAATTATGGTTCAAGAAAAACTGATAGATTAAATTAGTTGTTCAGGCCCAGGGGATTCAAGGTCCATAGGAGATAGAATCCTCCTTCAAAAAGAAAAATGTGGATCTATCGAAATCCCCCCTTCTAGCTGGTAAATTCAGTTTATAAAGTCCCTTGACCTTGAGGCCCCTGGGACTTCCTCCATGATGATTGAGAAAGTAGAGGACGTTCATCATTTTTTTGAAGGGTTCTTTGGACATGTTCACTGATCCTCACTTTCAGTTGTCTCTTCATCTTGCCTATATAGGCTAGTCCACAAGGATAGGTGATCATATAGAATAGATGATACACGAGGTAGAACAGTTTATGAATTCACGAATCCTATATTGTTTTTGGTTAGCTGAATCAGTGAAAACATCAATGATAAACATAAATATAAGCGCCAACCTTATGTGTTAAAGATAACAAATCATATGAATAATAAATGTACACATGTGTGAAAAATTATATATATAAACGTCCACCAATGATCTGAGAGATGGATATTTCAGATCCTATTCAAAATGAACAAAGTCCATTGATGTCCATCGGATTGGTAGCAATTAGTAAATATTAAAGTGATAATTGTGCTCTTCAGTGCTTCAAAATGACATAAAGGTGCCACAACACACGTGCCAGGTGCCAGGATCCCACTCGTGTCCCTACTCACCAGAGCGAATGGACCCACTGCTTTGCAGTCCGTGATGACGCTTTGACACAGGAAGCGAAACGCGTTGATGTCACTTCCGGTCCTCCGTGGTTGATCGCGTCACGTCCGCCGGCGGCTTGTGTGGGGTGAGAGCCCGCCCAACCAGTCTGCATGACTTGCTATGTGAGACGCGGTTTTAAAGATGCAATTTTGTAAGTAAGTTTTTTTATGCGCAATAAAAGTTTTATACGGGTTACACTATGATGGTCCCCTTGTCTTCCTGAGCCACTAAGGTCTGCCAATAGAAGGGAAAGCGGCTTACCATTTGCTCCAGTGCCCACTAAGGTCTGCCATTAGAGTGGAAGGAGGCTTATCATTTGCTCCAGTGTCCAGCCAGGAACCATCGGCTGTTATCATTCTGCGTTTCCGACCTGCTGACTGCAAAGCAGTGGGTCCATTCGCTCTGGTGAGTAGGGACACGAGTGGGATCCTGGCACCTGGCACGTGTGTTGTGGCACCTTTATGTCATTTTGAAGCACTGAAGAGCACAATTATCACTTTAATATTTACTAATTGCTACCAATCCGATGGACATCAATGGACTTTGTTCATTTTGAATAGGATCTGAAATATCCATCTCTCAGATCATTGGTGGACGTTTATATATATATAATTTTTCACACATGTGTACATTTATTATTCATATGATTTGTTATGTTTAACACATAAGGTTGGCGCTTATATTTATGTTTATCGTTATTTACAGTGTTTTGCTGTTATATAGCAGCCTTCCTGAGGGAAGGATTTTCCCCTTATCACTTAGGAGTGAAAACACATTTTTTGTCCCACGGCGCAATCAGTTGTAAACATTTTTTTCCAGTGAAAACATCAGTCCTTTCCATATATTTACACATAGAGCATTTCCCACAGGGAAACATGCCCTTCAATGGTGGGAGGTCCGTGAGCCAATTCCTACTCTTGGTTCTACGATATTCTGAGTGAGTCAGACTGTCACCCAGGTTCCTACATCTACGTGCCGTCAGTATAGGTCTTTCTCCTACTATTTTTAGTAGGGCTGGAGACCTAGTCAGGAGATACCAGCGTTGTATTTTGGATCTGTTTCCACTGTGAAGCATATCTGGTAATGATTCTAATTTCCTGAGGTTCTTTAAGGCAGGCCTCGACAATCCCGAGGCGCCAGGTCACCATGACGGGCAGAAATTGCATCCTGGCAAGTGACAGACGTTCCTTCTCTCCCCTCACTATGTTAAAACACAGCATCTCTGATTCAGCGAGAGAAAGCCGTTCTCTGCTTAACCCAACAGCTGTTAAACTTGGCAAGCTGCCTGCTATATTTGTTTATGGTTAGGAAGAAAAAAAGTACAACAATGTATCTTCTCCTTCTTTTATCAAAGGAATGATCTCCGGGCTGTATGGGGGAAGTTTAACCATTTAAAGACTAAACCTTTTCTGACATTTGTGGCTTACAAGTAAAAATCCAGTATTTTCTGTTAGAAAATAACTTGGAACCCCCCGAACATTATATATTTTTATTTAGAAGAGACCCTAGGGAATAAAATGGCAGTTGTTGCAATATTTTATGTCTGATAAGCTGTTTTCATCATTCCTCTGGGGGCCTGTCAGGATATCTCTGGATACCCTTAAATTACCCATACAGGGGGGGGACTGGCACTACCTAATTTACAGGACTATTATTTAGCTGCGCAGCTGACGCATATCCATGCATGGTTTTTCCCAGACTTACCGAATGCAACGGTTGCTGCCCAGGCGGCATTGATGGGGTCTTACGAGGCTTTATTAAATTCGCTTTACAGGCGGGGGCCGTACCCAGTGGGGGGAGCGGGGATTTTAAAACTCTCTTATAAAATCTTCCACATTTGTAATGCCAAATTGAATGGTACATCTTTGAATTGTTCCCCTAATGCCCCCTTATGGCATAACCCTAACCTAAGTGAATTGAACAAATTATCCAGATATCAGAAATGGGCAAGGTTCAACCTTAAATATGCACACCAGTTGTTTAATGGAGGTGAATTTAAAACTTTCCGCACTTTTGGACTAGAATTTGGAATTCCATCCACTCACTTCTTTTTCTATTTCCAGCTCAAACATGCGGTGGCAGCACAATATGGATTGAAGGGAGTGAGGCTGAATCCGTCACTGCTAGAAAAAGAAATGATGGATGACGAGCATGCTAAATTGATTTCTAGGTACTATTCTCTCCTGATAGAGGGATCCTCCTCACGAATGGAGAAAATTAAACTACAATGGAGATCTGATGGCTTGGAATTAGAGGATGAGGCCTGGGAGGAGGTGGTAGGAGCACAATTAAAGGGAGTGATTGCGGCAGGTGATAAACTGATTCAGCTAAAATATCTACATAGGATATATTATTCAGCCTCTAGACTATTCAAGATGGGAAAACTTCAATCTCCAGCATGCCAGAGATGCGGGGGGACTACCGGTGATTTCTTCCATATGGTATGGGACTGCCCAAGGATACGAAATTTTTGGGGTGGAGTATGCACATTTATTGAGGAGAAGTTGGCCCTCCCCAATATTTGCAATCCCACTAGATGTCTACTGGGTGATTTGGAGGACGAGGATCTCAGGGTGTCACAAAAGTCACTTCTCAGAATTTTATTTTTTTATGCCAAAAAAACGATAGCAATTCAGTGGAAAAGTCCAGATCCCCCTGGGGTAGGGACCTGGATTGAACTAATCAATAACGCTCTTCCAATGTATAAACTAATGTACCTTGCTAGGGGCTGTTCTAAAAAATTTGATAAATCATGGGCCGGGTGGATGAAGGTGGTGTCTGGAGATATTGGGGCATAAATAATATATTTGACAGTTGTCTCTGGAGTATTTGGAAGTATAAAATGGGTAAGACTCCGTAGACAATTAAGTTGTTTCAACGCTTACACACCTCTCCAGGAGAGAGCTCCCCACCAGACGTATTATGTTATTGATGTTTTGATGCACACCACAAGCAAAGTCCCCATAGAGGGTTTGTTCACTTGTTACTTTGTTGTCTTAAATTCTTTGAGTTTGAAGGGTTATTAAGGGGGAGGGAGGTTGGATAGAGGAAATTTTTTACAAATCTGATGTAACTATGCGCTGATTGATATTGACATACTGAATGAAGTTCTACTGTCAGATATAGCTTTGTACTATTATCCCCTTTGTTATGTAAATATAACAAAAAAAACCTAATAAACTCAACTTTAAAAAATATATATTTTATGTCACACGGTATTTGTGCAGCTGTCTTTCAAACGCAATTTTTTTGGAAAAAATACACTTTAATGAATAATAATAATAAAAAAAACTAAACAGTAAAGTTAGCCCATTTTTTTTTTTTTTTTGTATAATGTGAAAGATGATGTTACAACCCGAGAATCGTGATCTTTATTCTAAGCAACAAAGTTGTGATAAAGCCCTGTGTACCATCAACAATTACCACTCTATGTGCAGCTGGGCTCCAGTATTTTATGGTGACCAGAAATGCACCAGAGCAATGAATAGTCACACATGTAGGCAGGAAGTGGCTGCAAAGAGGCAGCAGAAGATCAGCAGCACTGGAATACTTCTTTCACCTTTTTTTTTTGTATTTTATTTAAAATGTTACTAAGGCTTCGTTTAGATGTGCAGTTGGGTGGTAAAAATGTGCAGTAGACATGTTTTTGCCACCCACCAATGACCCCCCCTTAAGCTCCATTAGGCAGCAGATGAGGGCGTTTTACATGCCGCAGTCACAATGCATTCGGCATAATAAGGAGTTTCCCCCATAACAGATTTTTAGTGTCACTCTTTCTGGCCAGCCTCTAACCCTGATGTAACGGTGTTACGTTGGAGTTATTGACTTGCTGCTCTACTGTGAGTAAGTTAGGGTTAGGGGGCGCAAATTACTTGCCTTACCCCGGGGGGGGGGGGCGCTGATAACCCACACTATGCTAAAAAAAAACCTGGCCCCTAACTTTTTGAGCTGGCTCCTAGATTCAAAGCAAATTTGTCAAGCCCTGCTTTAAGGGGGTCTGAGGGCTTAGGTTGTAGGAGTCCTTCTGTAGGGGTCTGTGTTGCCCGTTTTTTTGCCCTTCTCAAGCAGGTATGTGAATATCCTCTCTTTAAATCTTTTGCACATCATTGAAGCCTCTTGTTGGAATTGCTGATCCTGGGTGCAGTTCCTCTTAGCTCGTAGAAATTGCCCAACAGGAATTCCAGAGACTAGAGAATGTGGATGAAAATTTGTTGCTTGAAGCAACGTATTGGCCGCTGTAGTTTTCTGGAAGGTTTGCGTAGTGATTTTATTACCACTTCTCTCGATCTTGAGATCAAGGAAAGGCAATTCTATAGAGTGGTAGGAGTAGGTCAGTCTAATATTCCGATCATTAGCATTCAGTTCCTCCATGAAGGTGGTAAGCTGTTCTGCTTATCCACTCCAAACCATCAGTACATCATCGATGTACCTCAGCCACAGCAAGCAGTGGTTGAGGTACATCAAAGACTCATACATCAAGTCTCGTTCCAAGAGGCCAAGGTGTAAACAGGCGTAGGAGGGTGCCCTGGGTGCCTCCATGGACATTTCCCCTGAGCTGTTGATAAAAGTTCCACAAGAACTGGAAATAGTTATGTTGGAGCATGAACTCTAGTAATTCAACCAGAAATTCATTATGGGCTCCCAAATCTGGAAATGAGTAAAGTTCTTTATAGAGAAGGATTGTGGTAGCATATGTTTATAAGTCCACTTGACCGGCAATCTTAGGGCAGCTGTTAGTGAAGAAGACAGACGTACTTCTGGGAGCAGGAGACAATATACACAAGAAGCGCCTCCTAGTGCAGCCGTTTAAACAGATTTATTAAAACATAAGTGGAGGTACTCACAAGGAAATGAAGCAAGGGAGCATTGCAGTGTAAGCCACTGCGGGCTGTACTCAGCAGATACGCCTGGCAGACCAGAAGTGGAGGCTGGATGCTTCACAGGGCTCAGGAGTTGGGGAAACGCCAGCGGCTTCTAGCGCTTCCTGTGTCTCAGAGTGGTGGAGCGAAGTCTCTCAAACGTCACTTCTGGTCGGTTAATAAACGGTGTTTTAATTACCTCCATGATGGTATCTTTTGGGGAATTCCCTGTATTTATTTAAAATGACCATTGTACCTGTGCCACAGAACACACAAGAGGAGAGAAAGGAGGAGGAGCTTTCTGCCAGTTTCGGAGGCATTGAAGCAGAGGAAGACATACGTCAAACAGAAAGTGGTGGTTCTTCATTCCCAGATTCCTTGGGAATAGTACGTGGCTGGGAGGAGGCAGTTCCAGATACTGTAATCCTCAGTGCTCCTGAGAAGTCTGCTTCTCGTGCCTCAGCAAATTTGCGGTGCATGGGCTCCCTTGTGCTTCAAAGCCTGCGAAAGGTCCCAAGAATACGTGGCATAAAGGAGAAGGATCACAATTGGTTGGCAACCCTCCTTGACCACCGTTATAAGGGTAAAGTCTCAGAACTCATCCCATCCCCACAGAGAGTGCAGTAGATGAAATCTCTTGAGGACACCTTAAAGAGGAGTTTATCGAACGCTTTTCCCGACTCTGGTAGCTTAGTGTCATGTAAAAACATAGTTTTGAGGCTTCTGTTGCTCAAGAGAGGAGCGGTGGAGAAAGCGGCCGCCTAAGAGATGCATTTCTCCATTTTTTAGTCTTCGCCGCCCAGGGCTGTCAGCTTCCACATCCCATCAACCGCGTCTACATCACATTGTGGATGATTTTCAAGGGGCAAAAACAGAGTTGGAGAGCTTTCCAGTTGACGATCCACTGGCTTACTGGGTCATGAGAATAGACCACTGGCCAGAACTTGCTCAGTATGCTATTGAGCTGCTGGGCTGCCCTGCATCCAGCGTGCTTTCCGAACGGGCATTCAGTGTTGCTGGAGGTTTTGTCACTGATTATAGAATGCGTCTGTCCACAGACTCCATGGCCGGCTGATTTTTTTATCAAAATGAATCAGTCCTGGATTACCAGCAGCTATGAAGCCCCTGATGCCTGTCGTTGATTGAGTATTTTTGGGATGAGGAATCTCTGCAGGACTTCTAGGCTGCCTAGCGTTGTGGGTGTTGATTTCATCTGGAAGAATGTTTTTGGTGTAGGTTTCATGGGCACAATTAACACCCAAAGACCAATTTTTCTGCACCTGTTTGATTTTTGACAGCAAGGCCAATTCTTGCTTTCATCAATAGTACCTCTTATAGGGTTACGGTGTGAAGGTGCCACCGACAACCAAAAAACAATTTTTCAGCACCTGTTTGACAGCTGCATCAAATTTAATTTTTTTTACAGCAAGGACAATTCTTGCTTTCATCAAGAGTATTTCCTATAGGGTTGCAGTGTGAAGGCGCCACCAACATCCAAAGCCCAATTTTTCTGCACCCGTTAATTCTATCCAAAGTATGTGGAAGAGACATTAGAGATTTTTTTGGATAAATTATGATCTTGTTTCCCAGTGCACTACATTGTGGCCATCATACAGACTGGCTCCTTAAGCCTTTGCTTACAAAATAAAGGAAGCTTGCTGAGAAAAAATTATTTTTTGGCTTTATAAATGCAATCATTGCTGCAGCAGATTCCTTACGCGGTACAGATGTGCCACTTTGCAGGTAGACCAAGGGGACCCCCAGGCACTATAATGAAAGTCATTTTTCATTTTTATTCTTTCACTTTAAGTATTAATAAATCACTGCTCATTTAAATGTCCCCCAGGGCAGTACCCAGACCCCATAACCATTGCATGCCCAATTACTAGCATATAAGCCTTCAAAATGGGCACTTTTGATTTTTCGTGTTTGGCGTCGCATATTGACAAAAAAAGAGGAAACGCGTTTAGGCACGACCACATAGCTTGCTGCATCTGTCAGCTGTTTCTGATGTTTTCCCCCGGGAATCACCATGAACATACTCCCAGGAGACAGTGCTGTTTGATAACTAATGCTATTGTTTATTGGTGTTTTTAAGTGCAATATGAGAAGGGGGGTTAGCTGTATGGGAATAAAACATTTACAAGTTCACACTGAGGTTTGCTTAATTTTTTTATCTGAGCAACTGAACTGCCTATGGAGTCAGAGCTTGGCTGAATATAGGAAGAGCAACCACACACCATCGATCCAGGCGATCCAATCAGGATATCCATGGAGGTGTTTCCCTGTCTGCACACACAAGTTTTTGTATACAAAAGCGGTCTATTGATATATTTCTGTTGAGTGCAATTTTTAAGGGAGTGGGGTCACGAGGTGTGGTGAAGGTTGTCTCCCCTTACATCTGCATGAACCTTTAGATGAACTGTCACCTGAGTTTTTATTGATTTGGAGAATTTTACACTGGGTGGATTTTCAGGACACTGCCACCCAATCACTTGAATAATATTCACGGTGTGCTTTCATCTCAGGTTAATATGATCTGTCTGTGTATTATACACAGAATAACACTGCTTTAGCCTGATGGACTAAATTTGAGGACCTACATTGGCTTATATTTTTTATGACTTTTATTATTATAGCAGCTCCTTAGGTTTCAATTATCGTTTTCTGTTCCTAAGCACCGGATTAGTGATATTTACTTCTAGGCTAATATAATAATACATAATAGGGTGAATAATAATCTACAGAGATCAGGAGAAAAACGACACACCCTCTCACTCCCACATACATACACTCATATACACCCAAAGAAAGAAATGGCTGCCACGTGTGGGTGGAGATGAGAACTCAGTAATGTGAGTCTTTTTACATCAAAATCCAGTGGAAATATATGAAGATCATAAATGACTCAAGAAGATTTCAGACGAGCCTTCCGATCAGGTCTTCCTGTAAGTTTTTCAGGCAGACCTGATCGGAAGGTTTACTCACTCGCCTATGGACAGATGGGTGTAAATGGATTTGTGTCCCTTTACATCCATCTACCTCGGTCCAATCAGGCCCGCTCACAAAAACAGAAAAGTCCTCTTCTGTCTAGGTGGAGCAGATCAGAAAGAGCTGGGTGTAAACAGGGTAGGACTACTCTTGGCTGCCCATAGAGCAGATGTGTCATCCGCCTGCTCTGCTCTGATCAGCAGGTGATCAGCTCACAGATCCCCTCTGATCGGAATGGAATCTGCCCTGTGTGAAAGGGGCCTAATTGAATTAATAAAGCAAAGCTCTGCTCTTAGCCCTAGCTTATACAATACTCCCATCTACTGGTGTATGGACTGCTCTGAAAAATGTAACAGGGCAGCAAAAAACTATTATGCCCAATGCAAAGTCTTATCCTCCTCCTCTAAAAAAGTTATTGTATAAAAAAAAAAGTTGGACTATAAGGCTGGCATAGAGACTTGGTAAATATTTGTTGATTTTTAATGCCGATTTGGGCAGCAGCTAACACTTTGCACAGACTAGCACAGCAATAATTAATTATTGTTATATGATACATGAAAAAATTATTATCAAGACTGGGGCAGACTGAATCTGGAAACAGCTGTGCTTGGCAGCCAATCAGGCTCGATCCTCATGTTGTTCAATTAAGCTTTGAAAATGAATGATAGTTGCTGATTGGTTGCCACACACAGCTACTCCAGATTCTTTCTGCTCCAGTTTTGATAAATTTCATTCAGAGTGTTCAGAACAAATACAGCAGGGAAAAAATACTTTACTTAAAGCAGACATATTACTGTGCATTCACACCTCAATTCTGCCCTGCAATTTCAAAGCGCCTAGGTGTGAATGATAAATCGCAGAATGAACATTTGAGATGCACCTAAAATTTTCGGTGGAGTTCTGACACTGGACTTTTTTTTGGACAAAAAGCTTGAAGCGATGCGGGTTGCCGCGATTACAAGGCGATTTATCATATGAAAATTGTGGCAGAACCGCACCGCAATTTTAGATGCCATTTAAATGAATCTGCTTGCGATTCAAAACGCAGAGGCGTGAATGCAGTCTTAAAGCTTTTATCCTGTTTCAAAAGAAATCAGAACAGGATATCTACATGCTGATATGAAATTTTCTTACATCAATCAGGTAAACAAACACTTTTTGAATTTACTTACAATTACTGGTTTTCTACTTCTGGTTGAGTGAGGCACTGATTATGTAACTCTGACCTCACAGATGCATTCTGGGAAGTTTCTGTTACATGTTTCAGGGTGCAGACCCAGGGTTCTAGGCTGAATTCCAGGAAGTAAAGGGAGATTCATTTATCTGACTTTAGTAGAAATGACCACTGTGCAACTGTGAGAAGCATGGAGAGGAAAAAAAAGTATGCAAATGTAGCCATGGCCCTGACCCCTGCAAGCCTTATGGTGACCTTCAGAGTCGAGGAGAGCTGACATCCATTCTTACAGTGTAGGTCACTAGGCTTGGTGGGTGCAGAGCAATGTAGAGTAAGTTGGGCTCCAGACACTTTGATGATGCAGAACAAAAGAGATTTATTTTCTTGTAAAGAACTGGGGAGAGGGGGTTAGGGCCAGGACACCCTGTGAGCAGGTGCAAAGCACTTAACAGACTCTGAGACGCACAAAAATAGAACAGTATGGTAGCTGGATAGTTCCAAAGGCTTTAAAGCTGAACTGTGCCTGAAAAGAGCTATTTTCTTTGGCAACTGAACTTGTAACTTTGACTTCAACACAGATCTGTACACATACCAAGCTTGGTATCCCCGTTGTGTAGACCTTGTCTCGATCTCACAGCCTCCCGCTGCAGCTTCTTCAACTTAAGCTCCCAGTCTCTTAAAAGACCCTTTGGACTCCCACTGCCACTGGGTTCTTTGAGCTTCACACAGCCAACCGCTGTGTCTTCCGAATGCCACCCATGCTGACCTGCTAGGTCCCTTACTCGGCTCTTCAGCTGACCTGCTGAACTCTCTTGCAAGCATCACCCCCACTATCCTGTTGGGTCCTTAGCTTGACTCCGCTGAGACTTTCCCAAAAGGCTGCTCTGGTACTCTCTGACTCTGAACGCTGGCCTCTGATAACAGGAGCGTTGTCCCTTGAGGGTGACAGTTTCCCCTTTATCTCTGAGCCTGGTTCACACTTTGCCTCTGGCGACAGGAATGGTGGTCCCTCATTAGTAACTGTGTCCCTTCACCTCCAACAAAGAGGGGTTCTCCGGCTGGCAGAACCTGTTCAACTTGGTTAGGCTTCCAGCATGAAGCCCCAACCCTACGCTGCTCCTTCTTATCCTCGGTAGGCCTCAGACTGCCTAGCAACCAGGAACTCACGGATAGGCTGCAGGCTTCTGGCCTAACATCCGGGAGCTTTCAACACACGTCCACCCAGACAGCCATTAAGGTGGCACCGAACCCTGATCACCTGATTCCTCCCAAATAAATAGACTCTCCCAGCAGGCCATGGGGCTCGAAAACCACTGCCAGAACAACCTATCCACTAATATCCCAAGTTCATATGTACCTTGTCATTCCAATGCCATAAGTAACAATGCCACCCATTGGCAGGGCAGAGGAGAGAGGTGCATCAAACTCAGAGTTAGGAAACTAATCAGGAGACCCCCTAACAACCACCCAGCAACTAGAATTAACAGTATCCCTGTTCAAGACCAGGGTGCTACACACAGAATATAGAGGCTTCAATGATCTATAAGTATATTTTGGTAGATTGCCATTACTAAACATTTCTAAAGGTGCCTTTGTTGTCTTTTTTAAAATAAAGAGATCTCTTTAAAACCCAACTCATTTTCAAACTCAAAATTTCATGAAAAAAAATAGTACAGGGCCATTAATTAGTGGATGTGTATGGATTATTTTGGAGAATAAAGATATTGTTTAGTGGTCCTTTACCCTGGTCACTTTACTAATCCACCTTCCCCCTTTATCCCTTCCCCTCTTCCCTTTTCATTTTGTTGCTTTTTCCCTCCCATTAACACCATGCCACCAGCTCAGTCTTATTTCATTTATTAAAAGGATCTTGAACCCTACATCTAGACCTCAGAGTTGCATTACTCTCGCTATAATAGCAGTGTTGTCATCCTGAACTGTTCTTCTAATCCAGACTACAGAACACCTTCCCCTCTGCATTATATAGAGATTTCAGTCCTGCAGAGGCAGAGTGCACAGGAGATTAGGTGCTCTCTGGACTTCTGTCAGGAATAACAGATATTTTTCTGTACTTGTAGCGTTTTTAAAAGAAACCATAGGGAAATGAGCAAGTATTAGAGAGATGTTCTTAAAATACTTAAAAAAACAATAAAAGTACTGCAGCTGTGACCAAAAGTTTTTTAGAATGACACAAATATTAACCACTTAAGGACCGGAAGGATTTCCAGCTTTAGGACCGGAGCCCTTTTTGCGATTCGGCGCTGCGTCGCTTTAACTGACAAATGCGCGGTCGTGCGATGTTGTACCCAAACGAAATTTGCATCCTTTTCGTTTATACTCCTTCTTATATTTAGCCGGTTTTTGCCACTTTTTTTTTCAAAAAAATATAAAAAAAAACCTAAACATAAAATCCTTTTTCATTCTTTAAACCCAAAAAAACGTTTTAACAGCGAGAAGAAAACGAATATCGCCGCTAGTCTTTACTGCGTCTCCCCTAGTTTATGGTGGTTTTCTTTCGAGATAAACACCCCTTTTTTCCTACGTTTAAAGCAAACCCATGTTGTAGCGTGCTGGCGCGTAAACAGTCAATTTCGCTGCGTCGCGGCTTAGCGTTTTTCCCGAGGCCAGGATTTCGACCTTTAGGAAGGCCAGGAATTC
>BLSH010144960.1:1750140-1760210 GCA_018402905.1 Glandirana rugosa | reverse complement strand
AACCCACTCTCAGTGTTTTGATGGTTGTTGTTTTTCACCTGTGTGAACTTTAATTGCACCTTGCATATAAGTATCCCTTTACCAAGTCCACCCACATCTCTACAACTTAGCCCGTCACAGTGGGGCTTCCTGTAGATGGGGGACTCTCAGTGAACCCCTCTGTAAACTTCCACTGGCTGCTCCACATAGCTCATGACAAACAACAAAAAAATTCCCAGCACACTTACCAGCTAGTCTGCAAAAAGACTAAAACAAATTAGCCCTATCTAACAATTCATGTCATAGAGAGCTTAGTTGCACACATTTGCAAATATATGTGAAAGCCCCTTTGCCTCCCCAAGGTTCCTCTGTAAACTGCAATCCTAAATCTACAGTTTTGAGAGTCTCAAAGTTGTTGAATATATAGCATTGGATAAATTAAGGACAGGTTTGCCTGAAGGGAGCCCACGTCTCCTTTAAGCGCGCAAGAACACATTGGACGCCCAGCATAAGCAAAATGGCAGCCCCATACACACTATTAGATTTTCTGCAGATTTTTGTCTTCAGATTTACTAAAACCATGTAGTGCAAGGGCCTATATGCATACACATTGAAACTCTTTTTTGACTTAATATTACTGTATATACTCGAGTATAAGCTGACCCGAATATAAGCAGAGGCACCACATTTTACCACAAAAAACTGGGAAAACGTATTGACTTGAGTATAAGCCTAAGGTGGGAAATGCAGCAGCTACTGGTAAGTTTCAAAAACAGAAAAGGCTTCATCCTGACAGATACCCTGCAGCAGCTGGCAGGAGAGGGGAGGGGACCCTGTAGATCTGTGGGGACAAGGGGAGAGGCCATGAAAGGGCACGGGGCCAGGAAAAAGTACAGGGGGGCTGGAGAGCACATTGGGAGGGCAGCAGAAAGAAACACACACACACACAAACATATAAACACAGACACACATATACACACACACACACACACACACACACACACATATATATATATATATATATATATATATATATATATATACACACACACCTATACATGTAGAATTACAGACAGCCTTTTAAAAAACAGCATTACCTTCGTCTCTTCCTGCCGGGTACTACACTGTAGGGGGAGACAAAGGGCACAGCACACACTGCTTTCAGTTTCATTACCGTGACTCACTCGAGTATAAGCCGAGGGGGGGGGCTTTTTCAGCATAAAAAAAATGTGATTTTGGTAATATGGTTTTGGTAAATCTGAAGACAAAAATCTGCAGAAAACCTAATAGTGTGTATGGGGTCTAAAAGCATCCAATGTGTCTCCACACACAATTCAGATGGGGGACTCAGTGTGCTTGTCCTGGCACAATAAATACTTACTACAAGTCACCACATTGGTGTGCGGCTGCCTATTAGTCTCAATACAGAGCACTGATGGACTCCCTTTGGTTGACACCTGATACACTTGCAATGGGAACCGAGGAGGTATTGTGAGATTTGGAATAGGACCTCATCTTTGCGTGTCACACACTATATAGTTTTCATGTGTATTCATTCAAACAGCATGGCTTAAAATAATTAAGTAATACAATTTCTTACCTTTTTAGTTGATTTTTTGGAGCAAGTTTATACATATGACATTATAGCCAGCTTGTATTACTTTGAATATACGACAATATTGCATTAACATATAAAGCACCACCAAGCCTCCAAACTGTAACTCTTTGTTAAAACAGACCGTTCTGCACACCTAGTGTACATGTGATAATAAAAGCTGCCAGTAGATTTAATTGTGGCAAACAGAGCTCCCCTGCCCTCTAATAAACTTTACATAGAAAGGAAAAATAAAATAGGATTTTTCAGTCCTGGAGTTTTCAGAAAAGAGCATATAAAAAGGTAAGCAGCATTTTTCACATATTTTTTAAAGTAAGAGCCGGTTCACACATAGCCGACTTCAGGGGTGACTCAGCGTGACCCCGCACAGGGTGACTTCAGTGCGGCTTGCAAATAACTTCTGAAATAGAAGTCAATGCAAGTCACCTGAAGTTGCCCCCAAAGTAGTACAGGAACCTTTTTCTAAGTAGGAGGGACTTGAGTCCTATTAGAACGGTTCCATTGCAATGCTTGGAGGCGACTTGTCCGGCAAGTCGCCTATGTGTGAACCGGCTCTTAGACTAAGGGAAAGTATAATTACTATAAAGCAGGTGTTATCCCAATTTGGCTGCAAAAGTGGAAATACACTTTAATCATGTTAATGATTTGTTTATCTTTATTTGAGCCATGGTTTTATATAAGACTGGCGTATAATAGTAAACCTGCATCTCTGCAAAGTATTTATTCACTTGGTTATATTTCTGATTAACCCTGTAAACGGGAGGATGGGGAAGTGGTGCACCCCTCTGTAAACTTCCACTGGCAACAATGTAATTGTTCCACATAGCTCATGATCAGAGATCATACCACAGTTTGTAGTACATCATACACATGAGCTAAGTGTTACAGCCATTATGCTCCACAGCTGCTCTACCCGTTCTCTGTCACTTGACATCCATTTCATTCTGTCACTTCACTTTCTAATTCACGGAACGATCCCTTGCTAAAGTGGAGCACACCAAAGAAGGTGTCCTTTGAACTCCGGTTCAAGTATGCAATGAAAAGTGCAGCTACATAAATTTAAGCAAGCCAACATTTTAGCACCTCCGGGAAGACTCCATGAAGCAGACAGACTCTTGGCTCTTCGCACATATTCTTATTTTTTATAGGCTTGTGGATTTTTTTGGTAACTATTTAAATCACGTTATTAAATTGTATATTGAACTGCGTGGCTTAATTTAAAAATTAAATACTTTTGGGTTTACTTAACCTCTTGCTGATCACCAAATGTACAAAAATGTCCTGGCAACAAGTAGTTATAACAAACCCATGGCTACAGCTGCAACCATGAGCTTGGCATCATTTTTTTTTAACAGCCAGCGATTGGCTGTTCATTTAAAATGATCTGGGTAGCTCTACAGTCACCTAATCACTTTTACTGTGGTGAGAAGGGCCACCCAAAACCATGGCAGGGATAGCAAGCTCCAGAGAAGATTGAGGAACATCCCTTCCCCAATCTCATCTGTGACTCATGAAACCATAAGTGATGTTGATTTAATCATTTCTGGTTTCAGAGCTGTCATTCCTTGGCTGCTACAATTGGGGAAGCAGCTAATCAAGAACGGCCTATGCTTGATTTGCTGCATCAGAGGGCAGGGAAGACATCAGGGGTCTAATAGATCCCTAATGTCTCCACAGAGAGTATTTATCACCTGCCCAAGGCTATCACATAAGGGGCTTATTAGCCACCTCATGGCAGTGATAAAGTTAAATGAATTTGTTTTTTAAAAAAGTGTATAAAAAAAAAAAAAGTAATGCAATAAATACAAATGCAATCAATAGTAATAGCAGCACTAAGGCCTCATACAAACAGACATTTTTACAGCTGCGTTTTTGAACTTTTTTTACAGCTTAAAAACACCTCTCCATTTTATTCAATGGCCTCATATACACACAGACGTTTTTGAGCTGTAAGTGGCATAGGCGTTTTTAAGGTCCAGAAAAAAAAAACAACCCAGGATTAGCGCGTTCTGAGGCTCCAGTGCTAGACCTCTTTTAACGCAGACGCCGGTAAAAGCTCAAAAACGCGGCTTAACATTGTATACACATTGTTAAGCCTCATCAGGCGTTTCTCTGTCTCTATTCAAAATCAATGGTTCCCTATGGCAGCCCATTGATTTGAATAGAAGTCACACTAGAAATCGGATCATGATGATCCGACTTGCGGGTGCGACTTATGTGCTGAGGGACTTGAAGGGGAACCCCCCACAAAAATGAAAAAGAAGCCCCTTTAACAAGGGGGCCCCCAGATCCCAGCCCCCCACCCTATGTGAATGGGTATGGGGTACATTGTACCTACCCATTCACCTATAAAAAAAGTGCAAAAAAACACACACTACACAGGTTTTTAAAGTATTTTATTAAATCAGCTCCAGCGTCTTCTCCCTCTCCGACTCTTCTCCCTCCTCTGGCGTCTTCTTTCTTCTGCTGTTTTGCAGGTTCTTCTTTCTTCTGGGGGGGGGGTCTTCTTTCTTCTGCTCTTTTGCAGGGTCTTCTCCCTCTCCGTGCCATTGTCTGCTCTTTTGCCTGGTCTTCTCCGTTGTCTTCTCCCTCTGTTCTTCCAACTTTGACTCAACGAGATCTCCTGGACTAATGTTGGCTCTGCGCTGCACATTGACTTATATTGTCATGGGACGGGGCCACCCGCTGACGTCATTCAGAAGCCCCGCCCAATTATGACATCACCGCCCCATCATGCTCTCGGGCATGAAGAATAAAAATAAAATGTCCAAATATTACATTATAAAAGACAGTATAACATCAGACAACAGTCCCTCTAATCTAATGGGAGTCCTTAGGAATATTCCGATCAGATCCGAATCCTTCCAAAGGATTACTCAATTAACTGTGATCCTTAAAGTGGATATAAACCCGATTCATGAAATTTGAGCTGGGCACATATATCTGCAGTGTTTTCTTATCTCTCTTCAAAGCATTGTGTCTCGTAGTTCTGTCCTGCTCTGTTCCTCTGTTATTAGCCTGATAACTTTTAACAATCTCTCCAAGACAGTGTGTGTCGGAGGAGGTTGCTATAAATAGATTAGCAGACTGCTTCACCATTCACAGACAATGTCTGCATGTGTGGGGAGGGGGTGTGTGCCTTTCCTCCAATCAGCTGCCTCACAATGTCCAGCAATAATCCCCTCCTAGAGGGGAATGAGGAAGTGAAAATTCTAACACACTATGGACTTTCTAAACAGTATATAAATGTGAAGACAGCATATATACATGTAATACTTATAAAGGGAGATTTCAGAGGTGGCTCTAGGCTTTGTGAGGCCTTAGGCAAAACCTAGACATGAGGCCCTACTCACGCCCATAATGGGAAAAATAATTCAAGCGATAAAAAAATTAACTTTATAAATTGCATATATTAAGAACTTTAAAGTGCTGGTGTCAGTACTCTCTATCTCGGTGCTAGTGTCAGTGTCAAATAAGGCGGTTGCTAGGCCCCTGTGAGTGCGAGGCCTTAGGCGACTGCCTAATTTGCCTAATTAGAGAGCCGTCTCTGGGAGATTTGTTTCATCTCTGTGTATCATCTGAGGCTGTTCACTTGGTATATGTGAGGGTTTACATCCACTTTAATGCTTCCCTCCATGTAACAATATGTAGAATACCCACACACCAGAGGTAGAGGCTACCTTAGTGCAGCATAAACACATTAAATGGCAATCTCCGATGTAGCATTCCAGTCCTTCAGCGTTCAGTAGACACCTTCATCCACTTCTAAAGTTTATACTCGTTTTGCAGGTAAAAATATGTGCATCTATTATTTTTTTATATTGCCTCTTGTAAAGCATTGAACCCGCGATCAGCAGATGTGAGTGCAATGCCTGGTTCCTGCAGACTTCCAGTACACTGTCTGCTTGTACCGCCGATACAGGCAGGCAGTTATTGAATGACAGGAAGAATCAATGAACTACTGCAAGGATGCTCAACAGCACCCATGCAGTTCGCAGTTCGCCTCAATGGACTGAAGGTACATGTAGTCTATTAACTGAAAGTAAGTGAGTGATGTGGCCGTGTGGGTGAAGCCCTGCACGGCCGCGCTATTTTCAAATTGTGACAGCGGGAGGTGGGTGGATAGGAGCATATTACACCCTAAATATGGGTGTAACATGTTTGTAAAGTATATTCCACCTTATGAGTCCTTCTATGCGGTGGCTGCATTTCTTTTCTTCTTTTCAAGGTTTTCTTCATTTTTATCTGCTGATGAAGCCAATAACACACTTCCTGTTCTAGAGTGACAACACTTACTGTACTGTATCTATGGGTGAGCAGCATTGTCACCCTAGGCTGCTGTTCTAATTCTGACTACAAACACCTTTTCCATTCCTCATCTCATTTACATGGGGGAGGGGGATTGTAGTTTACTGAATAGTATTCAGAAAGCTGACAACATTGAGGTTTCAGTTCAGTATGCAGGAAGTTAGGGGGACTCAAGATTTCTGGCATGATTAACAGGCACATTTATGTACTTGCTGAAAATGTTCTAAGCCCGAAAATATACTGCCACAACAACTAAAGAAATATGCCATATATTACATTTTAAGTTTAACCCCTTCCCACCCATCCCTATACTCCCTGGAGCCTATACTAAGACTTACCTGTAGGTAAAATGAGTTTCTCCTAAACCTGTACGGTTTAGGAGATATTCCCACTGCAAGCAGCCACCGATGTCAGCGCGCATGCACAGTGATGTCCCAGCGAAGGCCCGGCACACAGTGCCGGACCTTGCCGGAAAGTCCGCCGTAAAGACAGGCTCCTGCGCGCATGCGCAGGAGTGATATCTCGCAGCTCCGGCCACTCACAGTGCCGGAGCCGCAAACCTGGAACGATTGACGGAGGAAAGTTGGAAGCTCCCTCTTCAGGGACCGGGCAGCCCTGTCAGAACTTCGTTCTGAGGTAAGTATTTCATAATGAGCTAGTATGCGATGCATACTAGCTCATTATGCCTTCGCCTTGCAGGTGTTTTTTTCTTTTTCTAAGGGGGATACAACCGCTTTAACTGGGTCTTTGTGCCTGTCGGGGGTGGGATGGATTCTTCGATCATGTGGCCACTGTGATTGGTTCCCAATCATTACTAGAGACTAATCATTACTGGTCACTGTGCTGGGAGTGCGCAGTAAGTGCACTCTTAGCACAGAGGCCTTGGCCACCTATGGATGCATATCTTTGACATGTGGACGTTAAAGCCCACATTCTTTGCCAACACACAGATGTGTTATGTGGGTGCAAGAGCTTAACAGCGGTGAGAGGTGAATTCTGCATAATAACTTTTTATGTGCATGGCTTTAGCTTGATTGTTGCAAGCTTCTCCTCTGTGACCCTCTATTAATCACGTCATTACCGCCATCCATTTTAAAATGGTGGAGTGGAAGCTGTGGTATTTTGGAGTGCTGCTTTTCAAAAGGGCGCTATCTTTACATAGTGTGCAAGCACCCATTGCGCACACAATGCTATGATCACACTGTCTTTAGAGATCACTGATTATAGGCAAAATGCCTTTGTGCCCTATTATAATCAATCAGTACTACTGTTTACATTTAGGCTCTCCCCTTCTAAGAAGGTAGGAAGGGGAGGCAAGACAATCTTATGATTTAAACAATTAAGAGTTCATTCTATTTTCCTTCATATAGTGTAACGCTGCTCCCCCCCCTCTGCCCATGAGGGTCACAAGGAATATCAATACCCCTCTGGTTACCCTGGCCCTGCGAGTCCTCTGTCAATTTTGGAATTTTTTTTTTAAATTGGTTATTAGTGTAAATTTATATACCCGGAGGTGACCAGTAACACCCTACAAGCTCTTCACGTTGTCCTTTATTTACTATATTAACTAAGGGTTGGCACTCCGTGGCTGCATACTTAATGGGATGCAGAGGGCCTAGTCTTTTGTATACAGCTTTTTCTCCTTCTCAAAAATATACAGAAGATGAAGATGCTGTAGACAAGGGTGATGAGGTGATCCCTTTGGTCTATGGCTCTTGGAATGGTCTCCCGGTCTCCACCCCCTCACACCACAGCTCTCCCGAATCTGTCACCCCGTGGGGAACAGGAACAGGCCCGATTGTTGTAGGGCAGGATAATCAGGCTATACACTGATGTTCTTCAGGGTATATGGGTTGGTAAGTCTGTAGAAACAGGCTTGGACTCCATCGCTTCCAACAACCGTTTCCCTGCATACAGTCCAGAGAAGGTGTGCCAGGCCCAAAGCCTCTATTCTTATAGTCTCTCCCAGGAGGCTCTTCTTTTCCCAGAAATCTTTCGAACAGCCTGCTGTAGTTTCACCCCAGTGCAGCCAGGGGGAAAATCCTTGCAAGTAAACTACATGTCCCAAGATGCATTGCTCTCTTATCATTATCAGAGTCACAAATCAGCCAAACTGGAACGCTAGGGGAAAGCAGCTGCATTATAACTAATAGAATGAAACATCATCTGATTGTAGGGGATGTGAATACCCAGCTCCTGGCTACAATAGTAAAACAATTAAAGCAGTTGTATACCCCGCTTGGACATTTTACCTAATAAGGCTTACCTGTAGGTAAAATTAATATCTCCTAAACCTGCACGGTTTAAGAGATATTACCTCTTCATGCATCGGCTGACATGCGCTCTGAAGATCCGGCGGATCGTGACGGAACTTGCTAGCTCCCTCAGCAGTGACCGAGCATGCTGCGGGAGCTTCATTCTAAGGTAAGTATTTCATAATGTGCTAGTATGTGATGCATGCTAGCACATTATGCTCTTGTCTGGCAGGGTTTTTTTTTCAGCGGTTTACTACTGTTTTAAAACCTGGTGGTTTTTAAATACCACCAAAAGAATTTTCTAGTGGTCTTAAAAAATATAAAAATTATATAAAATTAATTTGGCTATACTGGTTTGTGAATGAGTAAATTTAAGTTAAATTATCACTACATTGAAAACTGAAAAACAGTCTGGTAATGAAAGGCTATATACAGGTTGAAATGAAATATTATAGTGAAGAGCTCTACTGCCATCTGCTGCTAAATGTATGTAAAAGTCACAATTGTAAAGATCAATTTGGGAAATAACAGTCACTAGCAACCAATTATAAAACAGGCATAATTTTTTATTGACAGATTATACCTGAGCAAAGATTGCTTGTTACCAACAAAAGATAACTATGAATCTGTATGAATAATGTGTTGTTATATCACTTATAGCATAGCTAACCCTTCATTTCAGTGTTTAGTTGTATGGTAATGATAGGACAGTTTACACAGAGCAGCATTGATCCTCTGTTTACTTCACTGAGAAACAAACACAAGTTTGCTGATCACGATATTATCTATCCCTTCACACCAGCAAAAAATGAGTTCACTAATGTTTTCATTTGGTTAATAATTGAAGTGGATGTTTGGCACTTTGCCTGAAAATTAAAAAAATAATAATTTTTGGAATCATACAAAAAAAACAACAACAAAAAAAACATTTTCCTGCTTTTCTAGGTCCTCTGGTTAATTAATCAATGAATGAAAGAACGATGCATGAGTTTCTTTCCCCTTGTTCTCTAGTGGGGTGTTTTATGTGTCTAAGAAAGTGTTTCTCAACTCCAGTCCTCAAGGTGCACCAACAGGTCATGTTTTCAGTATTTTCCTCAGATGATACGGCTGTGGTAATTACTAAGGCAGTGAAACTTATCAAATCACCTGTGCAAAATAATGGAAATCCTGAAAACTTGACCTATTGGTGCGCCTTGAGGACTGGAGTTGAGAAACACTGCTCTAAGATGTCTGTTATCTGAGCTGAAGAAGTCTTGTAGTCACTCTTCCCAGTATTTAAGACTATTTTGTTCTTTTCTTCCAGGGGAGGATATACAGTATCTCACAAAAGAGAGTACACCCCTCACATTTTTGTAAATATGTTATTCTATCTTTTCATATGACAACACTGAAGAAATGACACTTTGCTACAATGTAAAGTAGTGAGTGTACAGCTTGTATAACAGTGTAAATTTATTGTCCCCCAAAATAACTCAACCCACAGCCATTAATGCCTAAACCGCTGGCAACAAAAGGTGGTACATCCCTAAGTGAAAATGTCCAAATTGGGCCCAAAGTGTCAATATTTTGTGTGGCCACCATTATTTTCCAGCACTGCCTTAACCCTCTTGGGCATGGAGTTCACCAGAACTTCGAAACCCGGGTTAAACCTGTAAAAGTGAATCCCTACATGGTGGAAAACAACGGTCGCCAAATCCGTAATTACCGACACCCAACTCAATAAAACCCCCTGTTATTTAAATGTGACAATATGTTCGACATGTGAGTGATGAAATGTAACATCGTTTCACAGTAAAGAAGTCACAACAGTATACTTTTCTATCTTATTGTATAAATGTTTTTACACTCCCCACATGAGAGAAAACACTCTATGACATATAGGAGGGGACCTTCTTTTCTTGTTTTATCAGAAT
>BLSH010144960.1:1733909-1747852 GCA_018402905.1 Glandirana rugosa | reverse complement strand
CTGGGGGGGCAGGCAGAGTGACAGGAGGGGGCACAGTGACATGGGGGGCAGGCAGAGTGACAGGAGGGGGCAGAGTGACATGGGGGGGCAGGCAGACTGACAGGAGGGGGCAAAGTGACATGGGGGGGCAGGCAGAGTGACAGGAGGCGGCAAAGTGATATGGGGGGGCAGAGTGACTGTGGGGACATGTGGAGTAGACACTGTTCTTGCCCATATAGGACACTGTGTGTTATGCTGGCACCAACCCTGGCTCCCGATAATCACATACGACACACAGGTGACACAACACAGAATCCTAAGAATTACCCCCCCCCAGGTCAGTGTTTTTCTTACCCAGCCAAGTACTGTGGATGCAGCTGACTCTGCAGCTGGTCTCCTGCACGGTCTGTTCCTGGTCAGCTCTCGTCTATGTGATAATAATCGACATGCTGATCGGCCAATCATGGAGCTTCCATCCCCGATCTAGCGGGCTGTCCTCCAATTCTCCACTGACACCTGAACACTGAGGGGGTGATGGCCAGAGCGGACTGCCAGCCAGACTCTTTCTTCTATAGTGGTCTCTTCCTCTCTGTAAAGTTGTCCAGGGTTGGAGTGTCCTCAGTATCTGCCGGGCGGATCTGATCATAGAGGCGTGCAGCGGCAGGGGATGTTTACTCGGGACATGTCCTCCAGTGCTGCGCCTCTAATGACACTAGGGTTGGATAGAGGGCCTGCCTGAGTTAGTTACATGCTGCAGAGACGCCGGGCAGCATGTCTTGCATTACACAGCACCGCACCCGCACTGCAATTTACTGGAGACCTGTGGGAGACAGAGAGCAGGGAAACCGGCGCCCTAGGCGGCAGTGTGCCCTAGGCAGCTGCCTAGTTCGCCTATTGGTAGAGCCGGCCCTGTGTCTGAAAATCAGGAACTGTGCTTTGAGGAATCTTTAAGTTACAGCAATTCTATGCCCAACACACTCTGTTTTATTGTGTTATTAAGGCACACCTAGAAATATCTTACCCAAAGCTAGAAGCCAGCTTTGAAAATCTAGGATCCAGCAATACTGAACACTAGTTCTGGTGACCCTGGGGGGCCCATAGGGATTCCCTTAAATCGTGAAGATTTCCTCTCACTTCCTGTTTTGGTTATGGGACAGTAAACAGGAACTGAAGGTAAATCTCCCCAGACTGCAAAACTACTTGACAGGGGTTATAACCCTCACTTACTCCATCCAAAATGAAAATAAATCTAAATTTTGCCCATAGTTCTACTTTAATACTGCTTTAAAGCAGCAGAACAACTTTGAACCATAAATAACAATGAACAGAAAGTGCCAAACGTTCTCATGGCTTGCCTACATTGTGGTCACTGCAGAAAAATGGCAGACAGAGATACTCTACCAGAAAAAAAACATTTACCTGAACCTCCAGGGAATAAATAGACCTCATAAAGACAAATGAATAATTAATTGAAAATGCAGAAATCTTTCTTGAATCACAAAAATGAAAACAATGAATTAAAAAGCAAACCACTTTCCACCACCATAGAAAGACAATGTTGCCTTAATACCAAATAGTACCTCTAGACATCATACGCCCATCCATACAGTCCATTTAAATATGCATAACAAAATAAGAAAAATCAACATATAAGACTGAATGTGTCCTCTACCTAAGGATGTCCTATGAGTGAGACTCAAAATTAAGGCATATACTGTGTATTAAGTGTCACCGGCGCAAAACCAATACTTAAACAATAATCTAACAATCCTTATCCATATATGGGGTTTGCTACAGTTTTCACTAAAAAAAGTAAAAAAAATATATATATATGAATATATGTATACTATATAAATCAAGAGGTGAGGTGCACAACGGCAATGCAATGAAGTGCAAGCAATCAAAACCTCCCACAGGTCATATGTAGAAAAAACGTCCAAGGGATTGCTGCACAATAAAACTTTAATGAAAGTCCAAAAAACTTACATAATAACAGTGAATATCATGGTTGACAGTTTCGGGCTTATCAGATATCGCCCTTCTTCATTAACCAAATACATCCATCTGAGTTTCACATCACAACGTACAAATATATACTTAATCACATCAACTGGAACCTATTAAGTCTTTAATTACATTTCAATCATCATGGTCTAAGCATTCTGATTCATCTAATGGTGAAGCAATCAGCAACAGCAGTTTTCAAAATTCCCATATGTCAAGGTGCGGTAATAGACTCAAGATCTAATGAACAAAAATGTACACAAAACGTACCAGTATCTTCAAAATTGATTCAAATAAAGATCCACCAAATTATTGATGAATAAATATATCAAAAGTGAAAAAAAGGAACTTGAGCTGTCACTTTTTGTTCCTTGTGTCAGCTCCAAATCACCCTTGTGTTCAGAGATAACACACATAACGTATATAATATAATGTCTCAAAGTAAATTCAAATCAAGATCCACCAAAATATTAATGAAAAAATACATCAAAAGTGAAAAAAGGAAAATGCGCTGTCACTTTTTGTTCCATGTGTCAGCTCTGAATCACCTTTGTGTTCAGAGATAACACACATACTATGTATAATATAGTATCTCCAATCTATATTCATAGTTGGTGTCACTTCCCTCTAATATCATCCTTGTCAAATAAATAAATATAAATCAAAATCTGCATTTATCCCATTAGGATATAAACAGCCTAATCTATGTATCCAAGATATTTCTCATTTTTTAAAAAAATGATTATATATATATATATATATATATATATATATATGCCAATATAAACAGTGTGTTATTTCAATATCCACCTGAAAAATCATATAGTGTCCATTACATTCAGGGCCATCTTTCTTATCGATTGGACCCTGGGCAAACATTTTCATGGGCCCTCCCGAATGCACTTTTCAACCATTTGCGGGCTCAAGGGGCAGCTGCTTTGGGCCCCACAGCATTGACTGGGACCGGGGCAGCTGCCCCTTTTGCCCCGTCTTAAAGATGGCCCTGATTACATCCAGTATTGCTCACATCACTGTATAGAAATCCTTCATCAAATATACAAACACAAATGAATGTAATGCAAATTAAATGAAAAGTCCCAGTGTTGGATTCTTCATAAATGAATTCCACGTGCCAAATGCAAATAGTGTACAATCCAAAGCACTCATGATTCGTGATTCACCACCACCTTCCACAATATGCTCTTACCAGAAAACAGGATTAATAAAGCCTGTTTATGCCTTAATCTTGTTTGGTAATTTAGTATGCATGGGTCAGAAATGCTGTTCATGTGCCTTCACCATATATCATTCTCAGATGCTCATGTAAAAACAAACGTCAGTCTCGCACAACTAGCTTCAACGCTTTTCGCATAAATAATGCGTCATCAGGAAGCTTCCTGATGACGCCTCATTTATGCAAAATGTGTAAATATATATTTTTTTAATTTTTGGAACAGGGTGGGCGCCTACCTCCTATATATAATCAAAATCAAAGCAGCCCAAATAGGAAAAAAACTGCTGGAGGTGTGTAACCACATACCTAAACAGTACTCCTGGCAGCCCTGATACTGAATAGCTCCCTCAAAAATATTTGGACAGCCGAGTATAAGGTACACAGGTAAATCAAACTGATGAATCAAAAAGGTAAAATACCTAATAGAGCAATTTTCCTATATCTGCATTTTTCTCAGAAGCCCATTAAAAAGTATTGCAGCATTAAATGCTCTAGAAGGCCTAACTCAATATTTGGAGTTGCAAGTAGGATTTTTCATAAAACCACAGCCGGGGAGCCATAGATAGCCTCTGTGCCCAGCCATAAAGGGAATGGTTTATGCCATTGTATTGCTTTTTAGCAGCAGCCTTTATCAGCACATTTGTATATGGTTTATTCTCCAATCATCCAGATAATAAGTCATACGTGGGTAAATGCTGATGCAAAACCATCAGCATTTACATGAGTCCACGTGCATACAGCCAATCCTCTCCATGGGCAGCTGTACTTCCCACCCGCAGCTCCCTGGCCACAAGAAACCACCGGCATTTTTACACCAGACTCTGCCTGCTCCTCTAGATCAGTGGTTCTCAACCCTGTCCTCGAGTACCCCCAACAGGCCATGTTTTGGGAATTTCTCTTAGATAAAACAGCTATCCAAAATACCAAGCCATTGACTCTGATTTAAAGCACCTGTGAAAGATAAAGGATAACCTGCAAACATGGCCTGTTGGGGGTACTTGAGGACAGGGTTGAGAACCACTGCTCTAAATGACCGAATGAATGAGGCCTAAATGAAGACTAGCTTGTTAATCATCGAAATAACACATAAAGCACATAAAAATGATTTCACAGCACTGAACATTCTTGACATTTGTGCAATTTTCAGGATATTCTGTCAGCATTTGTGAGCTTTTTCGAAATTACGCCAAAAAACAGGATGTCTTGAGGAAGCCTAAGGCCTCATACACACGGGAATTTTTTAACGCCACTTTTTTAGGAGTTTTTTGCTGCTCTCCATGTTATTCAATGGCCCTCTAAAAACGCTGACGTTTTTGAGCAGTAGAGGGCGTCAGCGTTAGTGAGCTGTTTCTAGAACGCGGGAGCAGCGCGTTCTGAGGCTGTAACGTTTTGGCATTTTTTGATGCTAATCGGCAAAACGCTCACTAACGCCGTACCGGCATTAACCGGCATTTTTTGATGCCAACGTTATCTGGTTAAAAAATAGCAGAGGAATTTTTTTTTTTTTAAAAACGCCTATTGACGCCGACATTCACTAACGCCGATGCAAAACGCCAAAAAAATTGCCGATTTTTCCCTGATGTCGGACCCAACGTTTTGCTTATTTAAAAACATACGTCCGTGTGTATGAGGCCTAAAAATGTAAGGGCAGACCCAAAATCTTAGGGAAAATGTGAACTACCTAGAGAAAGTTTCTAACGCAAAGCAAAATTCTAACTAAAGGAACGATGTTGCCATCTAGTGACCGTGTCTAATAATTAAACAGAAGTTCTACTATCATTTGTCATCATCTTTACAGTTCCTCTGCTGTTTTGCTGAATATACTGAAAATAATCAGGAGCACAGGAATGAACACACAAAAAAAGATCTAACAATGAACATTGTGCTAAGCTTGTATAGGAGCAATAGCAAATTTATTTTCATGACGGTTCAAGAGGTTAGAGTAAGTTTAAGTTTGCAATTCAATGTACTTATTAGTGGATGAGAAAAGTAAATTCACAAAACCATATAAAAAAATAAAATGAAACAGTAATTATCAGGGCCTTCTATTTATGCAGACTAATAATATGAAATGCAGTATAACTTCATTGATGTGTCCTACCTTTGATGTTATCTTCTGCTACTGATATGCATGACATTCCTTTATTAATGTTCTTTTCTATACTGACATCTAGTGATAGATACTGTAAGTGCCATAGCAACCTGTTTATTTTAGCATTGGTATGTTCCTACTGTTCTCCCCCACTGCTTTTTTGCTAGGTGATACAGTCGTAGTTAGTCCCTTCCTGTTTGTTTCCATGCTTCCTCAGTATAGAGCAACTAAATAGTGTTCTTGCAATACTAGATAAAGCTTATAAGCGATAAGAGACTGTCAGAAAAATACCCTTCTGTTCTATCTTGTATCAATACAGAAGAGTTTCTGCAAGAGTGTGGTTGTTGAGACTCCGGGTTTTGTGTGCAGCAGCACCTCCAGCCTCCCCTAATTACCTGAGCCCCATCTCGATCCAGTAATGTACATAAAAGCAGTGGCTCTCCCGGGTTTCTTCCTCCTCATTGGCTGAAACAGCAGCCACAGCCAGTGAGCCAATGAGGAGAGAGTGGGGGTGGGGCCAAGCTATGCCTCATGTGTGAATGGACACACAGAACAGTGGCTCAGAAGCGAGCCTGCTTGGGTGCCCCCATAGCAAGTTGCTTGCTATTGGAGCACTCAGCAGGAGGGGAGGGGACAGGAGAGTCCAACAGGGGACCCAAGAAGAAGAGGATCGGGGCTTCTCTGTGCAAAACCATTACACAGAGCATGACATGCAAGTATGACATGTTTTATTTATATATTTTTTTATTAAACAAACCAGCAGAGGATCATGGTTGCTAGTGAAAAAGTATGGTCATGATCATACTTGGTCAATGACAGCACCCAAGATCCCCAGGCAGTTTGTTTACATACAGAGGACAGCCAGGGATCTTTCATTTTGCAGTGGAAATGTGACCTGTGAGCATTGTTGTGTGGCGAATTGTCTTGATTGATGAAGATGTACATCACTGGACAAAATGAGTGACATTGGATTGATATATTAGGGGACGTTGTTTACTTTTAGCTTTTTCAAAAAAATAACTTTTTTTGTGATGTGGTTGTTTTTTAGTTACTTTGAACCTTTTTTTTGGTGAATCGGTAATAAGGGGCACTAAAGTAGAAGGTGCAGGTAGGTGAGGCTTTTTAAATAGACCGTACACAAAAAAAGGGAGGAAATTCAGCCTGAGGTTTCCCCTAAATTAAAGACAGACCATTTTCCAGACATGCAGCCTGGGTGGCAATGAAAGGGAGGACAGTGAGCGTGCACCTTCTCCCTTCCTGAACCATACCAGGCCATATGCCTTCAAGATTGGGAGGGTACCTTGCAAGGTTGGGGGGAGAGGGAGTAGTAAAGCCTTCCCTCCCTTGCAAGGTGCCCATGTTGAGGAGACCACATTTGGTCTCCAAGATGATGTGGGGATTTGTGTATGTGTGTGGGGGGCTTTCAGAATCTGAATGTCATCTGATATAAATCCAACATCAGTCATGTCTTCCAGCAATGTAGATCCTCATCAGTCACAAAGACCCGGCACTCTATGACCACCACCCGACATCGCTACCCAGACCCTTTTTCTGTCACTACTCTCCATGCAAATGAATGATCCTTGGCTGGTGATTGTAAACAAAATGGCCAGATTTGACCACTTCAATACTGGTCAATTTCCCCCCTTCCTGCCCTGACCAACTTTCAGCGCTGTCGCATTTTGAATGACAATTGCGCAGTCATGCAACAGTGTACCCAAGCAAAATTTTTTACCCACAAATAGAACTTTCTTTTGGTGGTATTTGATCACCACTGGGAATTTCGTTTTTGTACTACAAATAAAAAAATACAGAAAATGTTGAAAATAAAAAGTTTCTGTTACAAAATTTGAAAATAAGTACGTTTTCTCCTTCACTGACGGGCACTGATAAGGCAATACTGATTGGCACTGATGAGGTGGCACTGATGATGAGGCACTTATGACGAGACACTTATGCAGCACTGATGGGCACAATAAGCCGGCACTGATGGGCACTGATAGGTGACACTGGGCACTGATAGGTGTTTATGGGCACTGATAGGTACTGATGGTCGGCACTGATAGATGGCACTGTTAGGCAGCACTGGTCAATCGGCACTGGCAGACATCACTGATTGATTGGCATACCTGATGGTCCTGGGTGGGCATCCATGATGGTCCTGAATGTGCAAACAGAAGGTTTTTTTTATCTTAATGCATACAGTAGAATGCATTAAGATGGGAAAAAAAACCTTCTGTCTTACAATCCCTTTATTCTCAGTATAAATACAGCTGTCCTGTGAAGCCCTCAGAAATTTGTTAGAGACCCTTAGTGAACAAACAGCATCATGAAGGCCAAGGAACACACCAGACAGGTCAGGGATAAAGTTGTGGAGAAGTTTAAGGCGGGGTTAGGTTATAAAAAAAAAAAAAACCTAGCTTTTAACATCTCTCAAATCTATCATCTGAAAATTTGAAGGAGTATGGCACAACTGCAAACCTACCAAGACATGGCCATCCACCGAAATTGACAGGCTGGGCAAGGAGAGCATTAATCAGAGAGGCAGCCAAGAGGCCCAAGGTAACTCTGGAGGAGCTGCAGAGATCCACAGCTCAGGTAGGAGAATCTGTCCACAGGACAACTATTAGTCGTGCACTCCACAAATCTGACCTTTATGGAAGAGTGACAAGAAGAAAGCCATTGTTGAAAGAAAGCTAGAAAGCCATAAGAAGTCCAGTTTCCTAGAAGCCATGTGGGGGACACAGCAAACATGTGGAAGAAGGTGCTCTGGTCAGATGAGACCAAAATGTAACTTTTTGGCCCAAAAGCAAAACGCTATTTGTGGCAGAAAACTAACACTGCACATCACCCTGAACACTCCATCCTCACTGTGAAACATGGTGGTGGCAGCATTATGTTGTGGAGATGCTTTTCTTCAGCAGAGACAGGGAAGCTGGTCAGAGTTGATGGTAGAAGAAAACCTGTTAGAGTCTGCAAAAGACTTGAGACTGGAGCAGAGGTTCACCTTCCAGCAGGACAACAACGCTAAACATACAGCCATCGCTACAATGGAATGGTTTAGATCAATTAGTTCAATGCATATTCATGTATAAGAATGACCCAGGCAAAGTCCAGACCTAAATCTGATTGAGAATCTGCGGCAAGACTTGAGAATTGCTGTTCACAGACGCTCTCCATCCAATCTGACAGAGCTTGAGCTATTTTGCAAAGAAGAATGGGCAAAAATGTCACTTTCTAGATGAGAAAATCTGGTAGAGACATCCCCAAAAAGTCTTGCAGCTGTAATTGCAGGGAAAGGCGGTTCTACAAAGTATTGACTCAGGGGGGCTGAATACAAATGCACCCCGCGCTTTTCACATATATATTTGTAAAAATTTGGAAAACCATTTATCATTTCCTTCCAGTTCACAATTATGTGCCACTTTGTGTTGGTCTATCACATAAAATCCCAATAAAATACATTTAAGGTTTTAACATGACAGAATGTGGAAAATCTCAAGGGGTGTGAATACTTTTTCAAGGCACTGTATTTTTAATGTGGTATTTCATGTTATTTAATTAACCACTTACCAACCAGCCGCTGCTGATATAGGTCTGCTTGTTCCTGCAAATTGCCGTACCGGTATGGCTGTTGCTTTAAGAGACTTAGCAGGCATGCACGCGCGCCTGCAGCCGAGGCCAATGCGCGTGGCGGTGGCCGCGATGTTCGCTGGCCACGCGTGATCACTCCTAAGAGAACCAGAACGGGGGTCTGTCAATGTAAACAAACAGGTAGCCTTTCTGACGGGAGTGGAGAGAGATCGTCTGTTCTTGGTAATCAGGAACAGAATTCTCTCTCCTCCTCCAGTCAGTACACTCCCCCCACAGTTAGGAACACCTCCTAGGGAACACATTTAACCCCTTGATCAATACTAGTGTTAACCCCTTCCCTGCCAGTGTCATTTATACAGTAATTGGTGCATTTTTATAGCACTGGTCACTGTATAAATGTCACTGGTCCCAAAAAAGTGTCAAAAGTGTCTGATCTGTCCGCCGCAATGTCGCAGTCCCGCTAAAAAAATCACTGATCACTGCCATTACTAGTAAAAAAATGATAATAAAAATGCCATAAATCTATCCCCTATTTTGTGGATACTATAAATTTTGTAGCTATCCGACGTCTAAAAGAACTGTGTCACCATGCCCTATAGCCACAACCTCAGCCGAAGTCGTAGTTATGAAACCCCTCAAGGTGTGACTATACGGCGAACGGAAGTGACGTGGGCCGGAAGGACTGCGGGTGTGGGAAGACTTAGGGGATAGTTCCCACACTGGAGTGGCGTGATGGAGACACAAATTCATACATTTTGACGGGCATTGTTTCTTTTTATATTTGTGAATATTTTTTAGGAATTGGAGTTTAATAAAATGTTTGTGATGGAATTATTTGAGCACGATTAGGTATGTGAACTGTTGCTGGTATCCAAATCTGTATTAGGAGCCTTTTATCTTGGAGTGATTACCTTGAGCCTGTTTTGCCAATCAGTAAAATGAGAGGCAAATGGAATTGGTGAGTGTTGAGCCACTAGAGGAGTGGATGTCACTGTGCACAATGTGGTGAAGTGGATTTGGGGATTAAGAAGCAACTGGGGATATGGAATTTATCAACAAAGTCATCTTATTTAATAAAAGAGACATTTTGTTTGAACTTTTTTGAACTTTGAGTACTCACTGTACGAGTGGACCGCTAGTGTCATTTTATCACGGGGTGATTTATAACACTGAATGAATACCGTGTATTGAAAGCACTACCTGGAGGAAATTTTATATTTTCTTAAATTTGATTTGGGCTTGCTTTGCTGCCTCAGAGGCCGGACTATTTGCCATCATCAAGGGCAAAACACATTTACTATGTATGGTGCAAAAAGGGCACAGCTTACATCATCTCAATGGTGAAGTATGATTTAAGGATTTGAGTTTGCTTCCCTGCCTCAGAGGCTGGACCACTTGCAGTCATCGAGGGGGAAAATGAATTTCCAAGTTTGCCAAAATATCCTACGGGATAGTGTCATGGTGGCTGTCCATCAGCTGAAGCTTAGTGAACATTGGCTGATGCAGCAGAACAATGACCCTAAGCATCAAAGTACAGTGGGTACGGAAAGTATTCAGACCCCCTTAAATTTTTCACTCTTTGTTATATTACAGCCATTTGCTAAAATCATTTAAGTTAATTTATTTTCCTCATTAATGTACACACAGCACCCCATATTGACAGAAAAAACACAGAATTGTTGACGTTTTTGCAGATTTATTAAAAAAGAAAAACTGAAATATAACATGGTCTTAAGTATTCAGACCCTTTGCTGTGACACTCATATATTTAACTCAGGTGCTGTCCATTTCTTCTGATCATCCTTGAGATGGTTCTACGCCTTCATTTGAGTCCAGCTGTGTTTGATTATACTGATTGGACTTGATTAGGAAAGCCACACACCTGTCTATATAAGACCTTACAGCTCACAGTGCATGACAGAGCAAATGAGAATCATGAGGTCAAATGAACTGCCTGAAGAGCTCAGAGACAGAATTGTAGCAAGGCACAGATCTGACCAAGGTTACAAAAAAAATTCTGCTGCACTTAAGGTTCCTAAGAGCACAGTGGCCTCCATAATCCTTAAATGGAAGACATTTGGGACCACCAGAACCCTTCCTAGAGCTGGCAGTCCAGCCAAACTGAGCTATCGGCGGAGAAGAGCCTTGGTGAGTGAGGTAAAGAAGAACCCAAAGATCACTGTGGCTGAGCTCCAGAGATGCAGTCGGGAGATGGGAGAAAGTTGTAGAAAGTCAACCATCACTGCAGCCCTCCACCAGTTGGGACTTTATGGCAGAGTGGCCCGATGGAAGCCTCTCCTCAGTGCAAGACACATGAAAGCCCGCATGGAGTTTGCTAAAAAACACCTGAAGGACTCAAAGATGGTGAGAAATAAGATTATCTGGTCTGATGAGACTAAGAGAACTTTTTGGCCTTAATTCTAAGCGGTGTGTGTGGATAAAACCAGGCACTGCTCATCACCTGTCCAATACAGTCCCAACAGTGAAGCATGGTGGTGGCAGCATCATGCCGTGGGGGTGTTTTTCAGCTGCAGGGACAGGACGACTGGTTGCAATCGAGGGAAAGATGAATGCGGCCAAGTACAGGGATATCCTGGATGATAACCTTCTCCAGAGTGCTCAGGACCTCAGACTGGGCCGAAGGTTTACCTTCCAACAAGACAATGACCCTAGGCACACAGCTAAAATAATGAAGGAGTGGCTTCACAACAACTCCGTGACTGTTCTTGAATGGCCCAGCCAGAGCCCTGACTTAAACCCAATCGAGCATCTCTGGAGAGACCTAAAAAAGGCTGTCCACCAACGTTCACCATCCAACCTGACAGGACTGGAGAGGATCTGCAAGGAGGAATGGCAAAGGACCCCCAAATCCAGGTGTGAAAAACTTGTTGCATCTTTCCCAAAAAGACTCATGGCTGTATTCGATCAAAAGGGTGCTTCTACTAAATACTGAGCAAAGGGTCTGAATACTTAGGACCGTGTGATATTTCAGTTTCTCTTTTTTACTAAATCTGCAAAAATGTCAACAATTCTGTGTTTTTCTGTTAATATGGGGTGCTGTGTGTACATTAATGAGGGAAAAAAATGAACTTAAATGATTTTAGCAAATGATTGCAATATAACAAAGAGTGAAACATTTAAGGGGGTCCGAATACTTTCCGTACCCACTGTATATCCAGCACAGACTGTCTTCAGAAAAAACAAATGAGCCTTTTGGAGTGACCCAATCAATCTCAGACATTAACCCCATAGAAACGCTGTGGAATGAGCTCAAGAAAGCTGTTCACACCAGACTTTCTACAAATGTGTCTGAGCTGAAGGAGTTTTGTAAAGAAGAATGGTCAAAAATACCTCCTGAACGTTGTGCAGGTCAGATCCAGAGCTACCAAAAGCAATTGCTTGAAGTCAGGGCCGCTGATAGAAATCACAGGGGCCCCATACAGTCTACATGATGGGGCCCCCTTCAGCCCCACTCCTGACCCCGCCCTTGGTCCCTCCTTCAGCCCCACCCCTGGCCCCTCCCCAGAGCCTGCTATAAACAAAAAAAGACTGACAAATTTGAAAAAAAAAACCAATATTTTTTACTTTCTGCTAGAAGATATCCAATAAAATAATGTAAAAAAAAAAATCTAATTTCATTATTAACCACCTGCCATCCGCGCCATAGCAGAATGACGGCTACAGCGCGGCTATAAAATGCCGGGAGGACGTCAATAGACGTCCTCCCATTTGGCTCGTGCTGGGCGCGCTCCCGCGGGCACGAGCGGACAGCCGTCGTGAGTGGGGCCGTGGGTCGGGCGGACTCGATGTCTGCCAGCTACCCGCGATTGCCTACTATAGAGGAAGAACGGGGAACCGCCGATATAAACATGGAGGTTCCCCGTTTTGACAGGCGGTATCGATGTAAACACGGAGGTGCTCTACTGATCCCTGTGATCGGGATCAGTTAGATCCGTCATGCCCCGCCCAGCCCCCATACAGTTAGAACACGCATAGGGAACACAGTTAACTGCTTGATCGTCCCCTACAGGTTAACCCTTTCCCTGCCAATGACATCTATATAGTAATCAGTGGGTGGCTTTTTTAGATCTGATCGCTGTATAGATGTCAATGGTCCCAAAAAAGTGTCAAAAATGTGCGATCTGTCCGCAGCAATGTTGCAGTCCCAATAAAGATCGCCGCCATTACTAATAAAAAAAATAGTAAAAATGCCATAAATCAATTCTTGCGGTTTGTAAACGTGGCAACTTTTGCACAAACCAATCAATAAACGCATATTGCAATTTTTTTTTTCCAAAAATATGTCGAAGAGTACATTTTGGCCTAAGCTGATGAATAAGTTCATATTTTTAATATATTTTTTTTTTGGATATGTATTATAGCAAAAAGTAAAAAAATATATATTTTTTTCAAAATGATCGCTTTTTTTTTTGTTTATAGCGCAAAAAATAAAAACCGCAGAGGTGATCAAATACCACCAAAAGAAAGCTCTATTTGAGAATCTAAGAGAGAAGCACTTAACCACTTGCCGACCGCCGATCGGCACCTGACGGTGGCAAAGTGGCTCGTTCCCGCAAATCGCCGTCATACGACGGCGGCTGCGGGAACGAGTTTAGTGAGCGCACGCGCGCCGCCGGAGGCGCGCCCGCGCGCTCACCGCCGGAGGCGCGCCCGCGCGCTCACTGTGTCCAGGGGGGGCCAGGGAGCGGGTGCGGCGGCTTCGATTGCCGCCGGCGGAGGCCGCCACTCGCGCGCCCGCGCGGAGGCCGCCGCGCGCACGCGAGTGATTTGAGCAAGGGCGTCGGCGGCAGCATACTGCCGCTAAACGCCCTTGCTCGGTGAAACGGTGGCAGTCCACGGCTAGCCGCCAGCCGTTCACCAATTCACGAAGAGAGAATCTAAGAGTTTATCTCGAAAGAAAACCACCATAAACTAGTGGAGACGCCAAAAATAAAAAACGCGATATTTGTTTTTTTTTTCGCTAGTAAAACTTTTTTTATATATAAAAAAATGAAAAACGATATTATGTATAGGTTTTTT
>BLSH010144960.1:1702239-1715675 GCA_018402905.1 Glandirana rugosa | reverse complement strand
TGTGAAATCTCTAATTTCTGCTATCTGTCCTCAGAGCAACAGCACAGACAGCAGTAGTAAAGTAATCTATCTCAGGATGCAGGATCAGGTCTTAAAATGGCTAAAATCTGTCCCTCACGCCGTCAGCTACCTTTCCCTATACTAACCCAAGGAGCATGTGACTGCAGCACTGTGACTCCAGCTTATAAAGAGGCTGGGTCACATGATGCACCGGCCAATCACAGCCATGCCATTAGTAGGCATGGCTGTGATGGCTTCTAAGGGCAAACCAGTGAAACGCTTGTTGATTGGCTGCCCTGCAGCTTCTCAACACGTGGAGTAAAATAGCAGAACCCCGGACCGAACCCGAACGATTTTTGAAATGTCCGGGTCCGGGTCCGTGCCACGGACACCCTAAAGTTCGGTACGGACCCGAACGTTACAGTCCGGGTTCGCTCAACACTAGTTACTATAGGAGACAGCAGTTGCTCCGAAAATACAGATTGCTGCATTCAGCTTAAAGGCCCTTTTCTGTATTGCTGTCAACCTATTTCTATTTTTGCCTGCGGAGTCTACCTGTTTGCACATCGTATTTGCCTAAGGGTGTGCTGGCCCTAAACCCTTTCTCCCCCAGTTTTTGTTAAGAGACAATAACTCTCTTTTTGTACATTTCAAAAGTGACTGGCTCCCAATCATTCCACCTTGTACTGCACCCACCATGCTTAGTAACCTGCACCCTGAGGAGGAATATCAGCTGCCCCAGACTCTGGATGTCACCATCAGGCCTCTGGAGGGTGGGGGCATCGCTACACTCCTGTTTAGGATAGGGTAACTACACAAATTTAAAGTCCTGAGTGGTTCAGATGATACAATTGTTAAGTGAACGGAAGTCAACCAAGAGGGTGGGATCAAATAACACCAACTTAAAGCGGTAGTAAACCCCCAAAGCTGTTTTTACCTACAGGTAAGCCTATAATAAGGCTTACCTGTAGGTAAAAATAAAATCTCCTAAACCTGCATGGTTTAGGAGATATCCGCCCTGCATGCAGCCGCTGACATTAGCGGCGCATGCACTCTGACGATCCGGCCGAGGCGTCCGGCAACTCAGAGCTGGCTGCCGGAGTGAAGAGCTCCCGCGTGCATGCGCGGGAGTGACGTCACGCGGCTCCGGCCACTCACAGCGCCGGAGCCGCGTACCCGGAAGAAAGAAGAGGACCAACATGTCAGCGTCCTTAGCGCTGACCGACTCGGGCATCGGGGGCCTCGTTCTAAGGTAAGTATTTCATAATATGTTAGTATGCGATGCATACTAACATATTATGCTATTGTCTTGCAGGATTTTTTTTTATTTTTTTTTTGGCAGAGGGTTTACTACCGCTTTAATTAAATTTCATTTTTAAAAATAGTCTTCAAGAAGCTGTAAAAATAACAGAAGCAGTTTTCCCTACTTTTCTGGCGCTGTTCTGCCACCCTGCACCAGTCTCTCCCAAGTTAAATGACTTCCACTTCTTAAGAGTACAAGATGTCATGGACCACCCCTGGGTGTCAGTATGATAGGTGTCTGGTTATTAAAATTCTAAATGGCATGGCTCTAGAAAATGAAGTAAAAGCAATTGTCACCCAGAGCATTCAGCCGAATATGTTCAGGCTGGAAGCTATTGAGCACCAAGGATGTGGAGTATCTTTGGAAATGGTTTGAATCTTTTTATCTAAGTACAAACAAGTATTGCACTTTCCTATATAGAAACGTATATTGAATTATCTTTGACTTACAAATATATAAAACCATTTATTCATTTATATCAATTTTGTAGTCAGTTACTACTTATAACCCAGAGCATTTCAGAAATATCTCTATGGGTTTCCTACGGGTACACCCACGCTCCAAAGATGAGCTTAATTGGCTCCTTTCTAAATTGGCCCTAGTATATGTACTGTATGTATGAATGTGAGATAGGGACTTTAGATTGTAAGCTTCTTGGCGGCAGGGACTGATGTGAATGTACAATATATATGTGTGTAAATTGACAGCGCTATATAAGTACCTGAAATTAAATAAATTCTGCATCTTATACCTTTTATCATTTGTAGTCTGCAATTATATGGCATACATCTTTGTTCTTAGAATAAGTAGGGCTTTAATGTGATTTGCACATTTAGATATGTATATTTTTCTAGGTTTTAAATTAGAAGAAATAGTGAAAAATTAATCTCTCTGCATACATTGTTAGTATACCATTCAGATTAGATGAAGTGTTTTTAAGGACATAAATTAGCACAGTGGTGACATTTACCCAATTTTTATTCTTTTGAGCTGTGTTTAATCCTTTCAGGGCAGCTCAAGTATGTTACTAGAGTAAACCTATCTAATAAAGATTTTCCTTTTTTCGTAGATTAATTTATTCTTAGGACCTGGAGATTAATCTGGGGAGGGAATATTTTTATGTTTTTTTTTTTAGCGTATCACTTTCTCTCTCTTTATAGTTAGCAAGTAATATATCACTATAGTAGTGTTCTATGGCTTTCCTAACCCCTAACTAACAGGAAGTGCTGTGACATTGCACAAGGCATCACTACCCATGTAACCACAATGAGGAGTGCTTTTGTAGCCGGATCTGAAACCCAGAAGCTGACTGGTTTTAACTCCTGGATTTAGTTCTGGACTACGGCTGTCACTAACAGATGGAACTTTTAGCTCTGAAACCAAACAGTTTCCGCAGGAGCTGCTGAGTCACAATGCTGTTTTATAAACGAGCCACCATGCCAGCGTGGATTTAAACCAGCGCATGGTACTCAAGTGGTTGACCTATAGTCTAAAAAAGTTTAGTATATATTATATATATATATATATATATATATATATATATATTTTTTTTTTTTTATTATTGCTTTTGGACCTACTTATTTATCTTGCTACAATTTTTTAACATGTATCTATGTTTACATTATATAAATTATTTGAGTTAATAATATACAGTATCTCACGAAAGTGAGTCCCCCCTCCCCTTACATTTTTGTAAATATTTTATTCTATCTTTTCATGTGACAACACTGAAGAAATGACACTTTGCTACAATGTAAAGTAATGACTGTACAGCTTGTATAACAGTGTAAATTTGCTGTCCCCTCAAAATAACTCAACACACAGCCATTAACGTCTAAACCGCTGGCAACAAAAGTGAGTACACCCCTAAGTGAAAATGTCCAAATTGGGCCCAAAGTGTCAATATTTTGTGTGGCCACCATTACTTTGCAGCACTGCCTTAACCCTCTTGGGCATGGAGTTCACCAGAGTTTCAGAAGTCCTCTTGCACTCCTCCATGACGACATCACAGAGCTGGTGGGATTTAGAAACCTTGCGCTCCTCCACCTTTCATTTGAGGATGCCCCACAGATACTCAATAGGGTTTAGGTCTGCAGACATGCTTGGCCAGTCCATCACCTTTACACCCAGCTTCTTTAGCAAGGCAGTGGTCGTCTTGGAGGTGTGTTTGGGGTTGTTATCATGTTGGAATACTGCCCTGCGGCCCAGTCTCCAAAGGGAGGGGATCATGCTCTGCTTCAGTATGTCACAGTACATGTTGGAATTCATAGTTCCCTCAATGAACTGTAGCTCCCCAGTGCCGGCAGCACTCATGCAGCCCCAGACCATGACACTCCCACCACCATAATTGACACACTTATCTTTGCACTCCTCACCTGGTTACCGCCACACAGGCTTGACACCATCTGAACCAAATAAGTTTATCTTGGCCTCATCAGACCACAAGACAAGGTTCCAGTAATCCATGTCTTTAGTCTGCTTGTCTTCAGCAAACTGTTTGCGGGCTTTCTTGTGCATCATCTTTAGAAGAGGCTTCCTTCAGAGATGACAGCCATGCAGACCAATTTGATGCAGTGTGCGACGTATGGTCTGAGCACTGCCAGGCTGAGCCCCCCACCCCTTCAACCTCTGCAGCAATGCTGGCAGCACTCATATGTCTGTTTCCCAAAGAGAACCTCTGGATATGACGCTGAGCATGTGCATGCAACCTCTTTGACTGACCATAGCGAGGCCTGTTCTGAGTGGAACCTGTCCTGCTAAACCGCTGTATGGTCTTGGCCACCGTGCTGCAGCTCAGTTTCAGAGTCTTGGCAATCTTCTTATAGCCTAGGTAATCTTTATTTAGTGCAACAATTCTTTTTTTTCAGATCTGAGGTGCCATGTTAAACTTTCAGTGACCAGTATGAGAGAGTGAGAGTTATAACATCAAATTTAAGACACGTGACACCTTACAGGTACAGTGTATACAATGATCACTAAAAGGTTGTATATGAGAGCATGTGTATTCATGGAGACATACATCTATGTGTGCCTGACATTACTATAGCGATTGATTTGATCACCATAGGTACCCTTTGACAAGTCCCTCCCTCTAGTGGGAGGAGAACATGGGCTCTCAAGGGGTGTTTCCCACTAATGCCATTAATGCCAGTATGTATATATTGAGCTGAAAATTACTGCTGCTTTAGCTCTGAGGAAGAAGGCTTGCCTTCGAAACAAGTTGCAGCCCCCATGTCCTTTCCATCACGGTTTGGAGACTGTTGCCACAACAGGACTGTTTGCCCCGATTTGGGGGCCAAATATGCATATATTCTTCACGTTTGTGAGTATTTTTAATCTTTATTTTTAATAAATTCTTTGTTTGGTATAATGCACAAGACCCGTGCACCCTCTTTTTCTTTATCATCTAGTGATATCTGGGACACCCCCTATACTTGAGTGCAGCAAGGCCACAGCAATTATCCTGAATATTTGTTCACCTTACATCACACTATTGCGCAGGAGTAATTGTTTGTTTGCTACTATCAAATTTAACACACCTGCTCTCCATTCACACCTGAGACCTTGTAACACTAACGAATCACATGACACCGTGGAGGAAAAATGGCTAATTGGGCCCAATTTGAACATTTTCATTTAGGGGTGTACACACTTTTGTTGCCAGCAGTTAAGACATTAATGGCTGTGTGTTGAGTTATTTTGTGGGGACAACAAATTTACACTGTTATACAAGCTATACACTCACTACTTTACATTGTAGCAAAGTGTCATTTCTTCAGTGTGGTCACATGTAAAGATATAATAAAATATTTACAAAAATGTGAGGGGTGTACTCACTTTTGTGAGATACTGTATATTGAGTTATTGCATAACTGACTTGATTCACATATTTGAGGTGGATGGGGGAAGCCTCCCTGCTAAGTTATTGTATTCTGACAGTGGGGGGACTTCCCCGCCATCAGAATACACTGATCAGTGCTGCTTGCTATAGCTGGCAGTGCTGATTGAGTGGCAAAAAACTGACAGGACGCTTGTACGAAAGTCAATATAATTTACGCTCTATATATTTTACTATGTATGTGAACTGTTATAATTCTATAGTGCATTTGTACACTGGAGTGGATGTATACTGTAGGGTTCATCCTTTTTGAAGCACATTTCTTTATTTGTCCAGTGGACAAGTACACTTGGTTTGTCCCATCTTCCTGTTTACTGTGGAAGGATAATTACGTGATTGGTCAGGACCCTCCTCCCCCCACAGTTACCCAACAATGGTAGCTATCAAGGAGATATATCCTCTGCATGTTGGCATACACCTGTAACCACAATGTTTTTGCTAATGACAAACAGCTACTGAAGGGTGGGTAGTGGGTCAGGTTCTCACCTTGGTGAGTAAAGTTGCAAAATCTTTCCTTAACATCTGTCTTATGCTCGCAGCCCAATTTGCTTCAAATATCTGCATTGCAAATTATACATGACGATAAGGCAAGTGAGATGGTTTAGCAATTAGCATCACCACTACCAATATACTTCCAAAGCCACAAGCAAAATATGTAAGACAGAATCTCCAAACAAATGATTTTTTCCTATTATCCTGTATTATGTCTGTACTGTATAAGGGCCAACACTTTTCTGGTATTAAACACTAATGAGGGCAACATCTAATTTTTTTTTTTACTTTAATGCCATTTGGAGTGCATTTGTGGTACATTTGTCTTGCTTACAGTATCACAAAAGCTAACAATAAGATCACAAGTCATCTCTAGACATTTTTGACATGGCATTATCTTCAAGAGGATTGCAATCACATGCCTCATACTCTGTGTGACCATCTAGTTCAACATCATCATCCTCACTGTTAACTTCTCAAAAAGTGTGAAGAACACAGCAAGCTGTGATGATAGTGTTGATGCTGTCAATTTTACAATCATACCTCTTCAATTTGCACTGTCAACTTCCCTTTAGACAGCCAGATACCCTCTCCACACTCATCCTTGTCCTACTGAGTTTGTTAAAGGTGATCTAAGTAGAGGTCATTTGCCTGTTCAGGGTATGGTTTCATTAACCATGGCAGTAGTGAATATGTACATCCCCCGCAAACCCACACTGATATCCCAGAAGCAAAGGCAATGAATGGTAGAGTAGAAACCATTATGGTTGTAATAGTCTGCAGGGCTAACTAGTGGAGCTAAAATCCCAAATAGGCTTGTGCAATTTGTTTCATTCCGAATTTCGTTTTTACCACATTTTTCGAAATTCGACAATTCTGACGAATTCAGAATGTAGAATTTTCGAATTTTCATTTTTCCGTCTCGAGAATTAAGCAATCTGAATTGCAGTAATTCAGAAATTTGTCACTTGGAACAGCCGAAAATCTGAAAATAACAAAGAACATTTGAAATAATAACTAACTAATACTTGCCTAATCACATTGCAGCCTAACTACATACTGTCCAGTCAGTGTATAATATTTCTGGCTCTTGTTTGTCAAATAATTCAGCAAAGACATATGTATGTTTATGTATATACATATCAACATCAAATGAAAGCTCTATCAGTCACAAAAACATTTAAAAAAATATATAAAATAAATATGGGTTCAGTATTACAGGACCCAGTCAATCAAACTATTACATTACATATAACAATGGCATGGGGACCATGGGGGATATACAGATTAGTACTCAAGTGCTTAAGCAAATCATCTTATGCATGTTGGCATATACTTGTAACCACAACCTATTTGCTAATGACAAACAGCTACTAAAGGGCCCGGTTCTCACATTGGTGAAGGATGTACAATCTTCTTGTTGAGTAAAGCTGCAAAATCTTCTCTTAACATCTGCTGCCTGCTTAAAATGTGTCTTTTGTCTTAAAATGGTCTAAAGCAGCCCGCTTTACTTCAAGGATCTGCATTGCAAATTGTACATAGGGCAAGTCAGATGGTTTGGTGTCACCACTACCAATACATTTCCAAAGCTAGTGGCTACAAGGAAAATGTGAAACACGGAAACTCCATTTCACTATGTAAGGGCATCAATGCTCATCTGCTGCAAAGCACACAAAAGCTACAGTGCCAGAGCATAAATTCAAGGCTGCTGAACTGTACAGAAAATAGGCACAGATCTCTTCCTAAACAGGGTGTCATGGCAAGGAGATTTCCTTCACACATCATGACTATAAACAGTTGCATACTGATTATGTAAGTGTGCCTGGGATCACTTGTTTAGGCTGGGTTCACACTATGTGTGGCCGTGGGGCACAGCATGGGGGTCCGGTGCGTCCTCATTCACCATTTCAGGTCTGAATTAGGTTTGAATTTTTGGCTGAGTTCGGACCTGAAATGGAGCCAAAGATGCACAGGACCCTTCTGCAGTGCGCTCTGCGGTCACCCCAATGATGTGTGAACTGGCTCCATTGAGAGCCGGTCACAGTTTCCTGCCATGCGAATTGGATGCGAGGTAACCCTCATCCAATGTGCAATGGTGTGAACCCAGCCTTAAAGTCCAGAGTGAGTACAAACCAGCGGGGGAGTAGGGAGAGGGACATATGAATCCAGGCACAGTTCACTTAAACCAGTCCCAGTGTGTTCGCAGCCAAATGCCAACTGAAAAAAAAAGAACACATTTTTCTGATTGGAATAATTTAGTTACAAAAGGGCACATTATCCAGAGATATGTTACATCTTGTTGTATTTTTACATAGTTAAAACCATTCTATTACAATGTAGTTGTTTTGGACCTTTCTACTGTCTGAAAACATGGCGAAAGCTGGTACTAATTCTGATCTTTTTTCTCTCTGTACCCAGGCTTAACTATGCTTTACATCACTCTCTTTGCAGTTTTTCAGTTTAGTGTTATCTTTTCCTGACCTCCACACTAATGCCAGTATTACCAGCAAAAAAACAAACAAGAAAAACCTTTAAAATGAATAAAAGGCCTGTACATATTCTGAGATCCTGAAATGTCAACTCTTATTCATCCAGTTGTTTTTTTCCTTCCTAACAATTTTGGCTTTGCCCCGGCACAGTCTTTTGCAATTTAGAGGTTTGGAAAACTGCTGTTTTACAAGCGAATCACACATCTCATATACTAGAATTTTTTTCCTATGCATTTGTACTTTTTCATTAAGGCTCAAACTTCCATTTTATATCATGTTTTTATTGCAACTAAATATGCGTGGAAGAAAACTAAGAAAAGCCATTTGCTCTGTTTTTTTCACATATTTCTTATAAACCCAGGAGGTTTTAGTGAAAGAATGATCTGAAGCATAACTGTACTTACAACGCAATTGAAAGACTTCCATCCCTTGAAGGACTTTTAAAAACTGTCTGGGGAATTCATCTTCACTCAACAGCATGGTTGGGACAGGTTGAGAGCATGGCTTTTCGTACAAGCTACTTGTGCCATGATACCATGGGTTCATCAAATACTCCTAAGGCAAATCCATGAGAGGGTGCATGTCCTATTAATAATATAAAATTTAGCAAAGCAGAAATATTACATGTGTACATGTTATGGGATAGGGACGGGGCAGGGAGGCTTTTGGGAAATGCAAATGAACTGTCAGCTTAGGACAGATCAGGAATTTTGAGCAACACAACTTCCTTTGAAATATTCTGCTGTATCTAACTTGTAGCACACACCACCAAGGTTGGCCTTCCCTCTCATTTATTCTGGTGAACCCCATATATCCCAGTCCAATACTGCTGGGACCTTCTTTACAATGCAGAACTATTATTGCAGGAGGACGTCAGGTACAGTGGGATCCTGCCCTCTTTCCCACTAAAGCCCTTAGTAGTCCACAATTCTGAACACACTATTGTGTGTAGTCATGCATTATTAATTCTATTGGTCATCACATTGTATTCCAAAAGACTCAATGTGGTGCTTTAATAAAAAGTATTCCTGCCCAACTCTGTGTTTTATTTAATTTGTGTCTTCCATAGTACAATATAAGTTCCCTGTTAGATTTTAATTGTTCTCCAATGTCGTGCCATCTTGTTTCACTTCTAACATGTATTCAAACAGGCAAAGCTTATAGCAGTGGTCTCCAAACTGTGGCCCTGTGGCCGGATATGGCCCTTTGCTTGCCTCTATCTGGCCCTTGGGGCACCATTCCACCCACAACTGCCACTAATGATGGGGCACCATTCTTACCATTGACACCAATGATAGGGTGCTATTTCTCCCATTCACACCAATGATGGAGTGCTGTTTCTCCCATTCACACCAATGATGGGGTGCTATTTCTGCCATTCACACCAATGATGGGTTGCTATTTCTCCCATTCACACCAATGATGGGGTGCTATTTCTCCCATTTACATCAATGATGGGGTGCTATTTCTCACATTCACACCATTGATGGGGTGCTATTCCTCCCACTGTTATCAACGATGGGCACTATTATTAACAGTGATACCAACGATAGGGCACGATTCCTTCCACTAAATCCAACAATGGAGCATTTTATACTCCCACTGACCACGGCCCCCCTAAAGTCTGAATCCCAGTAAACTGGCCCTTTGTTTAGAAAGTTTGGAGACCCCTGTCTTATAGTTTTCATAAGCCAAGTTATGTTGTTGAAAGATTAGCCCAGTGTTCGGTAAAAGTTTTAGGAATTGGTTACTTTAAGTTGGATAGGGGATAAGTGATTAGCCTATTGCAGCTGAGTCCATGGTTATGATTACCAGTTCTGTAATTCCAATATCCAGAGCCTCATTTGCTAAAGAAGGGTATATACCACAAAGAGGTTACAATGATGGTGCATCACCACCCCTTATATTCTACTGAGGGATCATAGTTCATGTCATTTTATTTTTAAATGTAGGAGTACAGGGGTAGTGACCTGTTGCTTCCTGCAGGATCTCCAGTTTGGCTCTCATTTTGAAATATTTCAGCAGCCTATCAACACTGACAATGGTGCAAATACTCACAGTGGAACATCTGAGGTATTATTTGCAATTCAAACCATCTTAAAGGATAAGTGCACCTTTTAGAACATTTTATATGTGACAGCGTTTTTCTCCCCGCAACCATTGTCAGATTTTGAAAATAGCGCAGATGTGCGGGGCTCTGCCCACACAGCCACATTGTTCATTCACAGAGATCTGTGGATGAAAAAACTACAAGTCCTGTCTTCCCACCTGTTGTTCATTCATACTGCCTACAGCTCTGAAAATGACAGCCCATACAGAGGTACAGGACAGAGTTGTAGGTAGTGTGTGCAGCAGCCTGACATTGTACTTTGTAGGCTCCTGTTCTAAAGAATAATAAATGCACATTTTTACCATCAAACATATGTGCATTTATTTTTTATTTTTTAATTAAAGTGGATGTAACATATACCCAGTGAAGTGAACAGCCTCAGATGATACATAGAGATTAAACAAATCTCCCTAAATAAGTTTTACATGTATCTGCTGTCTTCAACTTTTTATATTCTATAGTAGAGATATAGTGCACATCGTGTTACAGGTTTTTCTCCTCCTGTTCAGCACTGGGAGTGGATTATTGTCATACAGCTAAGACAGCTGATTGGAGGAAAGGCACACATCCCCACTCCACATTGGCAAAGGAAGGAAGTAATGTCAATGTAAAGTCAAGCTCTGTGCTAATCTATTTATAGCAACCTTCCACAACACAAATTTCAGATTGCTTTTATCTCCTGTGTCTTAGATCTTGTCTTAGAACTTGTTAGAAGTTATCAGGCTGATAACTGAGCTACAGAGCAGGAGAAAGCCACCGGACTCAGTGCTTTGGAGAGAGATGAGAAAACATTGCAGATATATGTGCCCAGCTCAAATTTCACGAATCAAGCTTACATCCGGTCTACATCCACTTTAAATGTGAACTTAGCCTTTAATAAACAATCCTAATTTGTATAAATGTAAAAACATTTGCAAAATGAGAAGGGGGATATTTTTCGAAGGACATTATTGGACTGATTTCCTACCCAGTAATCACAATGGCAATGTCACATTATGCTCAAAAGGTATAAGACCAGGATATATATTTTTCTGTGTACTTGATTTTATATATATATATATATATATATATATCTGTTTCAAGCTGAAAGGTGGAGAAAGAAGCTGTGTTTCAGTGCCAGTTGTCATTTGTGGAATACTGGAAGACACGTGTATTAGGTGGGCATGCCACTTTATGACTTCAGTTGGGTAAAAGGATGCTGTTAACAACATATTAATATAATTTTTGTTTTGGACATCTGTGACTAATTAGGACTTAGGAAGGAAATACATATGATTACGCAATGTTGTCTCCATGGAATATATGGGCTATATATAATGTGGGATGTTGTTCTAAACTATCCATGCTTCTGTATTGTGTTATAGACATAGTGTAATCTGTATTTAAGTTGTAAAATGACAGGCATATTTATGTTTGGCTATGTCATTTAACATACCACTTAGCTTTGGAACTCCCCAAAAGTGAAGAAATATTTTAAGTATTAATAAGATTTGTATGTTGTTAAAATATTCTCCCATTAATGTTAATGAACCTCTCCTGTCTTTAAAGAGGAAGTAAACCCTGATGGGTTTTACTTCCTCTTTAGTTCCTGCAATGTAAAAGCATAATGGACTAGTATGCATCGCATACTAGTCCATTATGTGCCACTTACCAGCAGATGAATCCAGCGATGTCCTCGCTCCAAGCCGCGTCCATGCCTGTGTCTCTTCCTTCCGGTGACATGGATGAGTGAGTTTGGGTGGAGGAACTTGACTGGCCTGCACAGAGTCCTGACCTCAACCCAATAGAACACCTTTGGGATGAATTAGAGTGGAGACTGTGAGCCAGGCCTTCTTGTCCACATCAGTGCCTGACCTCACAAATGCGCTTCTGGAAGAATGGTCAAACATTCCCATAGACACACTCCTAAACCTTGTGGACAGCCTTCCTAGAAGAGTTGAAGCTGTTATAGCTGCAAAGGGTGGGCCAACTCAATATTGAACCCTACGGACTAAGACGTCATTAAAGTTCAGCGAGTAAAGGCAGGCGTCACAATACTTTTGGTAATAAAGTGTATTTCAGTATCTGCTCCTATTCTATATGTGTGGCTGCATGGATGCCTCACAGTAACATTTCTTTTTTTATATGTTGGGTGCAATTTTCAATTATTGGTATCTTATAATTCTGCACAGATTGATGCACCACAACATTGCTTCTCTTGTTATAATATTGACTAGAATAAATAATTCTGAATGAAAAAAATTGTAGCGTCCCCCTACATTAGTGGTCAGTGAAGTTCCCCTTTACATTGGTAGTCAGTGGAGAAGGTGCCCTCTTATACTGCAGGTCATTGCAGAACTGTCCCCTTAGTCCCCTTTCACACATGCAGACCGTTTGTCCGTTTTTCATCCATCTGTTGACGAATTAAAAATGGACATCAATGCATCTCTATGGAAAAACGGATGATCTTCTTTATATTCATTTACATCCACATGCGTCAACATCCGTTTTTTTGAATGGAACAAAGCCCTATTTTTGTTCCCTTAAAAAAAAGGAACGGACGAAAATTGGATGTAAGTGGACAAACGGTTACCTGATGATAACTTGATGAAAAACTGATGTAAACTTAATCCGTTTTTTTCTTTGAAAAAATATAACTGAACTGATAAAATGAACGGTCCGCATGTGTGAAAGTGGTCTTATACTGGTGATCAGTGCAGAAATGCCTTACATTGGTAATCAGTGTAGGGCCTGATTATATTGGTGGTTTATAGAGAAGGCCACCTTTACATTGGGGTGGGAGAGATGCCCACCTACTTTGTTAGTCAGTGGTAGAAGTGCCCCCTTACACTGGAAGTCAGTTGGAGTAGTGCCCCCTTGTATTTGTGACCAGTGGGAGAAGTACAGCATCCTCCTTCCCTCAATGAGGGAAGTACAGCATCTCCTTGCACTGGTGGACAGTAAGGGAAGTATCTCCTTATATTGGTGGTCAGTGAGGGAGGTATCTCCTTACATTGGTGGTCAGTGAGGGAAATATCTCCTTACATTGGTGGTCAGTGAGGGAAGTACAGCATCTCTTTACATTGGTGGTCAGTGAGGGAAGTATCTCCTTATATCGGTAGTCGACTGATGGCTATATTCCTCTATGAAGGGAGTGACTGGTGG
>BLSH010144960.1:1660686-1678028 GCA_018402905.1 Glandirana rugosa | reverse complement strand
TGTCAGTACAGGTGGGGTACATTTGAGCCAATATCACAGGTGGGGGTACATTGCAGCCAATTTCACAGGTGGGTACATTGCGGCCAGTATTAGAGGTGGGGGTACATTGCAGCCAATATCACAGGTGGGGTACATTGCAGCCAATATCACAGGTGGGGTAAATTGCAGCCAATATCACAGGTGGGGGTACATTGCAACCAATAACACAGGTGGGGGTACATTGCAGCCAATATCACAGGTGGGGTACATTGATTACTGGCCGGTCCGAGTGGCGACTTCTCTCCTTAGGAACTGCTCAGGCCGTGCGTTCCAGGAAAGGAGCTGTCGCATCATTTTTGGTTTCTCACTGGCATAGCGAAACCGGAAGTAACACCGCACCATGCGAAAAAGTACTGCCGTCCTGTGGACGGGCCGCCACTGAGCCACACTGACATTATTCTGTAGGATATTTTGGTAAACCTGGGAATTAATTTTCCCCCTCGATAATGGCAAGTGGTCCAGCTTCTGAGACAGCAAAGCAAGCCAAAAATCATACTTCGCTATTGGGATGTTTTGATGCTGGTAAGCTTTGCCCGTTTTGCACCATACATGGCACTGAGTATTCTTTATAAACAATACATTTTCCCAGTAGTGTTGCTGTTTGCCAAGGTGCCCTTTGACAAACATCAGGCGTGTAGCAATTTTTTTTTTTTTTGAGAGCGGCGGCTTTTCTGTGGTGTTCTGCCATGGACACCCTGCCTGTCCAAAGACTTCTGTATGGTAGACTCATGAACAGGGATGTTCGCCAGTTCCAGTGAAGTCTTCAAGCCTTTAGCTGTTACTTAAGAGTTATTCTTTACCTCATGGAGGATTCTGTGGTGTGCTTTGGGAGTCATCTTGGCTGGGTGCCCACTTCTTGCAAGCGTAAACACAGTACTATACTGTCTCCATTTATAGACAATTTGTCTGTCATATAATGGATGCCTAAACACTTTGAGATTGCTTTGTATCCCTTTCCAACCTTATGCATATCAACTACTCTTGATCGTATGTCTGCAAAGTCCTCCTTTTTGTAAGGCATGGTTCACATCAGCTGATACTTCTTATAAACCACAATCTAGCTGTAAACCAAACTTCCAAGCTCATTTTGATTATTGGACTCCAGGTGTGCAAATTACTGACTCCAAATAGCTTTTTGTGGGATCACTCACTTTTAGTAAGTATTTTTATTATAGTGTTCATTAACCACTTGCCAACCGGCGTCTGACGGCGGCAAAGTGGCTCGATATCGCAAACTGCCGTCATGTGACGGCGGCTGCGATATCTCTCACTATGAGCACGTGCCGCCGGAGGCGCGCTCACTGTGTTGGGGGGGGGGGTCAGTGAGTGGGTAGGGCGGACTTGATCGCCGCCGGCTACCCGCGATGCCCCCCCCGCAGTGATAGAATGGAGGTCCGTGTATGTAAACACAGATCTCCGTTCTGTTAGAGGGGGAAGGGCGGTGATCACAGGCTTCCTCTATATGGAAGCCGTGATCACCTCCTTCCCCCAGCCAGGGCAGCCCATATACAGTTAGAACACGCCCAGGGAACACAGTTAACCCTTAGAGCGTTCCCTGCAGGTTAACCCCTTCACTGCCAATGGCATTTACACAGTAATCAGTGCATTTTTATAGCACCGATCGCTGTATAAATGCCAATGGTCCCAAAAAAGTGTCAAAATGGTCTGACATGTCCACCCCAATATCCCAGTAATGCTAAAATTCGCAGATCGCTGCCATTACTAATAAAACATAAAAACCCCAGAAATGAATTCTCATCATCCATAAATGCGGCAACTTTTGTGCAAACCAATCAATAAACGCCGATTGCGATTTTTTTTTTTTTACCAAAAATATGAGGAAGAATATAAATGGCCAAAACCGATGGAAAAAAATGTTTTTTTATAATTTTTTTTGGATTTGTATTTTAGCAAAAAGTAATAAACTTGGGTTTTTTTTGCAAAATTATCGCTCTTCTTTTGTTTATAGTGGCAATCAGAAATGACGCAGAGGGGATCAAATACCACCAAAAGAAAGCTCTATTTGTGGAAAAAAAAGGACGCAAATTTAGTTTGGGTACAACGTCGCATGACCGCGCAATTGTCAGTTAAAAACGCAGTGCCAAATCGCAAAAAGTGCTCTGGTCCTAAAGTGTGAAATCCTTCCGGGGCTGAAGTGGTTAACCACTTCCCGACCGCCGTATGCAAAATGACGGCCGGGAAGTGGCTGAGTTATCCTGACTGGACGTCATATGACGTCCTCAGGATAACAAGCCGCTGCGCGCCCGGGGGGGCGCGCATCGCGGCGATTGGTGGTGTGGGAGGTCAGTCTGACTCCCCGCAATACCGTTCTCGGTAAAACGCTTCGATCCGAATCACTTTACCATGTGATCAGCCGTGACCAATCATGGCTGGTCACAGTGTAACACAGGAAAGCCGTTTATCGGATTTCCTATACTCAGGTCTGCAGACCTGAGGAGTGGAGAGCCAATTGGCTGCATCCCTGACAGGGAGGGTTTGTGCTGATGATTTATCAGCACAGCCCTCCCTCGGATCGCCACCCTAGACCACCAGGGAGCCTGCCCAGGGACCACCAGGGATGTGCCCACCCAGGACCACCAGGGAGCCGATCTGGGACCACCAGGGAGCCAATCTGGACCACCAGGGAGACCCCCCTAGACCACCAGGTAAGTGACATAATGCCCAGTGTGGATGGCACTCAGTGCCACCTTCAGATGCCACCCTAGACCATCAGGGAATGAGCCCCTATCAGTGTATATGCCCACCAGTGCCCACCAGTGCCACATATCAGTGCCCACCATTTCCACCTATCAGTGCCCATCAGTGCCACCTATCAGTGCCCAGTGCCGCCTATGAGTGCCAATCAGTGCTGTCTATGAGTGCCCATCAGTGCCACTTAGCAGTGTCCGTCAGTGCTGCATATCAGTGCCCATCAGTGCTGTATATCAGTGCCACCTCTCAGTACCCGTCAGTGCTGCTTATCAGTGCCGCCTAACAGTGCTCATTATCGCTGCATATAAGTGCCTCATCATCAGTGCCACCTCATCAGTGCCACCTCATCAGTACCAATCAGTACTGCCACATCAGTGCCCGTCAGTGTAGCCTCATCAGTGCCCACCAGTGATGGAGAAAATTTACTTATTTACAAAGTTTTGTGACAAAATAGAGAATTTTTTTTTTTTTTCAAAATTTTCGGTCTTTTTTTATTTGTAGCGCAAAAAATAAAAACTGCAGGGGTGATCAAATACCACCAAAAGAAAGCTCTATTTGTGGGAACAAAATGATAAAAAATCTGTTTGGGTACAGCGTCGCACGACCGCGCAATTGTCATTCAAAGCGCAACAGCACTGAAAACTGAAAACTGGTCTGGTAGTAAAGTGTTCTAAGTGCATAGTATTGAAGTGGTTAAAGACAATTAGAATTGTTTGTGTGTTATCCGATTAATCACATTATGTTTGTCTATTGTTGTGACTGAGATGAAAATTAGATCACATTAATTTTGTTAAATTACTGCAGAAATCCAGTTAATTCAAAGGGGTTCACTCCCTTCTTCTTGCCACTGTATGTATATATTGATATATATATTCCTCTCTTTGCTCCCTTGGCCCTTGATTGACAGACCACCAGAAGAGGGGAAGGGACTGTGATTGGCTGCAGCTGTGGCCATGAACTTTAGCCTTGCTGCATTCCATCGCAGCAGAGTCAGTAATGGGAAGAAAAAAAATGTGTGTGTGTGTGTGTGTGTGAGAAGAGCTGCTCGGTACCCCAGAGAAAGGACTGTACAGCAGGGAGAGAGAGGGACCAGGAAGAGACACAGGGCATGCAGAGAGGCCAGAGAGGATGTAGCAGGGTGTTGTGGGGGCAAGTCAGATGCATTGCATATTTCCACAGACTGCCTTCTCTGGGTTCTCCACTGGTTAACGTCAGGCAATAGCTTGGAGAACAGAGATCCATGATTAGTGCTGTGCTTGGTCTATTAGAGGGAACCCTGCAAAGCTACCATGTATGAGAGGCCTGTCCTAGGTGTAAGTTTGCTGAAGTCGGCACTGTATATGTGAAAAGGTCCTCTGACTGTAATAAAGCCCTGATGCTTACTTTAGCTTTAATGAAGCTCCAAGTGGTAATGCATTGATGCATTATGCGCGAATGTCATAGGTCTGCTACCTGAGGCAGTACATAGGTCTATAATGCTCCATAATGAAGAAGATCTTGTCGACTTGGTTGTGTCCTGACCTCTCTAAGGAGGAGGTGTCACTCACCACTGTAGTACTACTCCCATAGGGGTTGCTGGTAATAACTGGTTCCCTAATAGTACAAAGGCTGCCCACCACCACAAGCACCAGTCCATTCACACCAGCTCCAATAAAACAGCGTGATTTTCACTGCACATTCACAGGGGTCAATTTAGGGTCTTTACTCACAGGTCCCCAGGACAGCTCCCACCTCCCAACCTCCTGTGGACACAGTCCATTGACTGAGACAGTCTTTGCCCAGGTCAGATCCCTTGTGATGAGCTCCTGCTCCTGACACCACAGAGGCCTCTAGAACAACTGCACAGTCCATGGGCTGCCCAATGGCAACAGCCCCTCAGTCTCTGGAACTCTCCTGGGGAGAAAGAACTCAGCATTCCAGTGCTTCCGACTATTTATCACCTTTCTAGCCCCCTTCTGAACATTCCTCTCCAGATTGGCTGGAGCATGATAAATATTCAGGCTGGGTATTTGCTTTTTCCAGAGGCAGGAGGAAGCAATCAAATTCCCAGCCTGTGAAACCCCAAACAGACCAGGACAAATTATCACTGCTTACTTTATTGCAGAAAGAGCCAAAAACTAAATTTACCTTAACATCCTACGCTAGGAAGGTGCTACACCACATTGCCTCAGAACATGACTTGGCATGATGTTATACACTTTAGGAGTAGTTTCTACAAAAGAAAAGGACTTAGTAGTAAAATGTCCTTATACCTCAGGAAGGGGCTGCTATGTACAGAGTTGCTAGTCCCAGTCAGCCCTCTGCATTAAAGCAGCAGCCACGTGGCCCATGCTAGCCAGCTCCACTGGACTTCAGAGAGAGGTGAACAGGAAGTTCTGGGAGACACAACACAGAGACCCTGAAATCAGTACTGGAAGGAGAACATCACCAGAGACGTTGCTGTCCACTTTCACCTTCATCCACTGCATCACCTTTCCCTTTCTTGTGGATTCCAAGTATCCGCATGTGCCAACGTCATCGGCACATGCGCACTGAAGAAATCGGAGCTCATCGCAACTCCGGCCAATCACAGCGCCGGAGCCTGCAAACCCGTAAATAACTCCGGGAGACATGTCACCGGTCACAGCGGTGTGCAGGGACCGCTGCAACAGCTTTGATCTAAGGTATTTCACAATGAGCTAGTATGTGATGCATACTAGCTCATTATGCCTTTTTCTTGTTTTTTTTTTTGAGTTTACAACCACTTTAAAGTTATTTACTACTGTGGTTGTTTCATTGCTTTCCCTTCTAATCTGTCTAGTGCTTCTGGACTGATCATACACGGGTGATAAAAAGGGAACATGATACTAATTTTTTTTCTGTAATTGATATGAAATTAAACCTGTCATAAATTTAAACCATTAAACCACTTCCCTAACACGGGCTTATAAACAAAGCTCATTTTATCACTACAGGTGTCGGTGAGTCATGTCCAGTTAAAGTATTACTAAACCTGGGAACCTGCATTCACTATATCTGGTCTCCCACAGTACACAGAACATGGAAATGCAATAATTTTAGTAAATATAAACTGCTAAATACCTTTTCTCATCAGCAGTATATAGCAGTCTTGACTTCTATCAGTGTCTGGTTAAAGCTTGTAGGAGAAGTTTTCATTCTTTCATCCTATGAGGCTGCAGGACCCCTGACCTTCTGTGTGGACAGTGCTAAATGGCCCTGTGCTGATCACATGCACTATCCCAAGAAAAAAAAACTCTCTAGCAATACACACCAAACTGAGCATATGCAGAGTGACTCCACATGCTCTGTCTTATCAGAAGATGGTTTAACCCCCTTAGGTTCCACAGTGAGTATAATAAGCTTGCTTTACTGCATATACACACTTATTTTACTGCTGTGGGTTTGGTAACACTTTAAGGACAAATTACCAAGTCATGAAGTAAGAGAGACTAATTTATCATATTTACCAAGGGCATTGGGAGCCCAGGGCTGACAGGGCTACAGCCCCCAGGGTGCCCCCGAAAAGCCCGGGGCTCGGGGCAGTCTAATTAGCTCCGAGCTGCCATAAAAAATATGCTGACGCGGCGGCACCTATGTTGGCCGTCCCACACTGGTCCAATCCTGTGCTAGCGCTGGACGTGTGACGTCCATTACAGAGCGCTGCCGGGACTCAGTGACACTGCGGGGCAGGCACCGAGTGGCTATGATGGACGTCACACTTGGCCAATCCCGCGCTAGCACGGGACGTGTGATGTCCATTAAAGGACACTAGGTACAGTTACGGTCTATTCCTGATTTTACAAGGCATGGTGCTGGGCCTGGGGACACCACGATGTAAGGAGGCAAGGTGCTGGGCCTGGGGACAAGTTGATGTAAGGAGGCACGGTGCTGGACCTGGGGACACCCTGATGTAAGGAGGCAAGGTGCTGGGCCTGGGGGCACCCTGATGTAAGGAGGCACGGTGCTGGGCCTGGGGACGCCCTGATGTAAGGAGGCACGGTGCTGGGCCTGGGGACACCCTGATGTAAAGGAGGCAAGGTGCTGGACCTGGGGACACCCTAATGTAAGAAGGCAAGGTGCTGGGCCTGGGGACACCCTGATGTAAGGAGGCACAGTGCTGGGCACACCCTGATGTAAGAGGCACGCTGCTGGGACACCTTGATGTAAGGAGGCTTGCTGCTGGGGACACCCTGATGTAAGGAGGCACGGTGCTGGGGACACCTGATGGAAGGAGGCACTCTGCTGGGGACCCCCGATGGCAGGCGACGTGGCAAATGATACACTGGTGGCTCCCACTGATTCTGCATTGTGGTGAGTTGAACTATTTAATTTTATATTACAATGTAATAATAGAAATAATGCACTTCAATCACCCATGGTGTCGGGATGATTGAAGCGCTAACACCAGGTGTTTGGGGTATCTTTATCTGCTGATTGTTTAACTTTCTGGAATACAAATATTGCTATTGTGTGTAGGATCTGGTCCTGCTTTCCCCTATCCCTCTTTCTTTCCTTCTCTCTGTTTCCCTTCCTAATTGATTCTTTATTTCTCCCTCCATCCCACATTCATTTCAGACTCAAACCACACCCCCTATGGGTCACGCCCCTTTAAGCCACACCCACTATTTGGTTTAAGCCACACTCATTGTTCGCTGCGCTTCACGCACTGCATTTCTTCGGGCTGAAGCCCCTGGGCTTTTTCCCACCTAGCAATGCCCCTGATAATGGAAAATCGTTATCAATACTCACCATAATTTTCCTTTCCTGGTCCGTCCACACGTCAGCACATTATGGGTTAACTCTCCCTGATCAACCCCCAGGACCACCTTCTTCCAGCGCAATAAATCCCTGTCCTCCCCTCCCCCTCGTGTTCTTTTGTTTATCGGCGACAGGCTACTTAGGGAGGGAAGTAAAAGTTGTGCTGACGTGAGGACGGACCAGGAGAGGAAAATTGCGGTGAGTATTGATAACAATTTTCCGTTTTCCTGGTCGTCCTCCCGTCAGCACACTATGGGATATACCCAAGCCAATATAGGGTGGGAAAGAAACTACAACTCGCCCAATTCCATGCTTCACCATACTTTAATAGAACAAAGAAGCTGACACTACCGCTGCTCCGAACATCGTAGGACTAGTGGCGACTACATTCAATTTGTAGTGCCGAGCAAAAGTCTCACAGGAACTCCAGCTAGCGGTCCTGCATATGTCCTCCACCAGAACCTTTGCCATGGATGCCCACAAAGCTGCCATCCCTCTAGTAGAATGATCTTGTATAGTCTGCGGAGGGGCAAGGCCCTGCTGCTTGTATGCCTAGGAGATAGTCCTCGTAATCCAGGTGGACAAAATCCTTGAAGGTGCTGCCTCCCCTTTCCTGGGTCCCAACGGGAAGATGAACAGATTACCCGACTTGCGTATCTGTTGTGCCCTCTGAAGATATGTTGATATTAAATCGGCCCAGTCTAGAGGTCCCAAATCTAACTGGCTCCTTTGATCTGGAGGTTGCGTGAAACGAGGTAGCACTGACTCTCAGTTTACCTGAAATTTTGAGACCACCTTAGAGGCTAAGGCTAAAGCAGGCCACAGGATCACTCTGTCTGGATACACAATCCACAACGTTTCTTTACAGGAAAAGGCTGCTAATTCTTATACACTCTTCTGGCCATTGTAACGGCCTTCAGGAAGAGCAGTTTGATTGTTAGAAAGCCAAGTGTACATGATTCTACCGGGCCAAATGGGGGCTGCAACAGTGTCTTTCGGACCATGCCCAAGTCCCAGGTTGGGATGAGGCTCCTCCTTGGGGGGCACACCCTTATTGCGGCTCTGAGGAACTGCTTTATTAAAGGCTCATTAGCCCATCTATGTTCAGTGAAAGAAGACAGGGCCGACACCTGCACTTTAATAGAGTTATATGCCAAGCCAACCTTCAGAGCCGTTTTCAGAAACTCTAAAATGTTCGCAATACTTTGAGTTAATGGGGAGAAACTGTTGCGATGCAAAGTCTGCAAACTTTCTCCAAATTCTGGAGTATGTGGCATTTGTTGTAGCCTTCCTTGCCCCCAGTAATGTAGCGACTACTTCCTCTGAGAGGCCTTGTGCATACAATCTGACCGATTCAACAGCCAGGCCGTAAGCTGCAGTCTCCCTGGATTTGGGTAAATCCACTGTCCTTGCTGTAGTAGATCCCTCCTTAGAGGTAGGCGTACGGGGGGGCAGACACCCTCTGCAAGTGCAGAAGGCCAGAAGGGTACAATTATGATGGTATGCACCTCCTCCGCAATCTTCAGCAAAGCCCTCATGATTAATGGGATTGGAGGAAACAGATACACTAGGCGGAACTGCCATAAGATTGAGAAGGCATCCTGGGCTATTGCCTCGTTGTATCTGAACTTTGCTGTGAACTCTGGCATCTGCGCATTCCCTGGTGTCGCCATCAGGTCTATGCTGGATATCCCCCCTCTGTCAAAGACTGAACATAGTGTCCATTGACTGCCTATTCTTCATTGCTGGGAACCTCCGTCTCAGTTGGTCTGCTATCTGACCAGATCAGACTCCATCGCCCCCATGCTGGCACCCAGATCTTCTGGTCCAATGACCAGCTGTCCCATTGCCTCAGGAAGGACATCTGAAGAGCTCTCGTGTGGAATCTTGCCTATGGTACCGCCGGGATAGCCGGTGAATATCCCCAACATTGTCATACAGTCTTTTGCCAATAACGTCTGAGCCTCCATCACCCTGTACACACATGCTTTCAACTCAGTCGTCTTGCGATATGGCAGAAGAATCTGTCCTGTGTCAAATACCATGCCTAAATACTCCACCCATTGAGCAGGAGGGAGGTTGCTCTTTTGACTGTATATCAGCCATCCAAAGTTGGACAGGATCCCTATTACCTTGTTGCACTGTAGCGCAAGCTGCTCACTTGAATGTGCAATGACTCGGATGTCGTCTAAATAATGAAAATTCTTTTAGCTCCTGTAAATGGATAAATGCTATGGTCGCCGACAGGATCTTGGAGAAGACTCTGGGTGCTGTGTTGATGCCGAAGGGCAAATGTCTAAATTGATAATGCTCTTCCACTACTGCGTGTTTGTGAATCGGGACATGTAAATAGGCATCTGCCAAATCGATTGAAATTAGCCAATCTCCTGGTTGCACTACTGATATCGTATATACTGGCTCCATCCTGAATCTTCTGGGGCTGATGAATTGATTTAAGGACCTCAGGACCAACACCGTTCTGAGCTCTCTGGATGCTTTGGGTATCAGGAATATAGGAGAGTATACACCCGCGAAGTTAAAGCTATTGCTGGTTGACTGGCAAAATCTGTCACTGAATAGATTCTGTACAAGTCTGATGGCCCGATCACCACAATTTCTGTGTTCCAGATGTGTTTCTGCATGAATGTTCTTGATGCATTTTGCCAGTTTCCAGATGTGTTCCATACCGAAACAATGTACCATCCTACTTTTGTTGACTGCCCTAGAATGCTCTGCACGGGTGTGAACTAGGTAATTGGAATCCAAGTTAAACCCTGTCCATGCGTTCTTCATGTAAAAACATACTGGACTGCATCTGGTGTGAACAAGTCCACTCTCTCATCCCTAGGATCTCTGAAGGCAACTGAGTTATAAAAAGGCAGACACTTGATGCGCCAGACGCTAGAGGGCAGCATCCACCCCTGGAAATGCAGTGCATAAACATACATCAGCCATCTTATGTGGATAAAGCTTAGAGAACCTGTACTGTAAATTGGTCTTCTGATGAGGTCTCTGCCATCCTTCATCAATGAGCGCTTTACGATCTCTCATTATGGGTGTTGCTTGTGGCGTGGATATTTGCAGCATACTTTCTGCTATAGCCGCCATAATAGGGCTTTAGAATTTTGCACAACCGCATCTTGTGTGGCAACCTGTGCAATTTCACTTCTCTGCCACTGCAGACTGTGTGCAGGCCAAAAATGCACCCTGAGCTGAGTGAGGCATTTCCTCTCATGCTGGCATAAACGCTTGTGAGCCAGTGCCCCATGGAGCACTTGGGGAGCATGAAAGCTGCCCTGTGGAGGACTCCATGGGATGACCAGCAGAGAGGCTCCCTGACAAACAATGCATTTAGCATGTGAACACAAAGCAAAGCAGGCTGGACGGCCCAAACTCTATACGAGCTAGGTAGGAGACATGTGCCTGGATCCTGTCCCTTTACAGCAGTGGTTCACAACTCCTGTCCTCGGGACCCACTAACAGGCCAGGTTTGCAGGATAACTGATATGCATCACAGGTAATATAATTTGCTGCTCAGTGATTGCAGTATTCTAGTCTGGTAATACTGAAAATCTGGCCTGTTGGTGGGTCCCGAGGACAAGTGTTGAGAACTACTGCTTTACAGGGTAGGTGGAAATTACTCCTTTAGTGTTGACCTCACGCTTGTAAGTGTAAAACTGCTCCTTTAGAGTGTATTGATCACATGCTTGTAAGGGACAACTCCTTTAGAGCGTATTGACCACATGCTTGTAAGGGACAACTCCTTTAGAGTGTATTGACCACATGCTTGTAAGGGACAACTCCTTTAGAGTGTATTGACCACATGCTTGTAAGGGACAACTCCTTTAGAGTGTATTGACCACATGCTTGTTGGGGAAAGCAGCTCCTTAAGACCCCTTTCCCACTGAGGCGCTTTACTAGCGTTTTTGCTCTAAAAATAGCGCTTGCAAAACGCTTCTAAAAAGCTGCCCATTCCTTCCAATGTACCTATTCACATTGGGGCATCGCGCTGGTACCGCATTTAAAAAAGTCCTGCAAGCATGATTTTTGTGCTTATTCTGAGCGCTAAAAATAGCGCATTAAAATGCCCATATACATTGAAATGAATGTAAAGCACCCCAAAAGCGTGTTAAAAGCACCAGCAAAATGCCCCAAGGTTGTGGAAAGGTCAAAATACCAGGAAGTAAACAGGATGTAATGTAGGGGGATGTGCTATTTATTTAATGCTAGCACTTCAAAAGAAAAACGCCTGGGCGTTAGGCGCTATGCTTATGAAGGTGACAACCTGTTAGGTGTCATCATCTCGGTCAGGATGATATGATCGTTGGGGGGTCTTATGTTTTTTCGAGCATTTGTGTTCAGGGTTTCTGCTCCTAAGATAATGCAAAACATCTTAATTTGCATTCCTTGAGCACTCTTTTAAAAGCCATGTCCCTCGTTGCCCCCTCCTACCTTTGCTAGTCTTCTGTGCCCCTAACAGGTGTGGCAAGCTCATACTTGCACAAAATATCTGGAAAAACTCATATTACCTCTCACCAAAAACAAACAGGTACATTGTCTCTTTAAGACACATTTGCCTTCATCCACTCACTTTAGAAGCAGCAGCCGATGGATAGACAGGTGAGCTCAATCAGCCCTTCCATAGGCAGACAGGTGAGCTCAGACAGCATTTCCAAAGGCAGACAGCAGACACAGTTATGGCTCGTACACACGGGACGACGATCGTGCACACGGCCGTGTTGAATCGTACGTTGACGGTCGTATGTAGCCCACTGACATGCACACGACGGTCGTACATACAACTTGCGGCCGGCCGAACGTGATGACGCGAACGAGCGTATAATGAGGAAGTAGCGTCACCTTTTGGGCTCCTTTCTAATTTCATGTTAGTTGAAAGTGGACTTGGCGCATGCGTGTTTAGCACAATACAACTTTGTTGAACACAGCTGCTCTACACACGACTCAACGGTCGTATGCGAGCTTGTTGACACGACCAAGTTTTCTAGTCTGCACATACAACTCCCACAAATGACCGTCGTACGTTCAACTGTTGAAAGCGCCGCCACAGACGATCGATTCTGCATGAAACGGTCGTGAGTACGACGTGTTGAACACGATCGTCGTCCCGTGTGTACGAGGCTTTAGAGTCAGAGACAAAAACCAGTCAGACTGTCAAACCCACAGAAGTACACAGCATAGCAGGGGAGCCAGAGTAGCACATCCAGAGGCAGACAGGAGACACACTCAGAATCTGAGGTAAGTCCTTTACCTGGCAGGATTGCAGAGAGAGAAGCCCTCTCAACTGCAGCCCTCCAAGATCATTTGCGCTGTTGCATGGCAACTGGAGGTTACCATCCCGTGCTGCCCATCTCCCCCCCGTGACATCATTCACAGCAGCTCTCAGACTGACAATATAGCCAGGAGAGCAGTGCGGTGCACATAGAAGACAGGAAAAAAATAATCCCAAGGGAGAGGCAATGATGATATTGCAGAGCTTTTATAATACCACGCCTGTATAATATCAATGCTGTTTAAGCATCATTTTGCCCGCGGCCCTAGCACAAAAAGGGCACCCAGTTTTTAGGAAGATTTACCTCCAGCATTCAGGGTCTTCCAACTCCATGAGAGGCTGAACATGGAGGGGTAGGTTCGGCAGGGGGAATGCAGCAAACAAAGTACTTACCACTGCAATCAACAGGTGGTCTGGAGACCAAAAAAGAAAGAACACCAGGGGGAGGGTGTGACAAACGCGGGTATCAGATCGCTGCCCTCCTCACCAACCGGTGACCAAGGACCCCCCTGATCTAATACCGCACTTGTCACGAACGTAACAATACCACTCTCTGCTGCTTTCAGCACAAAGATTTCCCAGTTTGCGGGACCATGGTCTAAGTGCCAGCCGCCTGAGAGCGATTGTTACCGGACTAATTCAAACAATTAACCCTTTCTCTGCCACCACTTCTGGATGCCGGCCAGAAGACCCATATGTTATCAATACCAGTATTTCAGAATAACATCCTGTAACACACACTGTCACCGCAGACAGGCATATTCAGATGCATTATTTTAAAAACAGTAGCACTCTTCAAAGGAACAGATTCGTAATAGTTGCATTAAGAGCTTTAGGGACAAATTTAACACTTTTCAAGACAAAATTTAATAATGAAAAGGTCAAGTTTTAGGTGCAGTAAAATATTTACAGAAAAATTAAGGTACGAAATAATGAGTGGCAAAGAACAGAATGAAAATACCTGGATTTGAAATGTCCATGCCTAATCAGTGTTTCGAAGATTATTTCCTGGTTCTCTGATGTTGTTTCATTGATGATAATTGAAAACTGACAATTGATCTTGGCAATCCTTTTTCTCTGGACGACAAGGGGTGGAGCCATACCCCTCTAGCCATTCGCTTAGACAATGTCCAGGGCGGGCCGTGGTGATACATGCTGCATAATCCATGCATGGTGCATGAAAAGCATACCTCAAGATTGGGCCACCTGGCAAATCTCCCAGTAAGAAATTCAATCTTGACAGGCATAAAGCTTTCAAATGACTCCAAACATGAGAGTGCTGAGACCTCCTAGGACCCTGGGGAGGGAATAGACCAGTTCTATCCCTCCTTGGGTAACAAGGGGTGAATGTTTATACTTGAATTATCTGGGCCGGAATTCTACATTCAAATATGTATGTTTTATCACTATGGCATACTTCTACCAGAAATTATGAGTTTATATAGCTTTTGGGTAAGTTTTAAGACAGAGAGAGGATCAACCCAAGGTTAGAGTTGCCAGGGGAATTTATGGGCAAACATCAGTTTGTTTTATGTCTGTTCAAGATAAGCAGACTGGGCTTCTTCCTGGCCAGTCATGGACATGATCAGATTGCCCCCTTTGAAGTTGATTTGGCCAGAGAGGGAGGGGGGTAGAAATGAGCTTTGTCCTACGTTCAAACTGCCATGTTAAAAGGAGAGAAAAAAAAGCTTAGCAGCCATTTAAGTAGCTCCCCTTCCAAGATGGAGTCAGTCTTGCTTCGGGCGTGATATCATTACTTCGTGTGTGTCTCACGCATGATATCATCACAGAGGGCAGGACAGGGATTTATTGCACTGGAAGAAGGTGGTCCTGGGGGTTAATCAAGGAGAGTTAACCCATAGTGTGCTGACGGGAGGACGACCAGGAAATTTAGATTTACTAAGGGAGTCATTAGGGACATAGTATGTGCACAAAAAGCGTTGTGGCTACAGTAATGTTTTTAAAAAAATGCGAACAATAAGAATTTATGAAGAATAATGCAGCAAAGTCCTCAAAGTGGAAATAAACTCTATCATTTTCTGCCAAGGAAGCTGCCATCTTAGCCTCTGTTTAGTCTTCAACTGTCATGATGCTGCACATCGCTCGCCCGCTATAATCGCTCGCCCGCTATAATGTGTACTAGCGTCGGTCTCACCCTTGGTTCCGGTTCTCTCCTCGTTCAAGCTCTGTGTATTTCGCCTCAAGCCTCACTTTCAATGCATTTCAGACTTCCGCCCGTCATCAGGAAGTGAGCTCACTTCCTGATGACGGGTGGAAGTCCGAAATGCATTGGCGAGGCTTGAGGTGAGGCTTGAGGCGCAATACACGGGGCTTGAACGAGGAGAGAACCGAAACCCACTGTGAGACCAATGCTAGTACACTATGTGACGGGCGAGAGATTATAGCAGCCACCATATCGGGAAACCGAGCTGGATCCTATTGTTGAAAGACACATTTTTGTCTACTAAATGAGAGCATAATTTATATATTTGATTTGAGTTCTATAAAAATAAAAATGGAATTACACTATTCCTGGTTTTGTTGTGGCTCTATGCTTAAGCTGTCCATAGAAAGTGGCTTAAAGGAAGGAGGTGATACAGAAAAAAGAGAGGAGGAGTTTGTGTTGAACAACTGGCTACATATGGTCACATATACAGTGCCTTGCAAAAGTATTCGGCCCCCTTAAACTTTGCGGCCTTTTGCCACATTTCAGGCTTCAAACGTAAAGATATAAAACTGTAATTTTTTGTGAAGAATTAACAACAAGTGGGACACGATCATGAAGTGGAATGAAATTTATTGGATATTTCAAACTTTTTTAACAAATAAAAAACTGAAAAATTGGGCGTGCTAAATTTTTCAGCCCCTTTACTTTCAGTGCAGCAAACTCTCTCCAGAAGTTCAGTGAGGATCTCTGAATGATCCAATGTTGACCTCAATGACTAATGATGATAAATAGAATCCATCTGTGTGTAATCAAGTCTCCGTATAAATCCACCTGCACTGTGATAGTCTCAGAGGTCCGTTTAAAGCGCAGAGAGCATCATGAAGAACAATGAACACACCAGGCAGGTCCGAGATACTGTTGTGGAGAAGTTTAAAGCTGGATTTGGATACAAAAAAAATTCCCAAGCTTTAAACATCCCAAGGAGCACTGTGTTTACATTTATTACCACATTGTACACAAGTTTCACCGGTGATAGGACTACACATTTTTTTATGGACCTTAGTTACAATGGACTTTATTTATTTTAAATGAACATGTGTGTATTACTGGTAGTTATGAATTATTGAATCATTAATTTGGAGTAATCATGGTCACATGCGATTCATTTATTAATTAATTATATCAGAGGTGATCAAATACCGCCAAAAGAAAGCTTGATTTGTGGGGAAAAAAGGACGCAAATGTTGTTTGGGTAAAACGTCGCACGACCGCACAATTGTCAGTTAAAGCAACGCAGTACAGATTTGAAAAAAGTGCTGTGGTTCAAATTGGCAGTACAAAGAGGAACCATGAGCGTTCAAAATATGCAGGACACTAATAAGAACATTACATAACTGTAAATATGTAATTAAAGTAGCATTATTACTACCCTCTTACATGTTAGCAGCTTTCCTTCCACTGTCTCTTGGGGTAGATCGTTAGTAGCGAGAGACTGCAACCCAGCTTTATTGTGTTTCCAAATCAAATTTACATAGGCAGTATTTTTATGCAGTCTTTCCACAGGAAAAAACAGAACTTATAACTAAAGAGCCTGTATCTAAAAGGCTGCAATTACATATTCTCTCTTCAGAACAATATAATGTGTTTTTCCAGGTTTGACAGATAATGTGTAAATAGCTAGAACCTTTTATCAGATTGGTTCATCAAAATCAATCTATAAGCAGTTTTACAATTGCACGAAGGGAATATAAAATTGTGGCTTATGCAGTTCTTCATAAAAAGTATAGCCCCACCTATAAAATAATGAGACCTAACTGGGCCAGTTTTCACCCTTCCCCGCTGCAAAACTTGTTTTCCTGGAGCTTCTTTCATAATGTATACAATTCATCATTTTAGGGTTAATACCTGTCACGGTCCTGGTGGTGGAGTCTGGCGTGTGCAGGGAACAACCACTCTTGCGCACCCGATTCAGGGGTCCCTGGTAGAGCAGACAGGAGACCCGTGAGTGCGGGATGGCACGAGGGCCGGATGGTCACTGAAGGTGGTGATGTGAGGCTCCGGATGGTCGTGCAAGTCAGAAGAGTGGTCGTTCAGGCTGGGTCGGCAACTGGCAGGCAGGCAAGGTACAAGGGGTTCAGGCGGAGAGTGGTCAAGTCCAAGCAGGGTTTGTTAACAGATGGGCAGCAAAGGTACAGAAGGGTCAGGCAAACGGATGGTCGTGAATAGCTGGGGTCGGTGCTGGCAGATAGGTAGCAGGTCAGAGCAAGCTGGGTTGGGAAGACATGGAAACGACGGGTAGACAATTGTTTGGGACGAACCTGAACTGGTGAGAGGCGGACTTGGGGAACATGGAACGGACGGACGGTCAACGGCTGG
>BLSH010144960.1:1642995-1656210 GCA_018402905.1 Glandirana rugosa | reverse complement strand
ATGGCAGAGCCACGATGGTGCGGGCTGCTGCAGTTCCTCCAGGTGAGGAGGGAGTGGAGAGCTCACGCACTTGCCCCTCCAGGCGGTTGTAGCCATCTTGCAAGTTTTTCACCGCCTGTGTGAGGCCGGCCAAATGGATGCAAAGTTCCTCCATAGCAGAGGGTGTTCCCTGCGCAGACTCGGACATGGCTGTCCGTTACTGTCACGGTCCTGGTGGTGGAGTCTGGCGTGTGCAGGGAACAACCACTCTTGCGCACCCGATTCAGGGGTCCCTGGTAGAGCAGACAGGAGACCCGTGAGTGCGGGATGGCACGAGGGCCGGATGGTCACTGAAGGTGGTGATGTGAGGCTCCGGATGGTCGTGCAAGTCAGAAGAGTGGTCGTTCAGGCTGGGTCGGCAACTGGCAGGCAGGCAAGGTACAAGGGGTTCAGGCGGAGAGTGGTCAAGTCCAAGCAGGGTTTGGTAACAGATGGGCAGCAAAGGTACAGAAGGGTCAGGCAAACGGATGGTCGTGAATAGCTGGGGTCGGTGCTGGCAGATAGGTAGCAGGTCAGAGCAAGCTGGGTCGGTACACAGGAACAGGAACTACACAGGAAGCAGGTTACAGGCAGGAGAGCTGAGGCTCACAGGTACTCAGACGCTATAGAACGGACAGCACTTGCTGATAGGAAACAGGAAGTTTAAATAGAGCTGCTTCTCAGCAACTTAGAGGAAACCACAATCAAATGCGATTAACCCTTGGAACAGTCTTCTTCTAACAATACCCATGCAATGTAGTTCAAATAGCTATCCCACATTTAAACTAACATGTAACAATGTGTTCTAATTTGTTTTTCATAATGTATACAATTCATAATTTTAGGGTTGAAACCCATGCACTGTAGTTCAAAGAGCTATCCCACATTCAAGACTAACAAGACTGTGACTGTGTCCTAAAAAGACTGTGTCTTAACATGTCTGGTCAGCTCCTCTTTTTTCGCTCGGGCATTGTTGTACCAGGCCACTTGCTAGTGGTGCATCTTGACCAGTGTTTAATAGTGCGGCAGGTATATTTAGTCCTGCCTAACATAGTCACCTTTCCTAGAGCAGCCTTTTTCAACCAGGGTGCCCAGGCACTTTGGGGTGTCTTCAGGGATGCCTTGGCAAAATTCCTAAAAATTGCTCAAAAATTGTATACAAAGAGTGGATCAAGCCTGCCACAGGATTTCATTGTACACCATTACAACCCTCTAGTCAAATTGTACAAATATATAAGTGGTCCATATAGTGAACTTGGTGTTGAGTTATTAACTTTAAGGTCATCGATGGGGCGTGGCCAAGATGGAGACCTGAGCGGACGTCTTTCCCAGGAGCTCCGCTGTTCTTTCAGACCCCTTCGGCTAATTCTGACTCTATTCATTCAAAAGAGGCTCCAGAGGGGGCTATATGCCCGGCAAAGCGCACAGGGCAGGTCGTGGAAGGGGTAAGAAACTTAATTTCCCCCCCCTGCCTCCTGACGGACCCCCGTTCGGTGTGCACGGCGTGGTCACACGTGCCAAGGCCTGCTCAAATATGGCGTCGCAGATGGACCAGGGAGATCCTCCACCACAGCCCGGCCTAGCGGACGTGCTGGCGGCTATCGGGCTGTGCCAAGCCTCACTCACCACCCTGACGACCAAGGTGGAGGCGGTCCAGTTGGACGTGGGCTTGATCCGCCAGGATATGGATAAAATCCGGTCACGGCTGTCTGAGGCGGAACACCGGCTGGGGCGGGTGGAGGACGTGGTGGCAGACCACACTGTCGGCATACGATCGCTGCAAACGAAAATCCGAGCTCTCGAATACAAAGCCGACGACGCAGAGAACCGGAATAGAAGAAACAATCTACGCATTGTGGGCTTGGTGGAGGGAGTGGAGGGACAGAACCCTACCGACTTTGTTGAAAAGTTCCTGCGGGATCTGCTACCAGGTGCCCAGTTCTCCCCCTTCTATGTGGTGGAAAGGGAGCACCGTATTCCTCCCAAGCCTGGGCCGGTGGGATCGCCTCCCCGCACACTTATCCTCAAATTTCTCAATTTTCGAGACAGAGATGAAGTTCTTCGGGCTGCCAGAAGTAAAGGTGAGCTGACCTATCAAAACAACAAACTGCTGATATTCCCCGATTATTCCATCGAAACGCAGAAACTGAGGCGCTCCTTTGATCAGGTCAAAGCAGCCCTTCGTATCAGGGGAGTCCGTTACAGTGTCCTGTTCCCTGCCCGGCTGAGGGTGCAGGATGGAGAGACTGTCCGGTTCTTTACTTCCCCTGCTGATGCCTCTGCATGGATGGACACTTTACCACCTAACCGTTGAAGATTACTGGGATGTGATAACTTACCAATGTTAACTTTGCTTTTTTTCACAGGAGTTCCCTGTGCATTCTAAGGAACTATATTTGCGTTATCACGCATACACATAAGCATTGTGCCCCTGGCTGCAGCCAGGAGAATTTTTTACCTCTATAACAAGTTTTGTTAAGTTTTCCTGTTTAATGCAGATCCTTATCGTTCTTACAGCTGGACGCTGGTCTATAGTTGGCTTTTATCCCTGAGTCTAATGATAAAGGCGGCTGCACAGACTCCTGGTGGATAGACATGTTCGCAAACATCATGCCCATTGATCACGCCTCTCACCGATCGTTGGGTGTTAATTGTTCGGGACTTATGCATTCCTGAGTTGGGGGTAGGGATGCGGGGTGGGGGGAGGGACTGGTTTTTGGGGTTGGGGGAGGAGGGGAGGGGAAGGGGTTTTGTTTTTCGTTTGTTTTTGTTTCTGTTCAGGTTCACATGCATATTCCTCAGAGGTGCAACTGGAGGTGATAGGATTAACTGGATGATGGTCTATGTGATTGTCGGGGTGTGGTCTGGGGAGCTGACTCACCGGGTGTGTGCTTCTCGTAACTTATCAATAGGATCCCATTATGGCTCAATGTGACATTATTTCCTGGAATGTCCGGGGCCTAAATTCAGCAGTTAAGCGTTCCCTGGTTTTCAAATTCCTCCAACAACACAACCCTCACATATGTATATTACAGGAAACACACTTGCTGGGGACAAGGGTGGCCAGCCTAAGGCGGCCGTGGGTGAGCCACCATTATCATACCACCTATTCTGCGTACGCCCGAGGGGTCAGCATCCTTATCCGTAAGTCATTGCCTGTACAGATTGTTGATGTTTACACTGATCCAGAGGGCAGGTATATTATTCTGCATGTTTCTATGTATGACAAAAGAATGGTGCTGGTGGGTTTGTACCTTCCCCCTCCGGCCTCGGTGCAACTTTTGCACAATATCATGAGAAGGGTCGTACAGTATGACACTAATTTGGTGTTTTTGCTGGGCGACTTTAACATGGTCCCTGAGGCGGGGGTGGATCGGTTGCGTGGAGGGGGTCGAGACTCCCCGGACCTCCGGAACTGGGCAGATACGTTCGCCCTAACGGACGCCTGGAGACATCTCCACCCTGGTATGAGGGAATTTACCTGTCACTCGGCCACTTTTGAAACATTATCTAGAATACACCTGATTTATGCCTCCGTAATGGCTCTGGGGTTGGTGCGGGGGATCACGGTGCTTTCCAGAGGGATATCGAATCATGCTCCCCTGTGCCTTGCTCTCTCCTTGACTGAACCACCGAGTTCCAGGTTATGGCGCCTTTCCCAGTTCTGGGCAAGAGATGAGCAGGTACAGGGAATGATGGAGGTGTCCATGGGGCAATATTGGGCAGATAACGGGGACTTCTCACCGTTATCAGTTACATGGGATTCATTCAAGGCGTGGACACGTGGGGAATATATCTCTAAAATCTCGAGGGTGAGGAGGGAAAAGGCTGAAGCCCTACTGAATCTGGAAAGTCGTGCCGCTGCCTTGGAAGCTGACTACGTAGGTGACCCCACGGAAGATAGGTACACGAGATGGCAGAAGTCGCTGAGTGACCTTGCCACCTGTAGACTGACACAGACCAAGACTGCCCTTCTTTATTCTACCCAGCGAGTGTTCGAATATGGAGGGAAGAATGGGAGGTTGCTGGCATGGCTGGCAAGGGGGGAGGTCCCTTCGACAAGAATAGGCTGTATTAAATCTGACAGTGGACAGCTGCTTACAATTCCTGGAGAGGTCAATCTGAGGTTTAGTGAATTTTTTCAGTCCATCTGCTCCACCAGGGCTGACTATCAGTTGTCTGCACTGGCTGAGTTCTTGGATGGAATACAGTTCCCGGAGCTGTCTAGTGAGGCGTGTAAGAAACTGGAGAAGAGGATTACCCTAGAGGAGATCCAGGAGGCAGTGAAGGGGCTGAAGGGTGGAAAGGCTCCTGGGGCGGATGGTCTCCCCTCGGAATTTTACCAATCCTTCTGCGAAAAGCTTGCGCCCCGCCTGGTCGCTCTCCTCTCCGGGTTCGGGGAACTGGACGCACTACCTGACTCTATGTCGGAGGCCATCATAGTACTGATCCCCAAGCCTGGAAAGGACCCCCTGGAGTGTGCCTCGTACAGGCCTATCTCCCTATTGAATGTGGACGCGAAAATTTTCGCTAGGGTCCTGGCCACTCGACTCTCTGAAGTCATCGAGGAGTTGGTGGGTGCCGACCAGACTGGGTTCATGCCGGGAAAGGGGACAGACATTAACATACGCCGTCTCTACCTTAACCTGACCGCCGTACATGACAACCCCGGCTCCAGAGTCATTGCCTCGCTCGATGCCGAGAAGGCATTTGACTCGGTGGAATGGGAATACCTATGGGAGGTATTACGCAGATTTGGCTTTGGCCCGAACTTCATACATGGCCTGTGGTTGCTATACCAATCCCCCACAGCCCGTGTACGTATGAACAACTGGCTCTCACCACCGTTTCGCCTGTCTCGTGGTACGCGTCAGGGCTGCCCGCTCTCCCCGGCCCTTTTTGCTTTGGCGCTCGAGCCACTGGCTATCCTAATCTGTAATGCGTCGGAGGTTCGGGGATTAAAAATGGGGAAGCTAGAGGAAAAGATATCATTATATGCTGATGATACCCTACTCTACTTAAACGACGCGGGGCCCTCCCTTCAGACAGCCTTGCAGATCTTCGATACATTTGGTCTTTTTTCGGGGATTAGGATAAATTGGTCCAAGTCGGTGTTGTTCCCTATTGACGATGCGGCGGTAACCAATGCGACTGCCACACAGCTGCGGTGGATGGGAGAGTTCAGATATCTAGGTGTCCGGATCTCCGATAAGATGTTGGGATTCTTGGAGCAGAACCTGTCGCCCCTCCTGGCGAACCTGCGAGTGCGATGTCGATCCTGGTCTAGGCTACCTCTAAACCTCCTGGGCCGCATAAATCTCATTAAGATGCTGTTTCTCCCTAAATTTAACTATATGTTCAGGAATTGTCCCATATGGATTCCTGTCTCCTTTTTTAAAGAACTGCAGAAAATTATCAACTCCTTTATCTGGAATGGTGAGACCCCCCGTATGGCCCGATCCATACTGTGGCTACCGGCCTCTATGGGTGGACTGGCTCTCCCTAATTTCAGAATTTATTGGTGGGCAGCGATGTTGGTCACGGTTCAGTGGTGGTACATTGGGTCCAGGGCTAACGCCGCAACATGTTTTGAGGCGGCGTGCCTGGGATCCCTGGCTGAACTGAGAAATTTTGCATATAGAGGACCCAAGGCATACCCGCTGTCACCTGGTCCCACAAGAGTGACGTGGCGGGTCTGGGGAGCAGCTAGGAAGAGGTTCGCCAGCCGGGACCGATGGTCTCCGGCCCAGCCATTGTGGGGGAACCCGCAGTTGCCACACTTTAAATCTATCCCAGACCCACAGATTTGGGCAAGGTATGGTGTCACTGCACTGGGAGATATCCTCACCCAAGGTACAATCTCCTCGTTCAGTGAACTAACAGCTACTTACGGCTTACCCCGTTGGATGTACTTTAGGTACTTGCAACTCAAACATGCCATGAAAGCTCAGTTCCCCCGACGGTTGACCCTGCAAGAAGATCCGATTGAAGCGCTTTTGTTACCAGGAGACTTGACTAAACCTTTATCGACGCTGTACAACGCCCTGCTGAGTAAAGACTCTCCTAGACTACACAAACTGTGGGAACTCTGGCGAGAGGATATACCAGAATTGGATAAAGAGGACTGGGAGGGGTGTTTGGAGTTAGGACCCAAGCTGGTTATTTCCTCGGGAGACAAGCTTATTCAGGTGAAGATCATACATAGACTGCATTATACACCACAGAAATTACACCGTATATTCCCTGACAGAGACCCTGGTTGCCCGCGCTGCAGAGTGCAGATAGGTACAGTAATGCACATGTGGTGGGACTGCCCTGTTATAAGTGAGTACTGGGACAAAATATTTGAGAAGATCAACTCTAAGTTACAGGTGTCCTTCCCGAAGACACCGGAGCTTGCACTTTTGGGGATACACAATGATCAGCAGTGCTTGTATCATATGAAGTTGCTTGTCTCTTACCTGTTTTATGCAAAAAAAGCCATTCTTTTGGCCTGGACCTCTTCCACTGCTCCGACCGTATCTTCCTGGGAGGCTATGATCGCAGCAGCATTACCCATGTATAAAATAACATATTTTAATAGGGGCTGTGCGTGGAAGTATGACAAGGTGTGGTCCCCGTGGTTGGAGGGCTCGGAGAATTAGATGGGGAAGCACTAATTTTACGCTGTAAAATCGTAATTCTGCAACAACCCTGCTTTTAAATGATGGCCAAGATGTGGGGGAATGTATACTTAATTGCCTCACTAGGGTACCAGAACATACACGACAACCCATATACTCGTTGTCCTGGTTGCATTGTGATCTATGCTCTATTACTGTATCTGTAACGATTGCATTGTCTCAGCCGCATGTTGGATGAAGTGTACTGTCTTCCAAACTTTCAATAAAGCACCTCTGATTGTTAAAAAAAAAAACTTTAAGGTCATCACAAAGGACAAGGGGCACTCTTTAGGTCTAGTGGAAAAAGATTTCATCTCCAAACACAGAAAACTTTCTTCACAGTTAGAGCTGTGAAAATGTGCAATAGACTCCTTCTCGCCAACTCAGATTGCTTTAAAAAAGGCCTGGATTATTTCCTAAATGTAAATAATATAACTGGGTACTAACATTTACAGGTAAAGTTGATCCAGGGAAAATCTGATTGCCTCTTGGGGGATCAGGAAGGAATTTTCCCCCTATAGTAAATTGGATCATGCTTTGCTGGGGTTTTTCGCCTTCCTTTGGATCAACTGTGGGTGAGGGATTGTATGGTTTTATATATATATATATATATATATATATATATATATATGTATTTTTTTTTTTGATTGAACTAGATGGACCTGTGTCTTTTTTCAACCTGACTAACTATGTAACTATTCGCTGGCCTCCTAACAACCAAAGACATTGTCGGTTGATAAGGAGGATGTCAGGCGCCTGCATAGCATCCTTGTTTGCCCCTCTCTGTCAGTACTGGGGTCACATTAGCTGAGCAAGGAAGAGAAACTAGTCAGTACCAGTGTCCAAAGGCATATTTTGCTTTGGAAGAATAAATCACCTCTAACGTTGGGTATCCTACGTGTGTGGATGCAGCTACAATATGTAAAACTATTAGTTTAGTTTTTCACATTTTAGAATGGGGTTCGTTGACATTGTGCAGAATTTTAAAGAGTGCCTTGACTGAAAATAGAATGAGAAACACTGTCCTAGAGGACTGAAGGGTGCGAAATTGTACCTATGATTCAGTCATATGACCCTGTGCATTCCACTACATTTACTCCAGCTTCATTTCTAGACCTCCCTACCATCTTCTTAAGGGGCCTCTGATCTGTTTCTAACATAGTATTCCAACTATGCCCTTACACCAATGGTGTACAGAATGCCTCCAGGTTGCCATATTGCATTGAATTTTATAGAAAATTAACCACTTCCGGAACGCCCCATAGCAGATTTACTGCTACAGGGCCGCCCTCCTGTGCAGAATGACGGCCAGCAGGATGATTCTGCTGTGATTAATCACTGGATGTCTGCCAGCACCCATCGATCCTCAGGCAGAGACTCAGAACGGAGCCCTATTTATGTAAACAAGGAAGATCTCCATTCTGACAGGGGGGGAAGGGATGGATTTTGTGTCCTTGTAAAGCAGGGAATAAAATCCATCTCTTCCCCTTGTAAAAGCAGCACACACGTGTCACAAAAACACTGGCTAGGCACATAGTTAACCCTTTGATTGGCCTAGATGTTTAACCCTTTCACAGCCAGTGTCATTAGTACAGTGGCACTAAATATTTTTAGCACTGATCACTATATTAGTGTCACTGGTGCCCGCAAAGTGTCAAAAGTGTCAGTTAGTGTCCGATTGTCCACTGCAATATCGCAGTCCCACTATAAGTTGCTGATCACCTCCATTACTAGTTTAATATAAATAAATATTCCATAAATATATACCATAGTCTGTAGATGATATAAGGTTCGTGTAAACCAATCGATATACGCTTATTGAGATTTTTTTTTACCAAATATGTGTAGCAGAATATATATTGGCCTACATTTATGAAGAAATTCGATTTTTCACATTCTTTTAAATTTTTTATTGCATATGTTTTATAGCAGAAAGTAAAAAATAATTTATTGGGGTTTTTTTTGAATCGTCGCTTTTTATGTTTATAGCGCAAGAAATAAAAAAAAAAAACGCAATGGTGATCAAATACCACCAAAAGAAAGCTCTATTTGTGAGAAAAAAAATGACATAAATTTTATTGGGGTACAGTGTTGCAAGACCGTGCAATTATCAGTAAAAGTAACGCAGGACCATATCGCAAAAAAATGGCCTGGTCATAAAGGGGTAAATCTTCCGGAGTACAAGTGGTTAAATTGATGCAGATTGAAAAGAAAATGTAATTTTTAATTAAATTACAATATGGATTTTGTAGCAATTGTATATGCTAAATCATTTTTTTTATTGCTATTTTTTTCTTCAAAAGTGGGGTTACCCTCTAAGGCCGCTTTCACACATGCGGATCATTCGTTTCATCAGTTCTGTTGCGTTTTTTCAAAGTAAAAACGGATGAAATTAATGTCAGTTTTTTACATCCTTGAGCTAGAATCCTTAACCACTTTTCATGCAAAAAACGGATGTTGACAGACACAGATGTAAACGGATGTTAATAGATGTACATCCATTTACATATATTTTTTTGCATAGAGATGAATTGACGTCCGTTTTTCATCTGTCAACGGACAAGCAGTCTGCATGTGTGAAAGGGACCTAAGTGTGTTATCGAAACAATGCATTTTATAATTATAATTTTACCATTGGTTATTATGGTTTATTAAAGATTTTGTGAAACCTGTGCCTGGGTAGAAGCCTTATGAAGCTGCTATATACCGTTGTATGCAAAAGTTTAGGAACCCCTAATAATTTCCATGATCGTCATTTATAAATATTTGGGTGTTTGGATCAGCAATTTCATTTTGATCTATCAAATAACTGAAGGACACAGTAATATTTCAGTAGTGAAATGAGGTTTATTGGATTAACAGAAAATGTGCAATATGCATCAAAACAAAATTAGACAAGCGCATAAATTTGGGCACCCTTGTCATTTTGTTGATTTGAATACCTGTAACTACTTAGCACTGAATAATTGGAACACACAATTGGTTTGGTGAGCTCATTAAGCCTTGAACTTCATAGACAGGTGCATCCAATCATGAGAAAAGGTATTTAAGGTGGCCAATTGCAAGTTGTTGTTCTCTTTGACTCTCCTCTGAAGAGTGGCAACATGGGGGCCTCAAAACAACTCTCAAATTACCTGAAAACAAAGGTTGTTCTACATTATGGTTTAGGGGAAGGCTACAAAAAGTTATCACAGAGATATAAGCTGTCAGTGTCCACTGTGAGGAACATAGTGAGGAAATGGAAGACCACAGGCACAGTTCTTGTTAAGGCAAGAAGTGGCAGGCCACATAAAATATTGGAGAAGCAAAGGTGAAGGATGGTGAGAATGGTCAAAAACAGCCCACAGACCACCTCCAAAGACCTACAACATCAACTTGCAGCAGATGGTGTCACTGTGCATCGTTCAACAATTCAGAGCACTTTGCACAGGGAGAAGCTATATGGGAGAGTGATGCAAAAGAAGCCTTTTCTGCACACACACCACAAACTGAGTCGCTTGAGGTATGCAAATGCACATTTGACAAGCCAGCTTAATTTTGGTCATAACAAGGGGCGTTATGCATGGCGGCAAAAGAACACAGCGTTCCAAGAAAAACACTTGCTTCCCACAGTAAAATTTGGTGGAGGTTCCATCATGCTGTGGGGCTGTGGAGCCAGTGCCGGTACTGGGAATCTGGTTAAAGTTGAGGGTCGCATGGATTCCACTCAATATCAGCAGATACTTGAGAATAATGTTGAGGAATCAGTCACAAAGTTGAAGTTACGCCAGGGCTGGATATTTCAACAAGACAACGACCCAAAACACTGCTCAAAATCTACTCGGGCATTTATGCAGAGGAACAAGTACAATGTTCTGGAATGCCCACCCCAGTACCCAGAATGAATATCATTGAACATCTGTGGGGTGATTTGAAGCGGGCTGTCCATGCTTGGTAACCATCAAACCTAACTGAACTGGAGATGTTTTGTAAGGAGGAATGGTCCAAAATACATTGATCCAGAATCCAGACACTCATTACAGGCTATAGGAAGCGTCCAGAGGCTGTTATTTCTGCTAAAGGAGGCTCTACTAAATAATGATGTGATTTTTCTGTTGGGGTGCCCAAATTTATGCGCCTGTCTAATTTAAGTTTTGATGCATATTGCACATTTTCTGTTAATCCAATAAACCTCATTTGACTACTGAAAAAATACTGTGTCCTTCAGTTATTTGATAGATCAAAATGAAATTGCTGATCCAAACACCCAAATATTTATGAATGACAATCATGGAAATTGTCAGGGGTTCCTAAACTTTTGCATATGACTGTACAAGTAAAACGCTTAAGGTGCCAAATTCTACTATTTACTCTTCTTTATTTTATCTCAATTAATATTAATTTAGTAATGCAAGGATTTGACAGGGTTTCAGCAAATCCAGTAGTAGAAACAAATAATATAATAGCTGTGTATGACCTTCAGCTTAGTAAATGTATACCAAATTTAATTATATATTGGACTTACCATAGGAAGAATCTAAAACATAAGAAAACCATTTTATTACACATCACGTCATACAAAATAAGTATTTATATGCATCCATAAATGTGGGAAATATTTAAAATACTTCAGTACAGGTTTTATATCATTCGACTCCAATTTACCACCTTAAAATGGACTATTCTATGTTTTTAGACTATGTGTAATTACTTTTAAGACACCATCATCATCTAGTAGTCACAATAAATCTTGGCTTTAGAATATCCTGCCAGGACAATTAAACCTCATAAAATAAATAGTTTCTTTGACAAAATGTTTCCTGCTCTGTCTGGCATAATACAAACTTGATTTAGTGAAGGAAAAAACACAATTATATAACTTTACGGGAAGCAGAGAGAAACTTTAAAGTTGATAGCTATAAGAAATAAGATAAAAGAAACAGAATTTGCACAGAAACTAGACTAAACTTAAAGAATAATATAGACTATGAGCCTCAAATGTGTCAGCTACCTACCCTATGTAATGGAAGCTAAGCAAAATTTATTATATTTATACAGGCTGTTTTCTTTCTTTTATTCTTATTTCTTTAATAGTGGAAAAGTAGCTTAATTTTTGTGACCGTGTGCAACATGACTGGTTTTCCTTACTTCCCAAAAATTTGGACGGCTGCTGGGGACCAAAAATACATATTTTTTTGCAGTTGTTTAATACAAACCCTGTATTACTATGTATTAATGTATTGTATTATGTATTAATCAGTACTTTTATAGCTTTAAAACATTGAATGTTGCCAGATGGGAGAGGGGGAGGTGGTCTTGAAAGAGGCCAACTAGAACGTCCAAGGCTGCAGGTAACAATAATTATTTGCTATCTTGTTATTTAAAGACTCAATTGTTCAAAAGTTTTTATGAGAGTTCAACAAATATTCTATATAAAAATGACCATAAAAGTCAATGAACAATAGTGTAACATATTTTACAACCATTATATGAAGGAGATATTTAAGGATAACTGGTCGTTGTAAACAGTAGCATAACCCTTCCTTACTGTATCTGTCTTGTACAAGTGAGTAAACTGGTAACAAATGTAAACCATAATCTGTGGAAAATTACTTTTCAACAAATTACAAATAATTATAACTGATATCTACTTTTTATCAGTTGTTTGCATTTTTTTGCAGTTTTTGATGCAGTTGTCACATTTTAGGAGCCAATCTAACAGAAGTTTAGAAAATTCATAAATGGTTTTCGAACTTTTGCTCAAAACTTGCTATAGTAGCATTGTGTTGTTTCAAAACAAGGCTAATCAGCATCCCCACTTTAAAATACACCTGTCCTTAACCTGCACAATTTACATTGACTATATAATGAAACATTGAGGCTGATTTACGTAAGAAATTGATAGTTTTCACACAATAAACTGTGTAAATGTTCACTTTGATGATCTAATCATGTGAAAGCAATTAACTGTTCACTTTGATTCCTCAACCATGTGCAGATTAAATATGTAAACAGGAATTTGCTTTTCACATGATTGGATAATTAAAGTGCATATTCACACAAATAATTGTGTGAAGATTCTCAGCATCTTTAATAAATCAGCCCTACAGTATATGCAAAGGTTCATTTCAGTAAAAATTACTTAGCACGGTGAGCAGTAGATGAAGAGATACAGGCAGCTGAATTACAGTATATACTAACATTTCTTAAAAATGTTAATTTTGGCGTCACCCTACTCCCTAGACTCAATATTGGTAAAGAAGGCTATCCATCAGAATAAAAACAAATTAGAGATGTTAGGAGAAGACTGCTAAGGGTTAATTGGAGAGTCAGTTGGTTGTGGATTCCTCTAATTCCTGGATGAGCAGCCCTATTTAAACTTCCAGCTTCCTGTAAGCAAATGCTGTCCATTCTACAGCGTATCCGTGTTCCTGAGCGACCCGTCCTGAGCTACCTGTTACCTGTGACCCGGCCTGAACCCGCATCTGCTTGAACTCTTCCTGCCCAGCGAGTCCTTGTGCCTATGTGACATCTTGCCTGTCGTAAACGAATGTCC
>BLSH010144960.1:1599205-1618069 GCA_018402905.1 Glandirana rugosa | reverse complement strand
CTGGGTGAAGACATACCAATTGAGATAAATCCCTACTGCCTCAGTCCCAAGCAAAACAGATCACACACATTGAATGCATGAGTAGGGATCTGCTGCCCCCTACTGTTAGCTGCTAATATCACAGTGTTATATATAATTATGTATTAACACTTCCTGTCTCTGGGAGGGGCTCGTAAAACCCCAGAAGGGGGAAGTAAAGAGGAAGACAGCGAACTGAGCTACATGGCCTTATCCACACAGGGGCTGCTGTTGTATTTTCACCCAGGTAAAAAGCAAATACTATTATGCTAGCATTGCTTTAACTGCAGCTATTCATAGCTTCTTAAGTATATTTCTGAATCCTAGTGACAGACTTATCGCTTTCCTTTTGGAATTATCTCAAATGCACAGTGCCAGAGAGGTCTGTGCTACTGTATGTATGTAGTAGTCACCTTCCAGTTTATTAGTAGAGGAACCTATTTATTGCAAAATCGTATATATATATATATATATATATATATATATATATATATATATAGAGCTCCTGTTATTCTAGCAGTGGTGGCCCGTCCATTAGGGGAACCTGGGCACCGCCCCTCTATCCACGCCACCCCCTATATGTAAAATAGGTAGATTCATGCATAGCATTAATCTATCCACGGCTGCCACGGCCACCCCCTATTCAAGCATCTGGCCCCTTTCAGAACTGCGGGCGCCTGAATTACATCGACGGAGGTGCTTTTTTGAAGCACTGGATTAGAGCCATAGGCTCTAATAGGCTTCAAAATAGGCTGGGCTTGTGGCTCAGAGCATTGCGCCATGAGCCCACACAGGTGTTACAACAGCGAATGAATATTCACTGTTGTAACATTGATCCTCAATCCAGCCAATCAAGTATGAGACCCATTTTCCGATTGACCGAAAAGAGAAGGCTCCCGATTGGCAAGGAGGAAACAGAAGCCGCTGCCGCCGTGATAACCCATGGAGAGCGGGGTAACGGGAGGCCGCCGAGCAGGGGAAGCGATGGAGTAAGTGCTAAGGACTGACGGGGGGGGGGTGGTTCGCTGGCATATCTCGGGTCGGTGCCACCCCCCAAAATAATTTTCCACTGGCTGCCACTGTATTCTAGTTAACACTGTCTCTTCTGGTCTGGGATTTATAGCTAGTTTTAACTTAGGGCTCAATACCCAGCATAGGCTAGATGGCCACTTCTGCTAATTAGAGTCAGACTAGAAGCTACTAGGGAGAGACTAAAGTCAGAGTAGACAGGCTGAGTTTGAATTTCAGTGCCACACCACAGTTCCCACAGATGAGAAGCTGCTTTCATTTACTAAAGCCAAATAGACTGTACACTTAGGAAGTGCAGTTGTTCTCTGCAAGTGCAGTTGCTCTAGGGCAGGGGTCTCAAACTGGTGGTCCTCCAGCTATTGCGAAACTACAAGTTCCATCATGCCTCTGCCTGTGGGAGTCATGCTTGTAACTGTCAGCCTTGCAATGCCTCATGGGACTTGTAGTTTCGCAACAGCTGGAGGGCCACCAGTTTGAGACCCCTGCTCTAGAGCTTAGTAAATGAGGTGAAGCTTCACTTTGCAAAGAATAACCAAGTCAGCAGAGCTTCCCCACAAGCAACTGTACTTGCAAAGTGCACAGCCTGTTTGCCTTTAGCAAATCAAACACATGGTTTGTTGTATTATAGAGCAGCGGTTCTTAAAGTTTTATATCGAGTGGCTGATGGCAACCTATCTTTTCTAAACCCTTTTTTCCTATTTTCCAATTTTGATTTCTATTTTTTGCTTTTACAGATACTTTATTGTCAATCATTACATTGCAGAAGTAAAAAGTTGACACATATCTGAGTTTCATACAGATGAACTGTAGATGGATCAGTGGAGTAACATAAGTACATAGAAGTGGGATCGGATCCTGCTTGTGGAGTTAGGGGAAGAGTGGGCAGCAGAAACGAACTATAGACTGGGAAAGAGGTGTCATCAGGACTTGTAAGAGAGCAGATAGTGTGGATAGTGGTAATAGTGGAGAAAGGAGGCAGTGGGTCTTTTTAGTGGAGGGAGGAATCGGTTGGATGGACAAGTCCTAGGATGAATTGCTGGGACATGTAGGTCTGCAAAGGAAATAAATGTATTCAATGCTGGCTGAGTTTTCTGAAACCTGTTCAGACACAGAATTGGGTTGATAACTGGCAGAGAGAAGTCTTCCATACCCTTACTACTGACATGCGACAAATCCTAATGCAGAAAGCCGAAAAGGAATTATGGGAGGAAAGACCACCCTCTGTCAGGTGTCATTCTAATCACAGCTCGGAACGGGGAACAGGTTACTATAGAACACTCACTCACTTGGTTTCGCAATGCTTTGATACAGCTTTAAAGACAGAAGTCACTGGAGGCTGCTCCAATCTAGCATAGAGACACCAGCCCCATAGCCCTGTAGACTCTTGAGATAGATCACCTGCTACTGGCTCATGGATCTTTGGAGAACTATTTTGAAAAACAAGCATCCTACTATGCATAACAAGGGTGACCATATCAGCTCACAATTTATTTTAAAATAGTATGTAGACTCATGAGCAACTGTATGAAAATATAGATATAAAGGATAGTCCCAAAAATGATCAGATGTGTATTGTGCGAAGTTTATATACAGTATCTCACAAAAGTGAGTACACCCCTCACATTTTTGTAAATATATTATTATATCTTTTCATGTGACAACACTGAAGAAATGACACTGCTACAATGTAAAGTAATGAGTGTACAGCTTGGATAACAGTGTCAATTTGCCGTCCCCTCAAAATAACTCAACACGCTGCGTTGTTAATTAATGTCTAAACTGCTGACAACAAAAGTGAGTACACTTTGTCCAAATTGGGCCCAAAGTTTCAATATTTTGTGTGACCACCATTATTTTCCAGCACTGCCTTAACCCTCTTGGGCATGAAGTTCACCAGAGCTTCACAGGTTGCCACTGGAGTCCTCTTCCACTCCTCCATGATGACATCACAGAGCTGGTGGATGTTAGAGACCTTGCACTCCTCCTCAATAGGGTTTAGGTCTGCAGACATGCTTGGCCAATCCATCACCTTTACCCTCAGCACAGTAGCCGGAGGGATTGGTAAGCTTTCGATGCACACTTGAGGTTGGGAGCTTTCCAATCATGTGACTGCCAATCACAGCGGTCACATGACCCGAATGCCCACCTCCCGGCTTTTAGAACTCTTAAAGGGCTGGGAGTCAGTCTGCACGAAAGGGATAAAAAAAAATTAGCATTTAATATAAGTAAGAAATTGTAGGGTAATGAATGGGTAATAAAGTAGAACTACCCTGTAGAAGGAAGTTGCTTATACTTATCTATTCTAAGGGTGCTCTGGTCCGGTCTTATGATTGGCTCCCGGCGACTGGATTCAGGGTAAAGGAGGGACAGCTGGCAATGGATGCTCCCCCATAGTAAGTCTATGGATGACATCACCGCCCAGGCGTTCCACCTGTTGTCAGTGTTCTCTCCTCACACCTGGGAGCTGATCACATAGCTGGACTGGAGCACACTGTGAATAGGTACGTATAATTATTTTTCTTCTACTGGGTTAGTATGAGTGTTAGAAGGTAGGTGGGAGCAGTTTTAAGCATAGTGAGTTCTAGCCCGGAGTTCTACTTTAAGCACCCCTATAATTACCTCCTTCTTCAGACAAATATATTAAACTGAGTTGATGTTAATCAGCAAGCAACCTTGGGTACAATTCCTTTGCACATTGCCAGTTCATGGTTTGATCAATAACATAACATTAATTGAAATAAATGTGCTGTGACTGTATGTTTGGACAAGCTTTGGCTATGGAACTTATGCAACATCGAAGTAGACAAGAGAAAAAAACAGTCAAACGTCAGCACCAATAGCCTTTGCCATGCCAGGCAGTATTTGATATTGTGAAGGAAACTTAAAAGGGACCATTTTGCTTGCCAGAGGCCCCTCTAGTTAAGTGCCTATGACTCATTTCTCACTTCATACAATATGTAGCTATGCTTTTAAGACTCCGGGCCAGTGAGGAGCCAAGCACTGTGACATCTGGCTCCCAGTGGTTAAGCAACATGATATTTCTTGGAGATCTGTTTTTTTCCATAAAACTTGGCAGTAAATGGACCTATTGAAGTAAATAAATGGCAAGAACAAGAAGCAACAAATGCAGACAGCTCAAATAACAAGAGAAGCTGAGGAATTAAACACAAGAGAGCTGTGTTCTTGTCTCCCTTAGCAAGCTAGGCAAGACAATAGACATTTGTTGGGGTGCATTGCAAATGCTTAAGTCATGTAACAAGAAGGGACGGCAGGTTTAGAACTCAGAGAGGAACAATGAAAATGCATTTTATCGTCCATCTGGACCCGTAAGTGTTAGTAATCAAATACAATCTGTACTCTCATATTGTGAAATATTCATTATATTAGGAAAAAGTATGTTACAGTGTTGTGTGTTCAGACACTTCAAGAGACAGAAAATGATGAACAAGCAATTATGCAAATGCTGATATAAACAGTATCCAATCATGTTAACTGGATCCACTGTGGGTATTGGATTGTGTATATGGAGGTTTTCTATTTGCATGGTTTTTTTTTATGTTGATTAAATGAGATGAACTTGTGTCTTTTCTCAAGCAGACTATAATATGCTAGAGAAGATTAAGAAAACATCTCTTTGATTTATTAATAAGGGTTAGTAGCACCAGCTCGATGTGTGAATTATTACCTGGAAATATTTCTTGTTGCATTGCTAAGTGTGTTTATGCAAAATACAATTAGTGTTTATGCAAAAATATTAGGAAAGCAGCCTCTAATAATGTATATATTTTTATTATTAATATAATTATTATTAAAATCACCTCTTTACAACCTCAGGTTTAATGGCTGAGTTTGTTCTGTTAGAAATACTAGCAATAGTTTGCACAGTGGTTGAATGGGGTTGAAGTTGGAAGTGGCTAAGTAGTACAAATAAATTTGGTCTATTCATATGACAATACTGTGATGATTAGAAGCAAGAAGTATACAAAACAGAGCTCAGCATTCAGGGTAAAGCAGTGTGGGGTATGTAACATACTGCACAGTCTACAGAATGAGGCAGTCCGGAGTATGTCATGAACAACACAGTGAACTGATAAGCTCACCATACCATTCACCCCGGTATACCCCACCATGTTTGCAAATACACTCAGCACACTCTACCATGTACCTTAAAACACTAAGTACATACTGTACACCCATCACATCATAAACCCACTCCAAAGCTCCTATCAGATAATGATATAAAGTGCTATTTCACTTTGCAGGACCAATGGAAGTATAAGATATAATCTGCACTTTGCAGTATCTATGCACAGATGCTATAAGATGTCTTTGTCATGTCCATGACCCTCTACATGCACAGGCATACTACTGTAATATTTTAATCTCTTCTACCATAACACTCCTACTAGTCTGTTTTAACTATTTGTTATTTGTATACCGGCCTCATGTGGCCCAACCTATATCTTTGAGATGTTATCTTTTTTTTATTCTTCCATGCCTTGCACCTAAGAACTACATTCTACGAATATCACTTCAGTTTACTCCGATGACTGCTGTCGTACTTTACTGAAGACTGTTATAGTTTGATGTAATGTTTGCATTCTCTTGTACCTTGTTCTTTCCCCAATAAACAAAAGTGAAAAAAAAATGATTTCTATTTCACTTTGCAGGACCTGTGGACATATGATACAGTGAGGGAAAAACGTATTTGATCCCCTGCTGATTTTGTACATTTGCCCACAGACAAAGAAATGATCAGTCTATCATTTTAATGGTAGGTTTATTTTAGCAGAGAGACAGAATAACAACAAAAAAATCCAGAAAAACGCATTACAAAAATGTTATCAATTGATTTGCGTTTTAATATGAAATAAGTACTTGACCCCTTTGCAAAACATGACTTGGTACTTGGTGGCAAAACTCTTGTTGGCACTCACAGAGGTCAGACGTTTCTTGTAGTTGGCCACCAGGTTTGCACACATCTCAGGAGGGATTTTGTCCCACTCCTCTTTGCAGATCCTCTCCAAGTCATTAAAATGGTAGTAAACCCGCACCAAAAATAAAAACCCTGCACGACAATAGCATGATGTGTTAGAATGCACTAACACATTATGAAATACTTACCTTAGAACGAGGCCCCCGCAGCCCGACACGATCAGCACTGAGGGAGCCGACATGATGACCCTTTTCTTTCTTCCAGGTACCGCTGTGAGTGGCCGGAGCCGCGAGACATCACTCCCGCACGTGCGCGTGGGAGCTCTTCGTTCCGGCAGAGAGCACTGATTTTCCGTCAACCTCCGCCGGATCATCAGAGCGTATGTGCCATGACATCAGGCAGCTGCATGCAGAACGAATATTTCCTAAACCATACAGGTTTAGGAGATATTAATTTTACCTACAGGTAAGCTTTATTATAGGCTTTTCAAATTAATCAGTAAATACCGCACTTAGAACTCAAAAAAAAGAAAGCTGCAACAAATAATAGTGCGATATTCCACCATAGCTAAATACAACATAAGAAAAAGATTGTTGCGCTAAAATATAACAAAGTGCATAAATAATTCAATATGAGAGTCACCAAGAGACCCAAATACAAGTAAAAAATCATGTGCAAAAAAAACCTTTAGTGCAAAAAGAATTAACATGTGCAAAACAATGAGCATGTGCAAAGAAATACATAAACTGGTGCAGAGAAGATCATTCAGCAGTTTGCAGTTGAGAACCAGCGATAGTCTCTAGATGAGGTGAAAACAACAGTTCAAAAATAGCACCATGGGATAAAAGGAAGGGTTATGATAACCCAGTGCATGTATAAGAGCAGTGTGTAAATGGAAGCACCAGGAATCCGGGAGGATTCTCTCTTGTTCTCCACCACCACTAAGCGAGCAGACACCTCCAGTGCTAAAGGGGGGTAAGGGTAGACTCTTACCAGAATATGCGACCCACTATCACTAGTAAGGGTCACAAGCGCTAGCAGATATAACCCTCTGCAGGGTATAAATGATGGTAAGCCAATCCTCCCTAAGTCAGCAGGGCTCCGTGATAGATATGGTAGCGCAACTCTCCTCAGCGGGGCTCCGTATCAGGTGGAGGACTTCACATCTAGAGAGCTCCCCAGATGCATACCATATAAAAATATAAAGGCCACATAGCATAATACCGTAGGATACTTTATTTGTTAATTAAAAGCATAGGGTACTCACAAATTCCATATAAAATACACGCGTTGAGCAGAATAAGAACAGCCGGCAAAAAAAACACAAAAACCCATCCTCGCGGGATCACATGAGGCATGGTGACGTCAGCACATTGACTCCGCCCTACATGTTTTGTCAAAAATGACGTCTTCCTGGGGCACGGGCAACGTTCTGCGTCACCACCATAAATACTCCCGGCTTGCATTCCAAGCCTCGCTCTGAAAGGCATGCTATCATACTTTTCAAACCAAGCCTCATTATCATATGAAGCATGGAGCACACAGCGGCCACTACTTGGTAGTGATCGCTGTGGCCAATACAAACACGGCTCAGAACAAGGGGAGTATTTCCACATCTTAAACTTACATCAGCAATATTCATTAAAATCTAATTGACTCCAGACAGTTACAATAAAAAACACAATAAGATTAAAATAAATAAAAATAAAAAGAGAGTACAGAATAATTTGTCGAAGGCCCCCTAGTGTTCAAAAAAGGAAACTACACAATATATTCCTAAAGGTATCACTATATATAGAATAATTAATCAAAGGCCCCTATTCTTAGTGGCATGCTCTAACTCTGTGAGTTATATATAGTGATACCTCTAGGAACATATCGTTTGGTTCCCTTTTTTGAACACGAGGGGGCCAGGAATCTTGCTGATTGATAGGGGATCAAATACTTATTTCACTCATTAAAATGCAAATCAATTTATAACTTTTTTGAAATGCGTTTTTCTGGATATTTTTGTTGTTATTCTGTCTCTCAATGTTAACATAAACTTACCATTAAAATTATAGGCTGGTCATTGTCAGTGGGCATACGTAGAAAATCAGCAGGGGATCAAATACTTTTTCCCCTCACTGTATAAGTTACCTATGCCACTTTTCAGGCTCTATACACATATGACATAAGGTATCCATTTCACATTGCAGGACCCATGCACATATGCCGTGAGGAATATATTCTACTTTACAGTCTCTCTGCATACTGTATATAACATAAAGTACCCATTCCACTTTGCAGGACATACTGTACATATGACATAATTTCACTTTACAGGCTCCATGTACATACTGTATGACATAGGGTACCCTTTCCATTTTGAGAACTCATTGCACATATGATGTAATGTTCCCATCCCACTTTGTAGGCTCCATGAACATATGACATAGGGTATCCATTCCTTTTTGTAGGATCCATGAACATACAAATATTTGCCCATTTCACTTTGAAGAATCCACATATAAGATGAGGTACTCTGCTAGGAGGTATTCTGCCTTGAGGCACATGGTATTCCCAATCCATTTTGTGGGCCCCTTGGACATATGACACAAGGCATCATTCCTCATTGCAAGACCCATTGGCGGATGACACAAGATAACTATTTCATATTACCATCACTACTATTCCTTTGGCTATACCTTACACTACAGCCTGCAAGGTTTGTTTAGGTACGGTGGAAAGCCTTATACACACAAACGCTATTTAAAGTGTTACTAAACCCAGCAATATAAATAACAATTCATCGGCTCCCTAACCCCCCCCCCCCCCCACCCCACACACACACAGTGCACACAGCTTCTAAATCTTCTTTTTATATCAAAATACTACTGGTATACCAGTGGGGGCTGGTGAAATTTTAGGACGGGGGGCGCCAGACCCTGCCCTTCCTTTTTGACCCCTCCCACTTCTCATAAGCCCCACCCCTTGTAGTTTCCACCCATTGTGTCAGGAGGATACAGCCCAGCATCACTAGATAGGGTATACAGCATAGCCAGATAGGAGTATATACAGCATCACCAAAGGAGTATATAGCATCAACAGAGGAGTATATAGCATCATCAGAGGAATATATAGCCTCACCAGAGGAGTATATAGCATCATCAGAGGAGCATATAGCATCACCAGAGGGGTGTATATATAGCATCACCAGAGGAGTATATAGCATCACCACAGGGGTATACAGCATCACCAGAGGAGTATATAGCATCATCAAAGGAGTACATACAGCATCACCAGAGGAGTATATACAGCATCACCAGAGGGGTATACAGCATCACCAGAGGGGTATATAGCATCATCAAAGGAGTATATAGCATCACCAGAGCAGTTTAGCATCACCAGAGGAGTATATACAGCATCACCAGACTAGTATATAGCATCACCAGAGGAGTATATAGCATCACCAGAGGGGTATATATAGCATCACCAGAGGAGTATATAGCATCATCAGAGGCGTATATACAGCATCACCAGAGGGGTATACAGCATCACCAGAGGAGTATATAGCATCATCAAAGGAGTATATAGCATCACCAGAGCAGTTTATCATCACCAGAGCAGTTTAGCATCACCAGAGGAGTATATACAGCATAACCAGAGGAGTATATAGCATCACCAGAGGAGTATATAGCATCACCAGAGGAGTATAAACAGCATCACCAGAGGAGTATATACAACATCACCAGAGGAGTATATACAGCATCACCAGAGGGGTATATACAGTTGTGCTCATAAGTTTACATACCCTGGCAGAATTTATGATTTCTTGGCAAGAGTATATGAATGATAACACAAAAACTTTTCTTTCACTCATGGTTAGTGCTTGGCTGAAGCCATTTATTATCAAATAACTATGTTCACTCCTTTTAAATCATAATGACAACAGAAACTACCCAAATGATCCTGATAAAAAGTTTACATACCCAGGTGATTTTGGGCTGATAACATGCACACAAGTTGACACAAAGGTGTTAGAATGGATATTAAAGGTAACCATCCTCACATGTGATCTGTTTGCTTGTGTGTGTAATTAGTGTGTGTGTAGGTTAATGAGTTTCTGGACTCCTCACAGACCCTTGCATCTTTCATCCAGTGATGCACTGAGGTTTCTGGATTCTGAGTCATGGGGAAAGCAAAAGAATTATCAAAGGATCTGTGGGAAAAGGTAGTTGAACTGTATAAAACAGGAGAGGGATATAAAAAGATATCAAAGGAATTGAGAATGCCAATTAACTGAGTTCAAACTCTAATCAAGAAGTGGAAAATGAGGGGTTCTGTATATATATATATATATATATATATATATATATATATATATATATATATATAGGGGGTGGCGAGGACAGGGTGGACAGCGCCTGAGCGCCCTTAACGGATGGGCCGCCCCTGCTATATACTTTTTTTCATCTGTATATTGCAGTCAGGTGATAAGCTGCAAGGAGCCAGGACTTCCCCAGTGTTCATGTGGGAGGAGATTTCACTCTCTGATGCAACATCCTTTGCATCAGTGACCCTTCACCCACAATCCGGCCAGAGCTGATTGATGCTTTGCCATTGACATCCTCAGTTCACAAATAAACAATCACTGCCTCTAAAAATGCACTGCAGTCTGTGTCCATGTGAAACAGGAAGATCGAACAGAGCATGTGCAACCTTTCCACCCTGCCTGCATGTAGTATAGTATAGTATAGTCTAATATAGTAGATAGGGCAAGAAGGAAGTATCTGGCTATACAAGATTAATCAGCCTTTTTACACAATACAGAGGATTAACCCCTTAAGTTACACAGCGAGTATCACAAGCATGCTATTTTGCATATACAGACAGATTTTACTGTTGTGGGTTTAGTAACACTTTACTGTTAGCCTGTCTGTAGAGTATCAGACAGGATGCATTTGCCAAACATGTAACTGTGACATTATGCGAGGCACCACAGTGGACAGGCCTTACTTGTCACCTCATTTTGAGGCGACTAGCGGGAGTTCGACCCGGGTTTTGCTGGCCACCGTGGTAGAGCTGGTTCTGGCCTGGACTTTATGGTCCATTCAAACCCCTCTCCACCTGCATTTTAATGATCAGGAAGAGATCTCACTATAGCTCGATCCTGGATGAGGGAGAAAGTTGAGAGCTCTGTGTGCTAAATTGGACACTAAAAACAAGTTTTGCAATGTGCTTGTGGACAGCCCCACACAGTATAGAGATGAATCTCTTTGTTTAGTGTAGTGCCAGACAGCAAGGGTTTGTTTTCTGTTTTGATCTTTGCAAACCTGTAAAAATAAACCTGGCAAGCCGTCAGACTAAAGAAACGGACATCCATGCTAAATCTCATCCCCATAAAAAGTGATCCCCATGAGCTAATCTCCCACACATGGTGGAGGATCAGCGTGGCAACTTTCAAAGATGGAAGAAATGTTGAAGGCCCTGCTACAAGCCAATGCAGCCCAGCTGGAAACCAACCGCCAGGTCGCAGAGGCCACTGCAGCTCAGCGAGAGAAGATTCGCCAGGCTATCGCAGCACAACAGGCAGCTCAGCAAGAGGCAACTCGCCAGGTTATCGCAGCACAAGAGGAGACGAACCGGCAGTTTGCAGAAGTTGCGGGACCAGCCCTGTTGGAGTTAAAAAAGGGGCCACACCTCCCGTGACAGTGGAACCAAAGTTGGTACATGCCCCTTATCACATGCAGAAGATGACACCTACGGATGATCTGGAGGCGTACCTCACGACCTTTGGAAGAGTCCCTCTTCACAAAGGATGGCCACAAGAACAGTGGGCGGGACTGCTAGCACCATTCTTGACCTCAAAAAGCCTATTTCGATCTGGAAACTGATAAGGCCTAGGACTATGAGACTCTAAAGGCAGAGATATTCGCACACCTGGGTGTCACCATGGCAGTTCCGGGGCCAACGCGTGCATCAGTGGACCTATTGCACTGACAAGCCACCCCGTTCATAGATGTTCGAACCTAGTTCACCTCACCAGGAATTGGCTACATCCAGAGACTTTGCCAAGTCCCCAGGTGTGGAACGCATGGTCGTGGACCGCTATCTACAGGTGCTCCCTGCTGCTTTGAGGAAATGGGTCAACCATGGGGACCCCAAAACTGCAAGCCAACTAGTCGACCTCATCAAGAGATACACAGTTGCTGAGGACTTGTTGCGCCCATCTTTGCCCCACTCCAATGCCTCTGGAGGTGAAAGATCGCCCGGCGGACTGTTCCAGGGTTCAGGGGCAAGGGAAATTTAATAAAACTGATACGGTTAAAGAGACTGGGGCCTCTAGACCTAGAGACTGGCCAAAGAAGCCAGGAAGGTCTTGGGGACCCTTGAGAGGACTGTGTATAGAACACATAAAGTGCTACCGATGCATTGGGACATATTGCTGCCAATTGACTCCTGAATGATGAACCCATGCAATGTGATAATGCTTATATGAAAAGACGGATTCCTCTGTTTTCACAGGTCGCATGTATAGCATCCTGCTCAAGTCGCATGGAGAAGCAAATGTGTGTGATTGCTATTGACGGGAAACTGCGCTGCTTGACTCTGGTAGTGTGATAACGTTGGTCAAGAGCAGCTGCGTAAATCCGGCTAGGCTAGATGGCTAATGTCCCAGACCATGTTTCTGTCCCTGAGAGTGAACCGAATGTAGTCCCTGACTTAGAGGTCCGGAGAGAGGAATTCTGTACAGAACAACTACGGGATGTCACTCTCCTCAGAGCCAGAGAAAACATGAAGGTGATGGATGGGGAACTGGTGGACCCTAATTTAGGGGTGTCTTTTCCCTACATGGTGCTTAAAAATGATTTGTTGTATCAGGTGGTGAAACACGGAGAGGACGAACTGGAACAGCTAGTGGTTCCCAAACCCTTCTGCTAGGTAGTGATAGATCTTGCCCATGGTCATGTAATGGGGGGACATCTGGGTATGGAGAAAACCAGGGAGAGGATAACCCAGAGATTCTTCTGGCCGGGGTTGTATGCAGACATCAAAGAATACTGTGAGTCATGCCCTGAGTGTCAAATGACTGCCCTGTCACCCCATTTTCGTAGTCCCCTTGTCCCACTTTCCATAATTGAAGTGCCATTCGAGTGAATTGGCATGGATTTCGTGGGACCAGTAGTAAAATCTGTCCAGGGACACCAGCACATCCTGGTTATACTAGACTATGCAACCCGCTATCCTGAGGCCATACCCTTGTGGAATACCCAGGGCCATCTTTACCACAGGGCAAAAGGGGCAGCTGCCCAGGGCCCTGTGATTGGGGCCCAAAGCAGAGCTGCCCCTTAAGCCCACAGCCTTGCCTGTAAATTTGAAAAAACAGGACCTCATCGGCGGCCGCAGCAGACCCACATCGGCACTGCATGCACCGTCCCTGGCGTGCACGGCTCCAGTCTGAGACTGACACACACAGGCAATGGCATCAGCGTGCAGCCTGAGCGTGCGAGCGGGGTCCGGAGCTCCACTGACGCTCTGACCCCGCCCCTTGCTACACGTGCTGATCAGGTCGGAGGCAGAGGGACCGCCGCCGCGTAGCAGAGGAAAGCAGCCGCCAATGTCAGAGTCTCAGAGAGGACTGAAGCAAGTCAAGTGTGTGCTAGCTGCCTAGATTACACAGCACTGCCTGTGACTGAGCCCAGCGCCCGCTGATCAGATTCAGAGCTGAGCTGGCCAGGAGGAGGAGGACCAGGTAGGTCTTCTTTCTCCTACCCTGTCAGGCTGTCCCCATATAAATGTTTTAAAACCAGGCTGTGACTGTGTACCTGACCAGTCCAGAGGTTGTGTGGCCGATTATTACAGAGCAGTGGGCACGCAGCATGGCATGGGCCAGGCCACCAGACCACACCATGGCCTGGCCCATGCCATGCTATGCACGCTGATGCTGACCTCGTTTACATGTATGCGTGTTTGCACAGGCACAGCAGCCCATTCATTTGAATGGGCTGCCACGCCTGCGCTTCCTGCAGAAAAAGGTGCATGCAATGGCCTTGAAATCCATTCTGCTTTTGCACCATGCAATTTACCCTACAGTTCCTGCACTGGTAAACTTGCTGCATTTTTAGATGCGTGAGCCACGCTTTTAAAAACACAGTGCCTTTGTGTGTGCAGGAACTGCAGGTGGGTTGCATGGTGCAAAAGCAGGATGCGATTTCAATGCCACTGCATTTTTTAAAAGCAGCATGCACCTTTTTTCAGTGGGAAAAGCAGGCATTGCAACCCATTCAAATGAATGGGCTGCGGTGCCTGTGCAAATGTGAGCCCCCAAACCACATACATGTGAACCAGGCCTAAAGTGGTATTTACAAATAAAAACGCTGCAGGTTTGGGTCATAATTAGGGTTGCACCGATACTGATACTAGTATTGGTATCTGTGCCGATACCGAGCATTTGCATGAGTACTTGTACTCGTGCAAATGTTCCGATGCTTGATCCGATACCTGGACAGTCAGGTATGACCGGTGCGGTGGTGGGGCAGATTCTCCCTCCAGTGGCTTTCAGCTGCTGCTTGTAACTGCCCCCGCCACTGCACCGATCATCCCTGACTGTCCCCGCCCATCCTCCGTGTCCTTCTCCAGCCCCCCTTCGGTCATCCTCCGTGTCCTTCTCAAGCCCCCCTCCGGTCATCCTCCGTGTCCTCCTCCGGCCCCCCTCCTTTCATCCCCGTGTCCTTCTCCGGCTCCCCTCCTGTCATCTTCCGTGTCCTTCTCCGGCTCCCCTCCTGTCATCCTCCATGTCCTTCTTCGGCCCCCCTCCGGTCATCCTCCGTGTCCTTCTCTTGCCCCTCTCCTGTCATCCTCCGTGTCCTTCTCCAGCCCCCCTCCGGTCATCCTCCGTGTCCTTCTCCGGCCCCCCTCTTGTCATCCTCCATGTTGCTTCAGCAAAATTGCATAGGGAGGCCCAAGAAAATGTTTGCCCAGGGTCCAAACCATATTAAAGACGGCCCTGGGAATACCTCCGCTAAGACTATTGCCAAGGAACTGGTCCAGGTGTTTAGTCGGGTGGGTACCCCTAAAGAAATCTTGACGGATCAGGGTAACCCGTTCATGTCCGGAGTGACCAGGGAATTGAGTAAATTGTACAAAATCTCCCATCTCTGTACCTCTGTTTACCACCCCCAAACTGACGGTCTGGTGGAAAGGTTTAACAAGACCCTCAAGAGTATGCTAAAAAAGGTGGTGGATAAAGATGGGCGAAATTGGGATTTTTTGCTGCTGTACCTCATGTTTGCCATACGAGAGGTTCCGCAGGCGTCTACGGGGTTTTCTCTTTTGAACTCTTATATGGTAGACATCCCAGGAGGCTGCTAGATGTCACAAAGGAGACGTGGGAGGGAGAGGCCACCCCATATAGAAGCATCAGAGCACGTCTCCTTGATGCAGGATCAAATTGCAGCTGTCCTGCCCCTTGTACAAGAGCATATGGAGCAAGCCCAGGAGGCCCAGAGAAGGGTTTACAATCGGGGTGCCAAAACCCAAACTTTCAACCCAGGGGATAGAGTGCTGGTGCTAGTCCCCACGGTCAAAAGTAAATTCCTGGCAAAGTGGTAGGGTCCCTTTGAGATTGGGGAAAGCGTAGGGGAAGTAAACTACAAAGTTTACCAGCCTGGGAAAAGGAAACCGGAGCAGATTTACCATGTTAATCTCCTAAAACCGTGGAAGGACAGGGAGTCTTTATTGGCAGTGCCCACGCCCAAAAAGGACAAGTTACCCCTAACACCAGATATCCCCATAACCGAGTCCTTGTCACTGATGTAACAAAACGACATTAAGGAATTTGTCAGTAAAAATAGAGATTTTTTCTCTTCCCTGCCCATCTGACCACTGTGCTACAAATTCATAACACTGTGCAACAACATAATCACGGAACCTGGGGTCCGTGTAAATGTAAAACCCTACCGAATACCTGAGGCTAGACGAGAGGCGGTGGTGAGAGAAATAAAAACCATGTTGGAGTTAGACGTGATAGAGGAGTCCCACAGCGCCTGGTCGAGCCCTATAGTACTGGTCCCAAAGCCGATGGCACTATCCGGTTCTGTAACGATTTTAGGAAGCTGAATGAAGTGTCTAAGTTTGACCGAGGTCTGATTAAGCCCCAAACCAATAAGATCAAGGCCATTCAAAAGTGGCCCCAACTGATGAACAAGAAACAGGTTCTGACCTTTCTGGGGATTACAGGGTATTACTGACGCTTCACCCCCGACTTTGCCAGATCGGTCAGAGGGACGGCAATGGTGACAAAGGGTAAAGCGTCAGGAATGGTTAAGTGGAATCCTGAAGCTGAAAATGCCTTCCAGAAATTGAAGCAAGCCCTTTGTGTACAGCCGGTGCTCGTGACCTCGGACTTCACAAAGGAGTTTGTCGTTCAAACCGACGCCTCAGAGGTGGGACTAGGTGCTGTCCTGTCCCAGATCAGAGCTGGCGAGGAGCACCCGGTCATCTACTTAAGCAGGAAGCTTAATAGACATGAAAAGAATTATGCCATTGTGGAGAAGGAGTGCCTGGCCATCAAGTGGGTCTTAGAGGCCCTAATATACTACCTGCTGGGAAGGTCATTCAGGCTAGTCACTGACAATGCCCCCTTTAAATGGATGTGTAACAACGGGGAGAAAAATAGCCAGGTGACTAGGTGGTTCCTGGCCCTACAGCCATTTAAGTTCTCAGTGGAACATCGGGCTGGAAGGCTCCAAAATAATTCTGAATGTCTTTCAGGGGCCCACTGCATGGTCGTGACATTTGCTCCGCCCAAGGGGCTTGAGCAGAGGGGGGGATATGTGATGGTATGCGAGGCACCACAAGGGACGGGTGATACTTATTGGCTTGCATGCGATCATTTTGAGGAGACTAGCGGGAGTCCGACCCGGGTTTTGCTGGCCACCGTGGCAGAGCTGGTTCCAGCCCGGACTTTATGGTCCACTCAAACCCCTCTCCACCTGCATTTTAATGATCAGGAAGAGCTCTCACTAGAGCTTGATCCTGGATCTGAGAGGGAGGAAGCTGAGAGCTGTGTGTGCTAAATTGGACTCTAAAAACAAGGTTTGCAATGTGCTTGTGTTTTGTGGGTGTCCCGCATCCAATTCGCACAGCAGGAGATTGTGACTGGCTCTCTATGGAGACGGTTTACATATCTCTGCAGCAGGTCTGGTGCAGTTTGCACAAAGACACTGTGGGGGTCATTTACTTTATCGCAATTCTGCCTTTGCGCAAATTTTAACGCGCAGAATCCCAAATTCACGTTAATTAGCGCGAAAATGGAATTCACTAAAGCCCTGAGGGAGAAAATAGTCCTAGAATCAAATTCACTATAGTGCCAAAACAACAGTGACTGACTAAAAAAACTAATCGTGGTAGAAGTAAGGGAATTGCACATGGAAATAATGTTTAGAGCATGATATGATCACCTAAATTGTTTTTAAAAATGTAGTATCTTGTTTAATGATCTGCTTTTAAATTGTTTAAAAAAGTAATGTATAACCTGAAATATCATTGAAAGTCTGAAAAGAGACAAATCCCCCCCCCCCCCTTTTTTCCTGACTGAGCACAACTGAGCATGCTCAGACAAGAAAATTCCCTCATTTTAACCCCCATGCCTTTTTTAGAGGGCGGTATAGTAAATTCGCAAATTCACACTTGTCTATAATGTCTTTTTGAGAAGGCAAATTTGCGTTGCTAATTGAGAAGACCAATGCAAGTTTCAGCCATTGATTCTAATGGTACAATTGTAACTTCCCTAAAGAAATCCTTTTCATGTTGAGATGAAATGTATCTTTCTCTCAAACAAATTGTCCCTGCAACAATGTTGCTATTTCATCATCTAATTTGTTTTTAAGAATATTACAATGTGCAATCTCATTTTTTTCTCTGTCTTTTGCTTGTTGCTGTCCATCTCATAAAATACCATTGCTATTACAATAATATCACTGTTCTACACTCCAAGCACCACCAAATAGCACAGAATAAACTCCAGACTAATGTAATTCCAACACCTATATGTGCAAAGAAATGCAGTATATGTGTATTTATGTGTAGGAGGGTTGCACAATTGGGTGGGTGGGCTTGTATCTCTATATATGAAAAGTGCCGGTGCAATGTGTGCTATGAGTTTCCTTTGGTCTAAAACCGTTCAATTATACAGTCCATTTAAAATCTTGTATGCAAATATGTATGCACTATAAGGAGCACCTGTGAGCACTATAATAAGCACTTTGAAAAAACAGCAACTGTAAAGCATGTTATTAATGTCATAGTGGTTTGCAATTGAGCATTACGTTTACATATGGGCTACAGCAGCAACAACAGAGATTAAAAAGCTGGCAAAAACTGATTTACAGTGATTTATTTTAACATTTGCTATTTTATTTTAACATCATTGCTATTATTGTTATCATTACTTTATTTTATCATCAATACTCTAACACACTTGTGCACATGCAAAAAACACAGAATTCCAAGCTCAACTTACCGACCAGTCTGCCACCAAACAAATTCACCTGTCTAACAGTAGCGTTTAAAAGGCAGGGGATTGGTTACACACATTTGCAAACATAGAAACCCGCGTGTGGTCCACGTGTGGTCGGTAATCCGGTCCCGACCCACAGACCAGGACATGGAAAAACCCCCCCTACCCGAGGAGGTCAGTGGACAGGAGGTAGATAGGTAATTTAACGTACACGAAGGTAACACTTCGGAGAGTATATATCTCAATCCTGACGTCATATGTCCCTCGGAACTGCTCCGGACGTCGAATACGTACGTGAACGTTTACACACATTGGTTAGGGGACGGAAAATTTGCGATGACAATCTGTCCACTTAAACAAACCACCGTCTGACCAGCCA
>BLSH010144960.1:1503225-1524138 GCA_018402905.1 Glandirana rugosa | reverse complement strand
CCACACCGAATGGCGGCGAACCGCTTAACGCAGTGCTCCGAATGGTCAGTGCAAGGTGCGGTACTGGGGGGGTGAGTGGGGGGGATGGGAGATAATCCTCAAAGGGGTACCACCCAGTGTGTCCCTACTAACGGACCCCCACCGGCCGGCTACCACAGAAGCTGCCCAGGTGCCCACTCTCCGCGCCCCTAGGTCAGAAGCGGGGTCCACTCATCAATCCGACGGGCGCAGCGGGTAGCCACCTGGAGCAGACTTACCTCCCCATAGAGAGGCATGCTGCTGGCCAGGCCCCTGGACAGGCGAACCAGTCACTGGGCTCTAGTGGGTTTTAGCCACTGGCCGCCCCCACGGAACGGGCGCTATGCGGCGGGCCCCCGCTAAGGGTAGCTCGCATAGTGTCGGCCGGACTGGGGAAAGCTTTGGATTCTAGATATCCTCTATACCACCAGCCAGCTTCTTGATAGCAGTCTTCATCAGAAAAAATCTTCAGGAGACCACAGATCCCATAGGGAACCAGGTCTACTCCTTGCACTAGGCAATTAAAAACGAATGTGCTATGCAGAGCAGGGGGATTATATGCTAAGGTGAGGACAGCCCCCTGGGAGGGGCCAACCTATGCTTTTGTTTTATTTTTGCCTAGTCTACTCCTAGTGATATGAGCATAACCCCACGTGTCATAAGAAGGCTGCGTCTGTCAGTGAACGGAAGAGTAAAACAGTTCACGTGGGTCAAGTACGTGTGTGAAAGACAGGCCTAGTGTGTTGTTGTTGCATTGGGCCACAAAGGAGGAGAACACCTCTAGACTGTCATCCCAGATGAGCACAATATCATCAATATACCTGCCATAAAATGATGTGCTCAGCAAAAGGGTTGTTGGTCCAGACATTCTGCCCCTCCCAGTAGCCCATGGTGGGGTTGGCATACACGGGGGCGAAATTCACCTCCATGGCAGTACCTCTAGTTTGTAAATAAAAATTGTCAAGAAATGTAAAATAATTGTGCAGTAAGCAAAACTTGATGCACTTTACCAAAAACTCTGACTGCCTCAAATTCATACTGCCATCCTTGGTCAAAAAATACTGCGTAGCTATGAGGCCTACTTCATGGGGTATTGATGTATATAATGACGTGACATCAAGGGGTGCCCACATGTACCCTTCCTTCCACTGATAATATTGGGCGTCGATTACTGTACTTGAATCCTTAATGTAGGATGGGAGTTGGCAGACCAGAGATTGTAAAAAGAAATCGATGTAAATTGAGAGTCCGCTAGTGCAGCTGTTGGTGCTTGCCATTATTGATCTTCCAGGGGGATTCACCGAGGACTTGTGCACATTGGGAAGGTGATAAAAAATAAGGTGTACTACATTCGAGACGGGTTAAAAAATTGCCTCTTTTTTTTGTTCAGCACTCCATGATCCATTTGACTGTACAAAACTCTGTGATCCATCTCCACTCTTTTGACAGATCCTCATCTAGAAATCTGCAGTGCTTTTTGATCCGAAGGCCTCTAGGCGTGATCCCTAGATCTAAATATTTCTTTAAAAAAGCTAGGTCCCACCATTGTGTATGTTCACATTGTTTGGCATCCTGTAATCAAAGTAAGGCCTTTCGCATGTGGACCTCAAAGGTCTCAGTATGCGGAGGGCCTGTCCCTGCAGGGATGTGTCCATGTGTGGACTCAGCGTCGCATGAATTTCTACCAATTTTTTCAAAAATTCCTTGTAGTCTACTAAGCCTATCCTTACTCATCTTGAAAACAACAGCAGCGAAAAAAAAAAAAAAAACACAGGAAATGCAATTATATGTTGATACACAAAATTGAATAAACGCTGTAGTTATTAGTAATTTCTCACATATATGGTTACTTTCAATAATTCTGAGCAGCCGCAAATAGGAGCACAAAATAAATTAGAAAAGAATATATAAAATAAATTAAGAGAAAGTGAAAAATAAACTGGGGTGGGAGGGGACAGCAAAAAAAAAAAAGGGAAGGGTGGGGGAGGGGAGAGGGGGGTAAAAAACAGGGAGGGGGTAGACAGCAACAATATTCGTGCTATGTAATTAAAAGTATATTTAAAAAATTAAAATAAGCATCATGTACCCCGAGAGCAGCCAGCTAAAAAACCTCGGGGAGAAGTTTGTGCTGTAGTGAGAGAAACAAAGGGGCGCTCAAAGTATAGTCTTGTAGTAAAAAATAGATGACATTTATTAGCTGTTAAAAACAAATACCGCTTGCTCTCTGAGCTGGGTCATAGATCACAAAGTTGCCGATATTGTTTTTTTTTTGTTCCGGGGACTAGGGGGTCAATGATTTCTGGAATGCCCTTGTGGTTCCCCCCCCCCCCTTCAAGAGGTATAAAAGCAACCTACAAACAATGGGCTCTAGACTTTGATAAAGTGCAGGAGCACAAAACGTGTCAGTATTCAGCCCCCCTCCCCTCAGCAGTGTACGCTGGAGCTCCCGGAGACCCCCGCACTTTGCAGGTGGTTAGCCCTTTAACAAGAGATCCAGTCTGTCTCAGACTCCTGCTTTCAGCTCTGTCCATGGTCAGCTGACCTATCTCATGTGATCCACCCCAAAGCCTGAGAGACCATGGGAACCCTGCGCAGCTGAAGATCATCCTTCTCCACCAGCTTGCATTGATCCACAGCCCCCGGCGGGAGTTGCGGCTACAGAGACGGCTGGTCCCCTCCTCCATCCACTGTTCCCGCTCCCTACCACTACCATTCCGGGAATGAGCACACATCCCCTGACAGCAGCAGCACCTGGCAGAAGTGATCTTCCTCCCCCTGCTCACCCAGACAACATCCAGCATGTCTCTGCCATACCACTGTGAGTAGGGTATATCACACAGCCAGCAATTCAGCATATCGGCGGCTCCCTATCTCCCCAGAGGACTCCGGTGGATCTGCTTGAGTTTTTGAGTTATTATTAACCATAACTGTTTGACCAATATCAGCAACAGTGTGATCTATGACCCAGCTCAGAGAGCAAGTGGTATTTGTTTTTAACAGCTAATAAATGTCATCTATTTCTTACTCCAAGACTATGACTTGTTTTACTGGATTTACCCCTTGAGCGCCGCTTTGTTTCTCACACTACAGCTGACCATAGAGCTGATCGAAGACTAGAATTGCCCCAATCATCTCAATTGCCTAAGAAACCAGAGGCTACGAGCATTTCGTGACTTCGGTTTCACCGGATATAAACAGCGCCATTGGGAAATTGGGAAAGCATTTTATCACACCGCTATTGGTGTAGTCAGATGCTTTAAGGGCTGAGGAAAGATCTAGAGCAGGGATATGCAATTAGCGGACCTCCAGCTGTTGCAGAACTACAAGTCCCATGAGGCATAACAACACTCTGACAGCCACAAGCATGACACCCAGAGGCAGAGGCATGATGGAACTTGTAGTTTTGCAACAGCTGGAGGTCCGCTAATTGCATATCCCTGATCTAGAGTATAGTAGACCCCAAATTTAAAAAAAAAATATTCAACACTACCTATTTTTATCATACGGGATATTTAAAATCCCTGTGAGAACAATAAAAATTATAAAAAAAAAAAATAAAAAAAAAAAACATGAACGGGACAGTGTAAAAATAAAATAAAAAGCAAAATTAATTAAAAAAAAGCGTCGGTCTCCTGTCGCATGTAAACAGCAATTTCACCATTCATATGACCTCCTCTGCAGATCTAAAGTGGTAAACTGTATAAGCTTTTAAAAATGTGTATAGTTTGTCGCGGCTTCGTGTGTGTGCGTCATTTTTAAATGACGCACACACTTTAAAAATGCGTCATTTTTAAAGCATATCATGTTTGGGGTCTATGCACTCAGCATGATATCTTTTATATTTCATCAAATATTTGGGTAATATAATGTGTTTTTGTGCATTAAAATTCAAAAAAGTTTTTCTTTCCCCAAATATTGCGTTTGAAAAATCGCTGTGCAAATAATTTGTGAAAAAAAATTGCAACACCTACTATTTTAATTTTTTTTTTTAAATATATGTTTGAGGGATCTAAGTTATTTTCTAGCAATAAAAAGTATTTTTTCATGAAAACAAAGTGTCAGAAAAGACTTGGTGGTTCAAATGGTTAGACGAGTGGCTGATGTTGGGCATAAAATGCCAGAACAGTTCAAAACTCCACCAAATGACTCCATTTTGGAAAGTAGACACCCAAGCTGTTTGCAGAGAGGCATGTTGAGTCCATGGAATATTTTATTTTTTTGTCACAAGTGATTGAAAAATGACAAAAAAATGACACAAAGTTGTCACTGAAATTATATATTGCTTACACATGCCATGGGCATATGTGGAATCACACCCCAAAATACATTCTGCTGCTTCTCTTGAGTACAGGGATACCCCATGTGTGAGACTTTTTGGGAGCTTGGCCGCGTAGAGGACCCCAAAAACCAATCACCGCCTTCAGGATTTCTAAGGGCGAAAATGTGTGCCTCCACCCCACACTACCTATCGCAGTTGCGGAGGCCATGAAATGCCCAGATAGCAACCCCCCCCCAACTGACCCCATTTTGGAAAGTAGACACCCCAAGATATTTGCTGAGAGGCATGTTGAGCCCATTGAGTATGTTATATTTTGCCACAAGTTTCAAGGAAATGACAATTTTTTTTTTTTTTACACAAAGTTGTCACTAAATGATATATTGCTCGAACATGCCATGGATATATGTGGAATTACACCCCAAAATACATTCTGCTGCTTCTCTTGAGTACAGGGATACCACACATATTTGGGAGCCTATCAGTGTACAGAACCCCAAAAACCAATCCCCGTCTTCAGGCTTTCCTAGGGCATAAAATGGTGATTTTACTCCTCAGTACCTATCACGGTTTTGGAGGCCCTAAAATGTCAAGGTAGCACAAACCCCCCCCCCAAATGACCCAATTTTGGAAAGTATACACCCCAAGGTGCTAAAAATATATAAAATAAACCGCGCCCACTATAAAAATGAGATGAAAATTATTGTAAACAATGTTGAAGCGTCGGGCTGCTCGCAAATAAACAATAGATCAGAAAATTGTTTGAACAGAATAAATAAAATGGTTGCAGCGCCCAAGAAAATTACATGAGTGTATAGTCTATGAATGCAGCAGAAAATGGAATAAATTAAATCAATATTCTTCCTTTTTCCCTGAAGGGAGAGACCAAGTAATGTAGTCTCCTCCCGGTTATACCAGAAAGTTCAACACAGTGAAGGAAGAGAATACTCTCTGTGTCTTCCGTGCAAAAAAAGTCTCTGAAGAAAAAGAGGGGGGAGGGGGGAGGGGGTGGCAGGTATTGAAAAGACTTTTGCAAGAATCTTCAGATATAAAATATCCTAGTACATCCTGGAATCTAGTAAAGGTGTAGGCTTACCAGACTCAGCTAGGACTTGCGCAGGGGTTAGAATCCACTTTCAGGGTAGTGGTCACCGCTAGTCTTCAAAGGCAAGGAATCCTGGACGTCTATGGGGTCATCACGGACAAGGCAAGGAATCCTGGACGTCTATGGGGTCATCACGGACCGATCATCTCAGGCAAGGACTTCCACAGCTCATCATAGGGACATCCCAAATATTGTTGAGGGCAGGATCCGAATATCAAAGGGCTCCAAAATCCTCTCTGGAATGCTCCACACGGTTCATCCGATGTTTAGTGCCTTTAACTCCACTTTGCACTTTCAGTATGTCCTATGGGGTAATGCAGAGGTGTCATAATAAAGGGCCAGTTCATCCAAAATGGTGTAGGGTAGGCTGCACTCAAACTGGCAGTTTTACCCGACCCTGGGCATTACCCGGACCCTTTTTTTGCACGGAAGACACAGAGAGTATTCTCTTCCTTCACTGTGTTGAACTTTCTGGTATAACCGGGAGGAGACTACATTACTTGGTCTCTCCCTTCAGGGAAAAAGGAAGAATATTGATTTAATTTATTCCATTTTCTGCTGCATTCATAGACTATACACTCATGTAATTTTCTTGGGCGCTGCAACCATTTTATATATATACACCCCAAGGTATTTGCCGAGAGGCATGATGAGTATTTTGCAGCTCTTATTTGTTTTGGAAGAATTAAACTGATTTTTTTTCTTTTTTCAAATTTCAAAACTTTGTGACAAAAAGTGAGATCTGCAAAATACTCAACGTGCCTCTCAGCACATAGCTTGGAGTGTCTACTTTCCAAAATGGAGTCATTTGGGGGGGGGGGTTGTGCTATCTGGGCATCCCATGACCTCCAAAACTGTGATAGGTAGTGAGGAGTAAAATCACCACTTTACGCACTTAGAAAGCCTCAAGGCGGTGATTGGTTTTCAGGGTCCCGTACGTGGATAGGCTCCCATAGAGTCTCACACATGGGGTATCCCCATACTCAGGAGAAGCAGCAGAATGTATTCTGTGGTCTTTTCCCTCAAAACTTGTGGCAAAATATAAAATATTCCATGGACTCAACATGCCTCTCAGCAAATAGCTTGGGGTGTCTACTTTCCAAAATGGGGTGATTTGGGAGGGGTTTGTGCTATCTGGGAATTTCATGGCCTCTGAAACTGTGACAGGTAGTGTGGGGTAAAGTCATTAAGTTTCGCCCTTAGAAATCCTATAGGCGGTGATTGGTTTTTGGGGTCCCGTATGCGGATAGGCTCCCAAAAAGTCTCACACCTGGGGTTCCCTGTACTCAGGAGAAGCAGCAGAATGTATTTTGGGGTGTAATTCCACATATACCCATGGCATGTGTGAGCAATATATAATTTCAGTGACAACTTTGTGCAATTTTTTCTTTTTGTCATTTTTCAATCACTTGTGACAAAAAAAAAAAATATTCAATGGGCTCAACATGCCTCTCAGCTAATTCCTTGGGGCGTCTACTTTCCAAAATGGGGTCATTTGGGGGGGGGGGCTGTACTGCTCTTCCATTACAGCACCTCAGGAAATGAGATAGGCAGTCAAAAAATAAAAGCTGCGTAAATTCCAGAAATGTACCCTAGTTTGTAGACGCTATAACTTTTGTGCAAACCAATAAATATATGCCAATTGACTTTTTCGTTACCCAAGACATGTGGCTGAATGCATTTTAGCAAAAATCCATGACTAAAATTTAGTTTATTGTACTTTTCTAATAACAAAAAGTAGAAAATATCTTTCTTTTTCAAAATTTCTTTTTGTTTTTCTTTCTTTCTTTTCTTGTTCTCTTTTCATTTATATTGCAAAAAATATAAAGCGCAGAGGTTATCAAATACCACCAAAAGAAAGCTCTATTTGTGGGGAAAAAGGATGCAAATTTCATTTGGGTACAGCATTGCATGACCACGCAATTAGCAGTTAAAGCAGCTCAGTGCCAAATTGTAAAAAGTGCTCTGGTCCTACAGTGGTAAATCCTTCCGGGGCTGAAGTGATTAAAACAAACATAATATCCACTCATATTAAAATCACTGTAAAATAATTGAAAACCCGGAACTGGAAGTAGCCAACCATCTGCGCTCCATCGGCCGGAAGTGACTTCACCACCCGCGGTCAGCTAATGCATTTCGTCCCGCCAACAGGACGTTGTCAAATTAATTGTAATTGTCTGTAGACATCGGAGACGGGATTGCATTGAGACACAGATCTGGGGAAGGGTACAGAAAAATTTCTGCAGTATTGAAGGTCCCAATGAGCACAGTGGCCTCCATAATCCGTAAATGGAAGAAGTTTGGAACCACCAGGACTCTTTCTGAGCGATTGGGAGAGGAGGAACTTAGGGAGGTGACCGAGAACCCAAAGGTCACTCTGACAGAGCTACATCATTTCTCTGTGAAGAGAGGAGAACCTTCCAAAAGAACAACCATCTCTGCAGCTCTCCACCAATCAAGCCTGTATGGTAGGGTGGCCAGAATGAAGCCAATACTCAGTAAAAGGCACATGACAGCCCACCTGGAGTTTGCTAAAAAGGCACCTGAAGGATTCTCAGACAATGAGAAACCAAAAAATCTGCTCTGATGAAACAAAGATTGAACTCTTTGGCCTGAATGGCAAGTGTCATTTCTGGAGGAAACCAGGCACCAATCATCACCTGGTCGGTACCATCCCTACAGTGAAGCATGGTGGTAGCATCATGCTGTGGGGATGTATTTAACTAAATTGGTCTCAAATATGAAATCCTCCACCTGCATAATTGACCCTATTCCAACCCACTTATTTAAATCTTCTTTTAGTTCTCTATGCCCCATATCCTCAATATCGTAATTGACTCCCTTAGAACTGGTTTTGTACCAAAAACCCTCAAAACTGCCACTATCACCCCAGTACCAAAAAAATTCAACATGACCCTGGACAACAAACAATTTTCGCCCAATATCCAACTTGCCCTTCCTTGCCAAGATCCTCGAGGGGGCTGTGACATCTCAGTTGCATAAACATCTGATGTTAAATAATCTATTTGAACCCTTATAAATCTGGTTTTCTGCAGCTACACAGCACATAATTCGCCTTTGTCAAAGTCACAAACGACCTACTGTTAGGCTCTGATTCTGGGTCACTAACTATTCTTACTCTACTAGATCTTAGTTCTACCTTTGAAACTGTAGACCACAATCTATTACTCTCTCACCTTGAAACCATATTTGGAGTCTCAGAATTGGCTCTGAAATGGATTAAGTCATATCTCACTGATCGCTGTCACTTTGTTTCTCTTGATGGATTCAAGTCTTAATCTGGCCCAGTCAAGTACAGTGATCCTCAGGGCTCAATCTTGGGTCCCTTACTTTTTAGCATTTTCATGTTTCCACTTGGCCAACTGCTGAGATCACATGGGCTCAAGTATCACTTCTATGCTGATGACACTCAGATATACATCCACACTCAACCAGATTCTACTGTGGCTGATTCTCTCCTATCTAACTCCTGCATGAAATACCTCTTTGTGCCAAAAAGAACAGTTTTTCTGTCCATCTGGCAGATGGGTCAGGCATCAAATCTAGACCGGTCACTCGAGAGACTGCACCAATCCTGTGTCTCACAACTTCCGGTCATCAGGAGTTCCTTCACCTGGATGTCATTACATCACCTCTGTTTTCTGTTATCCTGGGACAACCATAATTGAAGGCCCATAACCCTCTTATTGATTGGTCCACTAGGGAAATAGCCTTCTGTTCCAACTACTGCAGGAAATGCTGTCTTCTTCCTCCATCTAGCCCAAGAGAACCACTCCTCCATTTCAATATGGACTCTGAAACCGCTAAACTGGGACCCGCAGTCTATCATGAGTATCTAGATGTCTTCAATAAAAAGAATGCTGACACTCTTTTCCCTCACAGACCCTACGATTGTCCTATTGAACTTTTACCAGGGGCAGAGATTCCCTTTGGACGGATTTACCCACTCTCTGAACTGGAACTGAAAGAGTTATGCAAATATATTGACGAGAATCTAGACAAGGTGTTTATCCGGCCATCCTCATCACCTGCTGGGGTGGGAATATTCTTCATTGAGAAAAAGGATCATCCACATCGACCTTGTATAGACTATCGGGACCTCAACAGGGTCACCATTGAGAATCGTTATCCTCTACCACTCATCCCTGAACTGTTCCAGAGACTACGGGAAGCATGTGTATTTTCCAAACTAGACTTAAGGGGTGCTTACAACTTGATCAGAATCAGAGAAGGTGATGAATGGAAGACGGCCTTTAGGTCTCACTTTGGGCACTTCAAATACCTTGTGATGCCCTTCGGACTCTAACGCACCCGCTACTTTTCAGCACTTGAATTAAATATTTCGGGAGTTTCTTGTTCACTATTGTCTACCTAGATGATATCCTAATTTTTCTGCCTCCCTAGAGATTCATCGGGTCCATGTAAAGAAAGTGTTAGACAAACTAAGAGAACATCATCTCTACGCTGGAACAAAGAAGAAAGGAAGAAACCTGAGAAGTGTGAATTCGAGAGACTCACTATCCAGTTCTTGGGACTTATTATCTTTGCAGATGGGATCGCCATGGATCCACAGAAGGTGTCCGCAATACTGGATTGGCCTGCCCCCACTGTTAAAAAAAGCCATACAGTGGTTTGTGGGGTTTCCCAATTTTTACAGGAAATTCAAGGACTTTTCTGGTATCATTTCTCCTATCACACAGTTGACTAAATTACGCACAACCTTCGCATGGACTTCAGAGGCTCAAACAGCATTTGAGAGACTGAAGGGTCTTTTCACATCAGCGCCCATCTTAAGACATCCTGATCCTACATTGCCTTATGTCCTCAAAGTTGACGAAGTCTGAGATTGCTGTGGGACCTATTCTGTCTCATCGCCAGGGGGAAAAATCTCTACTTCACCCTGTCGCCTTTTTCTATAGGAAGCTAAGTGCTCCAAAGAGGAACTAGGATGTTGGCGATCTAAAATTACTTGCCATTAAATCAGTGTTGGAGGAATGGCATCATCTACTAGAAGGAGCGGCACATTCTATTCTTGTGTTCACAGATCATAAGAACTAGGAGTATTTAAGGGCAGCAAAAGGACTCAGACCCAGCCAGGCCAGATGGGCTCTTTTCTTCTCAAATTTTTGCTCCATATTACTTATCAGCTCGGATCTAAGAATGGAAAGCCTGATGTCCTTTTTCGTATGTTTCAAAATACAGAGGTGTCCCCTGAACCTGACATTTTACCTAAGAACTTTCTGTTATTGCAGACTGATCTCATTTCACAAATCAAGACAGCAGTTTGGGACTATCCTCCTCCTCAGGAACTTTGCCTTCAATTAAAGAAGGGTCTCTATTTCCACAGGGAGCAGATCTTTGTTCCAGAACAACTGCAACAGTGGTCCTCAACATGTGCCATGACAATCCCCTGGCAGGTCATTTTGGAGTACGTAAGACTTTAGACTTAGTTCTTCGCTCATTTTGGTGGCCAGACCTGGTACAGAAGTGCCAAGACTATGTTAAATCATGCACAGCATGATTACAGAACAAGTCTAATAGAACTAAGAATTGGGGTCTATTGGAACCCCTTCCTGTGCCCGATGAGTTATGGAGCATGATCTCAATGAACTTTATTGTCGAATGACCCCCTTCAGAAGGTTTCACTACCATTTTTGTGATAGTGGATTGTTTGTCCAAGATGGCCCACTTTGTGCCCTTGAAAGGTACCCCTTCCTCCACAGAGACTGCCTCTGCCTTTATCAGAGAAGTGGTACATGTACATGGTATTCTAGTTAACATCACTTCAGACCACAGGGTACAATTTACTTCCAGGTTCTGGAAGGCCTTGTATGAAATTTTGGGCAGTTAACATGGTTTGTCCTCTGCCTATCATCCTCAACAAATGGTCAGACAGAGAACAAATCAGACCCTGGAACAATATTTACATTGTTTCTCTTCTTTCGCACAAGATGACTGGGCACCTCTTCTCCCCTTAGCAGAGTTTGCATATAACAACTCAATGCATTCTGCTACCAGACACCATTCTCTGCAAATTATGGATTTCACCCTTCCTTATTCCCAGATGTTCCTTGAGAATCTTCACTACTCTCTGTGAGTTCCTGCTGTAAACCTGCCAGAAGCTCTGTCCCGATACACGTGCCAGCCCTGCAGAACAAGCAGAGTGATTACTTAACCTCCGCTGAACCACGGTGCAGAATTACTGTTCCTGATTAGATGGTTCTCCTTCTCTGAATCACACCCCTTGCTGCCAGTTCCTGGGACTACATCTACAGGCACTCGTGTTCCTCCAGTCCCTCGGCTCCCTATGTTTCATCCTCAGAGGAACCTGGGCTGGAGTGATAATAGAGGGTGACCTCATCAATTCACTCTCCCTTCAGGTGCGTGACAAGAGCCCAGACTTAAACCCAATTGAACATCTCTGGAGAGATTGGAAAATGGCTGTGCACCGACGCTCCCCATCCAGCCTGTTGGAGCTTGAGAGGTCCTGCAAAGAATGGGAGAAACTGCCCAAAACCAGGTGTGCCAAGCTTGTAGCATCACACATGAGGTTGTTATTGGTGCCAAAGGTGCTTCAACAAAGTATTGAGCAAAGGCTGTGAATACATATGTACATGTGATTTTTTTCGTTTTTTTTATATTTACAAAATTTGCAAAGACTTAAAACAAACTTCTTTAACATTGTCATTATGGGGTATATTTGTATAATTTTGGGGAAAAAAATAATTTAATCCATTTTGGAATAAGGCTGTGACATAACAAAATGTGCAAAAAGTGAAGTGCTGTGAATACTTTTCGGATGCACTGTTAATTAATCAGATTACAGCTATCAGTATTGCAAGTGAAGGCATGCATACGATTGGTTTACTTCAGTTGTTACGGACATGGGATAACAACACAGATATACAGTATACAATTTACACAGCAAGGTATATACAACAAAATAACATACACAAGCAGGCAGAGTCCACCCAATTTTTATCTAGTACAACAAACTGAACCCCTAGGGTGGGACTGTTTAGGCACTAAAGACAATTTTTATGTAAAATATCTGGTTATATTCTCATATATTAAAATAACACACACATAGAGCATAGTGGAAATACATGGCAAGGAATGTTAAAACAATACTGAAGAATTATATACAACAGAGTTGGTGATGTCCTCAACCCAACATGTTTTGGACTTGATTGCCTTCTTCAAAGGATAAGAGAGGAATCATGCATCTAAATTCAAATACAATAAGTCAATGTATGGCAACATACAATGTTTATATGGTACACAGAGAAATCTGAATTTGAAAGGGGGAGAAAACAGATTACCCCTATACTCACAAACATTCCAGTGTGTGTATATACATTATTTCCATGCCAGATTAAAAACACGGTCTACAGATCTCTTTCCGTCCCACTCATGGCTGACAGTTACCAATACATGTTGACTGGAAAAGATGGGGAGGGAGGACCTCAGAATAGCGCCCATCCCATGCAAGATGTGTAACCTCAGAGACACTGAGGTCAGACGGGGGAATGGCCTACAGACAGAGAAGAGCATGAAAGTAATCAAATTCAACAAAATATATGTGTATGTTGTAAGAGCAACCCAAATAGGGTATGCGTTGATACCTGCAAGTAAAAAGCCAGTCGCTTGGATGAGAAGGCCTGATGTGTCGGATATGATGGTACAATGTATAAATATGTGAAAGACATATATAGAATTAGAAATGCAATCACTCATGGGAGAGAGGCATATAACAAAGTGTTATAATTATGGGGATACTTCAACATATATATCCATGGAGGATGTTATAGAAAGAGCTGTATAGTAGCTGCCCATACCACAAAAATATAGTGTCGGTGCCATCTCATACCAAGATTGAGTGGTACCATAGTAGGTATGCTTGGGGCACTGATTAATTAAAAAAAGGTATGGTATATGTACAGTACATGAGGCAAGTTAAATGCCATTGAAGCATATATCTTATTTCAATATATGAGAATAAAACCAGATATTTTACATAAAAATTGTCTTTAGTGCCTAAAAAGTCCCACCCTGGGGGTTCAGTTTGTTGTATTCATTTTAGGGATGTTGGCACATCCATGAGTGGTCATCACCAATCACCCCTCCATACAATTTGTATTTAGGCTCTTGTTCTACATAAATAAAGATCTAAATGTGATAATCCAGTCAATAATAAGGGAAATGAAACAGGTTTGGGACAAATGTAGACAAATGCAGATCACAGAGAAAAAGTATTTTTTCTTACAAGCAGCAGCTCCAAGCTCTGTGTCTGAAATCTGGCACAGACTATCAGCGGGTGACACAGAATCATTAAAAAGAAAGCAGCCATCAATGACATTTATTTTTTTGTTACAATGGTAGTGTGGGATTGGGAAAGCATGCAGGACAGAGGAGTGGAAAAGAGGCAAGATATTACAGAAAAAAACACATTTATATAATAAGGTATATAAATATATGGTATATAAATACCCATTTCCCTGTAACGGAACGGCTTCCCACAATCTTCTTGTGTGCTTCCGTCAGTATACCGCTTCCTAAGCTCTGGAACACGAGAACAGTAAATCTGGCTATAGTTACCCCAAGAACTAGGCAATACCAGTTTTGGAGTAAACCAAAATAAGAATTTTGTTTATTTGAACTCTCACAGAGAATTTATACTACACAGGAGGACACCCCCCTCCTGATCATATTATCCTAACAATACAAACTGCACACAAGAAAAGAATTACAACAACCAACATATACTATAACCATTACATTAATTAGCCAATTAGCCACATGGATGACACAAAGACCACCCAGACTATTCAGAGATCTCATTCCAGGTCAGATTTGCTGTCACTGAGCTCACAAGGTACAATACATATTATCCTAAGTATACACACAGAACACCTTCAGAGAATAGCAGGTGACCCCAGTAGCAGACTGTCCAGCTCCTACCTACAATAGTCTATGAGGCAAAGCTCATACAATGTTCCATCATTCTGATACAGAGGAATTAATGTATCAGATTTCTAGAGGGATATTGTTGATAAATATTACTGTCCCACTTGAACTAATCCAAACCACATTCTTAATGTCCATTAAGTAGTTTCCATTATTTGCTCGGTCACCCAGTGCCCCTAATAGACACAGGGTGACTTAAACATAAGGGGGCATGCGGAGCTGAAACAAAGGTCTCCCTTAACAAACCAGGGCCCATAGTCAAAAGGCAAGAGGCTAGCATTCAGTGCCCTCCAAAAGCCTCTGTCCTGGGTGAGTCTATCACATTTCTCTCCCATCAAAAGTTACCTATGGTCTGGACATGAGTTAGTCGGGTAGAGTGAACTCACATAGTCAGTCTGCATGATCTCTATTCTTGGCTGCAAGGAAGAGTTGTCATCAGTAGGTGTGGGGCAGAGGTCATTGACTTTCTGTCCAGCTGTCAGCACTTCAGCTGGGTGGTTTTTAACATTCCGGGGCTTGGTCTGCTGCTGGGGAGAGGGGCCGATCACCCCAGCTCCTTGAAGCTGTGGAGACACTGTAGGTGCTAGGCAGAGGCCAGCGATGCTCTGCCCTGTTGCCAGATATGCAGCTGGGAGTAGAAGCTTCACTATGACAGTTTGTCGCTGGAGAGAGGGACAGACTGCCCCAGCTCCCTTGAACTCCGCAGATGTTGCCGGTGCTGGACAGAGGTTGGTAGCACTCTACCCTGTTGTCAGCACATCTGCTGGGGACCCCACATAACCCACTCTGGCTAACTGTTGGGGAGGGAGGACAATTTCCTCCACCCTGGCTGATTGTTGGGGAGGGAGGAAGAAAACCTCCTCTCCCTTCTCTCCTGAACTGTGTAGCTGCCATTGGGGAGATGAGCCAGCTGCTCCATCTCCCATATACCCACATCTGGTAGCTGGGATGACATTTCTCTGTCACTGTCTCACAGGTACACGGATCCTTGCTGGGGAGAGGGAATGGCTGCCTCCCCTCCCTACATATCTGACTTCCACTGGGGAAGAAGAACCCCCACCATCTCACCCTGGGAACTGCCGCGAGAATGGAGCAGAGGTCTGTAGTACTCTGTCCTACTGCCAGCACTTCTGCTTTCTGCTGGAGGTTCGCTAGGTGGTTTCTCCTCTACAGAAAAGTATATTAAATCCCCAGTCTCTGGAACTGGTGTCTGGGGATAGAGGTTCACCATCTCTTATCCATGGAACCCAGAAGATGTTACTGGTGCTGGGCAGATGCTAGCAGAGCTCTGCCCTGTTAGCACTTCAGCTTTGGGGAGAGCATTCTCCAGAGTTTCCGCTGCTAATTCTGGGTCATGCCGCTGAACGTGTTCTAGCAGTTCCCTTTATTCCCTTTCCAGGTGCGGTTCTTTCCTTATCAAATATTCCAAATCAGGTTTAAGCTCGGAGACCCCTACAAAATCGAGCATAGCCTCTCTGTATTCTTGCAGGTCCTCAAGGGTAGGTTCCCCTTCATCGCCAAACACAAAAACATTTGTAAGGCTCTCCTGCACAGCAACCCAGGGCCGCCAAAGTCCTAGCCCTCCGGATGGGCATTCTGTTATCTCCCCTAAATATTCCTGCTATGTGTGTCATTGCAGAGCCCAATATCGATTGTTCAGCTCTATCTCCTGCTGGACAATCCTGTCCAACTCAGTCACCCATTGCTCCTGGGGTCAATCTCCCAGGAATGACATCCACAACTCCCGTTGGTCACTGGCCCATTGCTCTGGGTCTTGGAAAGCACTTGCCCTGGTGCATACCGGCAACCTGGAAGGCTCCAATCCAGAGCCCTACCCGAATCTGCTGCCTGAGCTCCAGGTATTCATCCACAGATACAGTCCTGGAGCATACAGGACAGAGGAGTGGAAACAAGGCAAGATATTACAGGAAGAACCATGTTTATATAGGTATAAATGCCCTATTCCCTATGTACATTCAAAGAGAGTTGGCTGTTAAGTGGGGGAGGGGGATCTGCTTTTAAGTGTATGAGTATTCAAAACTTTTTTCATCATTTTGGATTGAGAAGAATGTAACCCCTGCAAGCTAGATTCACTATTTGTCCTGGTGGCCATTATAACAAGGACAGAAAGTGAAATTCCACAATTTTAATGTTGCATCTGAAGGAAAGGAAGATAAGGGGAACCTACCCAAAGTGACAGAAACCTAAAAAAAGGAGTTTTGACTGGACTGGAACTGGACTATTACAGGACTGGGTTATAAGTGACTACCTTCAGTTGACTGGACACTAATAACACTTGTAGACACGCCCCCTTTGGTGTACCCTTATAACCCCACTCCTTGACACCTCAGTTTTTTTTAGCAAGCCTGCACATCCACCTTAAGAGAAAGCATGAACAGAAGACCAGGGACGGCCCTACAAAGCTGAGCAACAGATACTTGATGTTAGGATGCCCAGAAGACCTCCACTGAACTGGTGCAGTGAGCATTGTCATCCATATATCAACAGAGGACTTGGTAGGGTGTCCCTTTTGAGAACCCCTACCAAGTCCTCTATTGATATATGGATGACAATATCCTTACATGCTCACTGCATGTGGAAGGAAGGGTCTAGGATGAAAGGCCACTTTATTCTTGTGAAGAATTAGAAGTACTCCTTACAAGAGATCTCTGAAACATATGTCTGAAAGACACGATAGCCACCAAAAAGGCCGCTATGCAGTAGAGATCACTCAAAGGGAGTTCCCCAATAGGCTCAAAGGGAAGTTTCTGCAGGGCAGAGAGAACCAAACTGAGGAAAAAAATGGGTGTTGTAATTGGGGGTCTTGACACACCTTAAATGATGTTTTTAAGTGAAAATGAAGCCAAAGATTTCTGGAAGTCCCTTAAGAGTACTTAGAAACAGGTTTTGTTCAAGTCCTAACTTCAAGAAAGCTAGAATGCGAGATACTGAGTAGTCTCTGGGTTTGAAATGCATGTGTTCACACTAGGTAAAAATTATTTTCAGGTACTGTAGTACATTTTTCTCTAAGTGGCTTCTCTGGCTTTGAGTAATATTGGAGTGACAGATATAACCTTGTCTTATAAGACCTCGATTTCAACAACTAAGCCAATAAAGCCAGTGACTGAAAAGTAGGATGGAGCATGGAGCCTTGAGATGACAGGTCTGGTCTATTTGGGAGTGGTACGGGGTATCTTTAGGGCCAGCTTGCTGCAAAGAGAATTTCAGATTTTTATTCTTTACTTTTTGCGAAGTAATTAAGAGGATCCACACTGGTGGAATGGCATATATTAGCCAGAATGTCCAGGGAATTACCAGGGCATCTAATGCCAGTGCTAGGGGATCCTTGGCTCTGGCCACATACAGGGGTAACTTGTTGAATCTGGAGGCCAAAATGTCCACATCTGAAGTCCCCCCATTTCTGACATAGGAGTTTGAAGATGGCACAATGAAGGGACCAATCTTCTTGGTCCAGGAAATCCGCCAGTTCACTCCTGAGATGTGAACAGCAGAGATTGCTGGACAGTGTTTTTCTGCCCAGGAGATGATCAGACTAGCTATCTTCAAGGTTGCCTGACTCCTGACACTTTATACTTGTACTTGTCTGACTGCACCCTGATTGTGCGCCCCTGAAGAAGGGGCCCCAATGGTGTGGAGTCAATTTCATTGCTCCGAGCTTCAAGATGTTGATCGGGAGTGTTGTTTTGAGATTGGTAAATTGTAATATGGAGGTAGACATCTTGAATGTGCACTGATGCCATGTATTCCCCTTGTCCCAAAGCAGATTGCAGATTCCATGTGAAACGTGTTATTACTTTCCGGTGATAGGGAAGAAGAGACCAATCTATTGCTAGTTCTGGACTTTACATCCACCAAAACAGGAAGACCCTTGTTTGGCTAGGTCAAGAGAAGGAGCATGCCTGTTCCAAGTCAACATGATGTTGTGTTGAGGAGCTCTTAAATTAAATTGGACTAATTGTATAGCACCGAAGAAAGTGACCAAGAAGCCTAGAACTCTCATGGAGAATCGCATTGTAGGATGTCTTCTTGATCCCAAATTTCAAAGTGTGGGCTCAGAGAAAAAAAATGTATTTTCACGCAGAAAACATTAGCTTGGGATGTGTCCCAGAATAGTCCCAAGTATTAATGGCATAGAGAAGGCTGGAAAGCAGATGTTTTAAATTGATCACCCAATCCAAAGCCTGGCGTGTCTAAATTGTCCTGTGGACATTTGCTGACAGCTGGAAGGGAGAGGAGTCTTTCCTGAGAAGATAATCTAGATAGCTCTTGACTAGGATGCCCTGAGTTCTGAGAAGGGCAAGACGAGGTATTAGGACCTTTGTGAATACTCTGGGAGCAGAGAATAGGCCAAAGGGCAGTGTAAAAAACTGGAAGTGATCGTCTGCCATTGCAAATCGCACGAAGCGCTGATGAGGTGGATAAATGGGAGCATGGAGATAGGCATCTGATATCTACAGATGCCATGTATTCCCCTTGACTCAGAGAGGCACTTGCATCCTTGCATTATCCATGCAAAATGTTGGAATTTGAAGGTATTTGTCGAGGAACTTTAAAGGATAAGCTCACTTTTTAAAAAATAAATAAATAAATGCACTTTTTTTGCAGGTAAAAAAATGTGCAGTTATTTTTTGTAGTACAAGCTTGCAAAGCATTGCACCATTGATTAGCAGATTGCTGTTGCCATGCAGGTCTCCTGCACACTGTCAGTGAAACAAACAGATGGTCCCTGCCCCCAACTATAACTGGCCTTCACAGCAAGGAGCACATGGAAGGGCAACTCATGAAAGACAAAACTAGAGAAAATTCCCAGCTCAACTCACCAACCAGTCTGCTTACCAACCAAACTAATTTGTTCAACAGTATGCATTAAAAACAGGGGTTTAGTTAGCACACATTTGCAAACACATGCGTAAGCTGCAAGGCCCCTTCACGGCACCCTGTAATACTTGCAGTATGAAATTTATGAGAGGCTCCATAGTGGAAGCACATTGATTCTAATGGATGTTAGAATCAGTTAGTAAAAACAGTTAGTAAAAAGCCCAACCCGAGGTGATCATATTCTTGACCTAGTACTGACAAATGGGGATCAACTGTCTGATGTTGAGGTGGGGGAGAATTTGGGTTCTAGTGATCACCAATGTCTTTGGTTTGATATTAAAACAAGAACTGAAAAATCATATACAAAAACAAAAGTTTCAGATTTTAAAAGGACAAATTTTGCTGAAATGGGGAAATTTCTAAAAAATGAACTGAAAGGTTGGAGTAAAATGACAGGAGTAAGTAATCAGTGGGCACTATTAAAGTCTACTATCGTGGAGGCAACTAGATTATATGTCAGGTAGGTTAGTAAGAATAAACGGAAGAAAAAAACAATATGGTTCACCAGGTAAGAAGGATAGTAAAGGGAAAAAAATGGCATATAGAAGATTCAAGGAAACAGGAGGTGCAGCTGACAGAGAGGAGTATAAAAACAGACAAAAGGAGGCCAAACACATTATCGGTGCTGAAAAAGCACAGAAAGAGGAGGAAATTGCTAAGTCTATTAAGGAAGGAGATAAAATCTTTTTTAGGTACATTAGTGATAGAAAGAAAAAATACAATGGGATCACTAAAATGAAAACTGGGCACAACACATATGTTGAGGAAGACCAGGATGTAGCAAACCATTTAAACAATTACTTCTGTTCAGTCTTCTCAGAAACAGACTGCACTAATGATAACAAGTTAGGGAATCATATTGGTTCTAGTAATGATGGTTCATTTATAGGATTTCTGAAGACAGAGGTAGCTGAGGAACTGGCTCGGTTAAAGCTTAATAAAGCAATGGGCCCTGATGGTATTCATCCCAGAGTTCTAAGAGAACTTTGCAATATAGTTGTTGGACCATTAACAAATCTTTAAAATAAATCTCTTCTAACAGGAGAAGTTCCTCATGATTGGAGGATAGCTAATATTGTACCTATCCACAAGAACGGCAGCAAGGTAGAAGCTGGCAATTACAGGCCAGTGTGTTTAACATAAATTGTAGCCGAGGTAATGGAATCACTTCTGAAAAGAAGGATCATTGATCACCTAAAAATACACAGCTTGCTGGACCCAAAGCAGCATGGCTTTACTGAGGGCAGATCGTGCCAGACAAATCTGATTGAATTCTTTGACTATATTACCAGTGTTTTGGACCAGGGTGGTGCTGTGGACATAGCGTATCTTGATTTCAGCAAGGCATTTGATACAGTTCCACATAATGATCTAACACAAGTTGTGCAGTTGGCTAAAGGATAGATCCCAGAGTGTGGTTGTAAATGGGGTTCACTCAGTACAGAGACCAATCACTAGTGGGGTACCACAAGGCTCTGTATTGGGTCCTGTTCTATTTAACCTATATGTAAGTGATATAACTAAAGGTTTGTGGATGATACAAAGGTGTGTAATACATAATGTGTGGAAACATAGTAGGTGTTTGGAAATCAATATAGTGAATGTATATCCAATTTATCTTGTCCTG
>BLSH010144960.1:1458099-1472230 GCA_018402905.1 Glandirana rugosa | reverse complement strand
CCTATTTATTTGTAGGGCACTTGCCCTAGTTTGAAGATGATTTTAGAACAGTTATATGGCTTCTACCATTAATTAATACTTTTCAGACACAGTTTGAAGATGATCCACATTCACCTCCATTTTTGCTTTTTTTATGTTTTTATTTTTTTAAAAATATTTACAGTTATTTCCCTGTCCCCATTTTTTTGTAGGGCACTTGCCCTACCCTTACCCCCATTTTACTTCCTTTTGCAGCCCTCTAGGGCTTTCCAGGACTTTGTTACAGCCATTTTTGTGCATAAAAGTTCGGGTCCCCATTGATTTCAATGGGGTTCGTTGTCCGTGCGATCGTTCGGGTTCCGTCCGGACCCGGACTTTGTCCCGAAGTTCGGACGGACCAGCAGAACCCGAACTTCCAGAGGTTCGCTCAACTCTAATTACAATATCTTTAATTACAATAGTTTAATTACAATATATTTATTATTAATTTCACCAATTCATTTTTTTGGTTTTAGTAATAATCATTAGCAATTTCTGGTCAATTGGGCCATCCTAGACCCTATATGCCTCGCATCCCAGAAGTAATAAGAAAATAGAGAAAACCTCCCCTTTAAGGCAAGTTGGGATTTTCAGGGCATAGATGATAAATTACAATGGTATAAAAAACATACATATTTTATTGTGCTAATACACTGAAGTAAACAAAATATAACAAAATAGACACATCAAAGCCAACATATCAATATATCAAAAGACATTGTAAAAACAACCGTATGGTACTTATATCCAATGGAAGTGAATTTGTTCACCCCGGTATAGGATTCTTGCCTAGTCGCCCGACATGTTTCAGGATATTCCAATCCCTTCTTCAGGGGCATTTAGACAGACAAGATCAGACTTTCACTGCAAAATGCATACAAGTACAGGTTATAATACATATTGAGGAATAGTAGACATCATGCATATTGCCAACACAGTTTTTACATCTAATTGGTTACCTTGTTATACCATGCTTGAACCCTCCTCCAATGGGTGGCCACCCCAGAAAACCAAACCACAGGGTGGGTGGACACTAAGATCCACCAAATGATGGAATAGCCCTGGGACAGGTCAGAGGGCCGCCAGTGTCCCACTGAACTCCCAAAAGATTGATCCCGAGACCAAAAAAGCACCCCAACAGGGACAAGGACCTCCGGCTGCAAACCAGATTCAATTCAAAAATTTCTGTAAAGAGGAAAAAGGGAATTTGTTGACTAGAAACATCTACTCATAAAACAAAGAGCCGGCCATAAGCCAGGTTCAATATAGTTGTATTGATGGGCATCCGTGACAACAAAGGAACAAATAGCGACTCACCATATATTGAAAAATTGAAGAGTTAGGATGTTTTAGTCTGGTATAATCCTGTAGGGAGAGCGGCAACCTCTCATGGAGTGGCAAAAGAAAAAAGTGGCGTCTTGCGCCTTTTAAATACCGCCGCGTGTGTTAATCCGCCGGAAATGACGTCCGCGCCGACACTGTTCGTCGACTCAAAAGTGGGCGCGCACCATAGTAAAGGATAGAAAATGCATGCCATCTTGTGGCAAAACAGTATAGCAATCAGTTATGCTCGGGAATGTATTGGAAAGTGCAGCCAAATACAAGTCAAGACAAAGAAATAATAAAGTAATAAAGAAAACGCAAGTCAGAGGAACCATTCCAATTAGGTGAGCCAATTAATCCGGGACCTAACAAGGAGTCCCTGAGGAGGGCGCACGCGGCCGACCCCCCCATCCACCCGGCCCCAATCCCCCCCATATGGAGAGAGGACGGGAAGGGGGAGAGAGGACCGGCCACGCGCGTCCCCCCCCCCCCCACCGACGCATCAAAGTGGTCAGGAGCGGGAGGGCAAAAATTGCTCTTCATCTTCATTTCTGATCATTTGGTGGATCTTAGTGTCCACCCACCCTGTGGTTTGGTTTCCTGGGGTGGCCACCCATTGGAGGAGGGTTCAAGCATGGTATAACAAGGTAACCAATTAGATGTACAAACTGTGTTGGCAATATGCATGATGTCTACTATTCCTCAATATGTATTATAACCTGTACTTGTATGCATTTTGCAGTGAAAGTCTGATCTTGTCTGTCTAAATGCCCCTGAAGAAGGGATTGGAATATCCTAAAACATGTCGGGCGACTAGGCAAGAATCCTATACTGGGGTGAACAAATTCACTTCCATTGGATATAAGTACCATACGGTTGTTTTTACAATGTACTTTGATATATTGATATGTTGGCTTTGATATGTCTATTTTGTTATATTTTGTTTACTTCAGTGTATTAGCACAATAAAATATGTATGTTTTTTATACCATTGTAATTTATCATCTATGCCCTGAAAATCCCAACTTACCTTAAAGGGGAGGTTTTCTCTATTTTCTTAGTAATAATCATTATACGTCAAGTTTAGTGAAGGGAAGTGTGTGTGTGTGTGTGTGTGTGTGTGTGTGTGTGTGTGTGTGTATATATATATACACACATACATGTATACACACACACAAACAAATCTCAAAAAACTGCACTATAAACAATAAAATATGTGAAAAAGTGCCGCTGCTTCAATTAACAAAAATATAAACCAAGGTGAACAAAATATAAATATATAACAGTAATCACAATAAGTTCACAGTAGTGCAAAGAGTGCCATCATTAATATAGTTCATATATATAAATACTCTAACTCCACAGTGAAAAATGGTGAAAAAGAGTCCTTCAAACCAATAAAGATAAATGTAAATAGTTAATCGCCAAACTGAAACAATATCTGTTCATCCGTGAGTGGAATGTACACATCACCAGCCCACCACCATTGTGCGTTTATCACACTCTTATGGAATGAGGCTCACCAGATATTAATGCAATATCAGCATACCTCTGATTACTCTTGCTTCAGCGTATGTCTCCTCACTCCAAAGTTCACCGGACTACCACCAATATACTTAGCTCCACATGTATATGAGAGAAAATCAAAAGATGCATCCCATAGTGTATTTAAAAGGTAATGCTCTTACATTTAAAACACAAAATCAAAGCCTGTAAATCAATATGTCACTGGGCGATTATCTGCGTATGCGTACTGCACCTCTCCGCGCTTCACATCACCAGATAGAGCGTCCAATTCCAACAATTGTTGTGGAGCCATACCCCAACTCATTTCGTCACTTCCGACCTCGTAATAGGGGGTGGCTACATGGCTGGGCAACTGAGTTTAAATATCCTCCTCTATCGACTATAACTGTGTAGCTGAATCAAAGTCTCAAGCCTCGTACACACGGGGCGACGATCGCATTCAACACGTCGTACTCACGACCGTTGTATGCGAAATCGATCGTTTGTATGCGCGCTTTCAACAGTCGAACATACGACGGTCGTACATGGGAGTTGTATGAGCAGACTACAAAACTTGGTCGTACCAACAAGCTCGCATATGACTGTTGTTTCGTGTGTAGAGCAGTTGGGTACAACAAGTTGTATTGTGCTAAACACGCATGCGCCAAGTCCACTTCAACTAACACGAAATTAGATGAAGGAGCCCAAAGGGTGACGCTACGATACCAGCACTTCCTCTTTATATGCTCGTTCGCGTCATCACGTTCGGCCGGCCGCAAGTTGTATGTACGACCGTCGGGTGCACGTCAGTATGCTATTTACATTATGCAACATACGATTTGGGATGATTGTACATACGATCGTCGTGCCGTGTGTACGGGGCATTAGCCATCACATCTGGCATTGCTGTGGGAACAGCGCATCCATCCAACAGGTCTAATAACCCTTTACATACTGAACGGCAAAAGTCAGTTTGTGCTATTAAATCTTAGCCTCCCAATATTTACTATAACGGGAATTTACACAGAGGATAGTTTGATGAATTATTGAATTTACACTACAAACTAGCAGTCTTACAATATCCCGCCATATTTTATAATGAGCCATATCTGCCATGATAGAGGATCGATATTAAAACTTTACATGATTGCAAAACAATCATAAAAAAATATAAAAATCACATGCAATCCTACATACACTATCCATCATGTTAAATTTAACGGAGAGGAATATACATATATAAATTAAAATTAAAAATCAGTCTAATTAAATGGATAATTAAATATATAAAAAATACAAATATAATTACAATTATAACATGTCCCCAATCCTCACTAAGCCATACTCATGACCCCACATTAAAATACTGATCCATTAAATTCATAACAAAATATATAAACAGAATCCTGATCCAGATTAAAAATTACTGATAAAGCAGTTCAAATCCAGTTCTAAATTTAACCCCCCTGGCATGAGCATCTGGAGAAAATAGATCCACTGGGTCTCTTTCTTTGATAGTTCCCTGACCCTATTGAATCCCCTCCCAGCAGGGGGGGATTTTTTCCACACCCCAAAATTGGAGTGAAGGAGGACATTAAAGGTGAGAATTGGTGAGCACATCATAAACATAATCAAGAAATACAAATAACAGTGTTTCTGAGCATTATAGAAAATGTCATGCAAGAGCTCCTTCTTCACTTCAATTTTGGGGCAAATTTTCACTGTTATCCCTCCTTATTCCCCTTTCCTCAACACCTCTACCCCCTCATTTCTCTGCTCCTCAAACCTCTTACCGAGACACACCCCTTTTCCTGCCCCATTCCCCACCCCTCCTGTCCCCCCTTTTCCTCAAGCCTCTTCTTCTTTCATATACCCATCCCCCATCTAGACTCATCCCCTTTTCCCACCCTCCCTTCAATACTCCCAGGTCCTTCTTTCACTTACCTACCTCCCTAAATGCTACCTTTGCCTATAGTAATAGTAAGATTGCATGGTCACTTTAGGAGTTTGCAGTTTGGAGTTCAAAACACAAGTTTAAAGATTGCATAAAACGCCTTCCCCCTCCTGACCACCTTATCCCTCTGTGATTCAGCCCATCAGGTAAACATATTGGAGGGATGGCCCTGAGGGCGGGGCCATGTGCTGAAGTATGTCAACTGATTAAGGTTTTGCCTGTGAAGACATCGGTGGGCGGCTTTCACTTTGGATTATATCGAGCTATGTGTGGAGGAGTGATAGACTCCAAGCCAGTACCTAACCAAACCCAAAATAAGGCTGTAACAGAGGTAGACGCTCACAGGAGTTGATGGGAGCCCAGCTGGGAGACAGACACCTGTTGCATGATGATAGTAGCCAGGGAGTAGAGCTCAGCTCATTTATTTGGGTAGACTATCAATGCATACCACAAAGTGGAGAGAAATTTCTTTGAGGTGTTTCGAAACAGGGCATAAGGAGGGAAGGAAAATGTCATGATTAAACTAGGAGGAGGAAATCACCTTGGAGAGAATGGAGACCTTGGACCACACAACCAATTTATCTTTGTGTAATGATAGAGAAGGAAGTGTACAGGAAGTATACAGGCTGCTAACCCACAGACCCGCTGTGCAGAAGTGATCACAACAAGCCACCTGGTGAGAGAGGCTAGACAAAGCATATCCAGGGTGGGTTCAAAGGGCAGCCTCTGAAGTTACAAGAAAAAAAAAGTTACAATCCCACAGTATCAGGGGATTGCAACTGGGGAGGAATATATACAACACCTTGTACAAAGGCATTAAACTAAGAAATAGAAGGCCAACAGTTTCAGAAACAGAATGGCTAGGGTTGAGATTCGTCCCTTAATGGTGCTACCAGACAAAGTTGCAGCCTTGAAAATCTGAGAAGCAGATGCTGGGAAGCCCATAAAGCCCTAACAGGTCTGGTAGGGACCATATCATTTAGATCAGGGGGTCTCCAAACTACAGTCCACATCCAGTTTGCAGCTAGGGTTAGTGGCATACCCTCACTATGCACAGATTTGAGGATTTAGGTCTCAAAAGCTACTGCAGAGTAGCATCATTCCATGTACACATACAAATTGATTAGAGCCACAGAGAAAGGGAACTTTGTACATGCCTCTGAGAACCACACCCAAACTGATTTATATTAAAATATCACATTTTATTATATCAAATAATAAAAACATCCATTAAATCATTGTGCATACCACAAAGTACAGAGCATCAAGATATTGTAGGTATATGGTTTCAATCTGTTGATCTATGACCCAATGAATTGCTGGTCTACGTGTTTTGCCTGCTTCGTCGGGACCATATAAATCCTCTAAATCATTCACTACACATACAGTGGATATAGAAAAGATCAACCCCCCCCCCCCTTTAAAATAATTACATTTTGTTGCTTTGAAGCCTGAAATGAAGCAAGGCACAGTTTTTGTTTTATCCAGCTGCAATGTTTAACATCCAAGTGAAAGATAAAACGCCAACATGTCACAAAAAAAGGGGGAAAAAAATCAAAAACAGAATCACTGAATTGGAAAAAAGATCACCTGCTTGTGCCAGTATTTAGTTGAACCATCTTACAGCCTTTACTCTGTTGGGATAGGGCTCTACTAACTTTGCTCATCTAGACTTTGCAATATTTGACCACTCTTCTTTGCAGAACTGCTCAAGTTAAGTTAAATTTGATGGTGACTATTTATGGACTGCAGGCTTCAAGTCATTCCACATATTTTCAATGGGGTTTAAGTCTGGGCTCTGACTAGGTCATGCAAGGACATATACCTTTTTCTCCTTTAACCACTGTGTGGTCATTCTTGCTGTGTGCTTTGGGTCATTGCCATGTTAGAAGGTAAACCTTCCCATTGACAATGTTCTAGCAAAGTGCAGCAGATTTTCCTTTAGTATTTGACGGTATTTTGACCCATCCATTTTTCCTTCTAACCTGACAAGTGTTCCAGTCCTTGCTGCAGAGAAACACCCCCATAACATATTACCACCTCTATGCTTTACTGTAGGAATGGTGTTATAAGGATGGTGAGTTGTATTGGATTTCCGCCAGACATATTGTTTGGTGTTGAGGCCAAATTATTACATTTTTGTCTCACTTGACAATAAAACCTTTTTCCATGTGGCCTCAGAATTGTCAAGGTGCGTTGGGGAAAGCTCAGTCGTGACTGCATGTGGCCTTTCTTGGGTGGCTTTTTTCTTGCAGCCCTCCCATACAAAACAGAGAAAAGTGGTGCCCCATCTAGGTGTGGCATTAGATAAAAGCAATGGTGTTTATTTACGTTGCACTTACAGGAAAGGAAATGATAGCAGGCATATCATGTAGGCAGTGTCTCTGGTGGTCTCTGGATCTGTCCAAGAGGAGAGTTGGGCGTCCACAGTAGCACACGTTTCCGGCAGCGCCGGTGGTATCCAGAGCTCCGGACTAGTGGGCGGGAGAGGGAGCCAACAGTCTCTGCAGGGATGGAGATGGAGAGCCCCTGGTAAGTGAGACTTCAGCGAGCTGGCCCACGTTCGGAGCAATCTGTGCTCCTTCGTCAGGCCTCTCTGGCATCTGAGAGGTCCACGCTAAGTAGGAGGAGGGGGCGGAGTCGGTGGGCAGCCCCCTCCTCATACTTGAAAACACCCAAAAAACATAGGTATAAATTGTACCACCAGAGAATAGATGTAATTTGTTAGCAAACTATGAATCCAAAACCACTGGGTTTTGTTTACATCCTTTTTTGGTAAGAGCGGTTGCCTACATTCTATATTACTTATTACCACCTTATCTATGAGAAGTCTATTTAAATAGTATTTTTTCGTCATACTTACCTGTAAAATCTCTTTCTTTGAATACATCACGGGATACAGAATTAGGCCAATATTCATTACCTACAGGGTTATACTTGATCATCAGGTGAATGGACACTGTTAGACAAAGTCTTAGACAGGAAGTGATCCCTTTTATAACGCCTCCCATACAGAAAGCAGTTCAGTTTTGTAGCAAGCACTGAGTCCTCAAAAAGAGGGGAGGGACCTCTGTGTCCCGTGATGTATTCAAAGAAAAGGATTTTACAGGTAAGTATGACGAAAAAAATCGTATTTTCTTTTTCATACATCACGGGACACAGAGTTAGGCTAATATTCATTACCTACTGGGACGTCCCAGAGCAACAGCCTTGAGGGGAAGGAGACACCCTGGCAAACAATAGCCATCAGACCTAATACGGCAGGCCACAGTACACTCTCCTCGGCTGTTCCAACATCCACTTGATAAAATTTTGTTAACGTATGCACTGAAGCCCAGGAGGTTCCTACACACCCCTGGCCGAATGAGCTCTCACCCTTAAGGGAGGAGCTTTACATTTCAGACCATAGGCCTGAATGATCAATTGACGGACCCAATTGGCAATGGAAGCGGCCTGCCCCTTCTTGTAAAACAAAAAAGGAGTCTGATCCTCGGATCTCCACAGATCTAGGCAAATAAACTCTGCTTGCACTAAATCTATGGAGTGCAGTTGCCTCTCTTCCGCCGAACAAGGCTGAGAGAAAAACGAAGGCAAAATAATGTCCTGATTTAAATGAAAGGCCAACATCTCCTTTAGCAAGAAGGATGGCATAGGACACACCACCACCTTGTCGTGGTGAAGAATTAGATATGGTTCCCTACATGAAAAGGGCCGCCAATTCAGACACTCTTCTAGCCGAGGTGATGGCCATCAGGAAGGTTAGCTTGCGTGACAGCAAGACTAATGGAATTTCCTTGATAGGCTCAAATGGTTGTTTCTGTAACTCAGACAGCACCAAATTTAAGTCCCCAAGGACACATAGGTGACCTAATGGGGGGAAGCAAACGAGTTGCCCCCTGCATAAAAGGTTCAGACCAGCAAAAGAGGCTAAAGGCCTTTGGAAGAATACTGACAGGGCCTAAATTTGACCTCTGATTGTACTCAAGGCCAATCTGATTTTCACAGCCGACTGTGGAACAGAGAATTCTCTCAATCATGTATTTCTGAGGATGCCATTTTCTGGCTTCGCACCAAGCAATACAAGTCCTCCAGACCTTATGATAGATCTTCCTAGTGACCGCTTTCCTAGCATTCACTAGGGTTGACACCCCCAATCCCGAGATGCCACGATCCTTCAGCACCCTAGCTGCAATAGCCATGCCGTCAAATTTGGAGACTGTAAATTGGGGTGGAATATAGGACCTTGAGACAGTAGATTGGGGTGGCAGGGAAGCGTCCATGGCCCGTCTATTGCCAATCTCGCAATCTCCAGGAACCAGGGTCTTCTGGGCCAGGCTGGTGCCACCAGAATGACTGTAACCCCCTCTCTCTGAATCCTGTGCAACAAATGTGTCACGACACCTGGGATCAGGTGACAGGTGCGCACCCCTGGGATGTGAAGCACACCACTAACATTGTGGACCTATAGCTGACTGCTGCTAATGAGTTCCGACTGGTACGGGAAGAGGGGCCCCGGAGCACGGACACTGAAACACAGGGATGTAGTGCATCCGTTTCCCCAGGGCATGGACTCTAAGAGCCAGTAGGTATTCGCCAGAGCCTCTGGTGGTGAGGATGGATTTGGCTGCAACTGGATTCAGGTCGCAGCCCCCGGGATCCCTGAAGCTCACGCTCGGCTGGCTACAGGTGGAAGAGAGGAAGCAGCAGAGCAGGAACAGCAAAGGATAGTCAGCAGCCTAGCAAAGGGTCAGGGCCACAAAGCAGACAGGAGAAACCGAGAACAAGCTGAAGATTGGAGTATCAGGCAGGCAGGGATAAACCGAGAATGAGTCGAAGGTTGGGGTATCGGGCAGGCAGGGAAAGTCAGAACAAGCCAAAGATTGGTATACGGAAATAGACACAGAGCACACGACAGGAACAACCACACACAAAGCCAAACACACACAACAATGATCGGCATTGCAGGCTTGCACTGCCAGGTGTTATATAATGTGCCTAATTAGGGCCTGGGGTGGAGCCCAGCTGAGGAGGGCTACTAAAGCGCACAGGTGAGGGAGGCCCAGCCTTTAACTGGGCACATGCAGCAAGGTAGGCAACAGATAAGACATGAATGTTTAATGTGGTTTCATGACAAAATGTGGAAGGAGAGGGATAGGGGGGAAAGCATAAACCAGGGAGTACTGACCCCATGGAACTACCAGAGCATCTGCTCCGATTGACAGGGGATCCTTCGTTCGGGACACAAACTGCTGAAGCTTGTTGTTGAACCTGGATGCCAATAGATCGACATCTGGCCATCCCCAATGCTGGCAGATTTCCCAAAACACATTTGGGTGTAGGGACCATTCCCCCGGGCAGATCTGCTGGCGGCTGAGATAATCTGCCTTTCATTTCTCTACCCCGGGATATTAACTGCCGATAGAACTGGCATATGTCCCTCTGCCCAGGCTAGTATGTGCTTCACTTCTTTCTGAGCTGAACAACTCCTGGTACCGCCCTGGTGGTTTATATAGGCCACTGCAGTGGCATTGTCAAACTAAACCCTGATAGGGCAGTCCTGAAGCTCTAACATCCAGGACTGTAGGGCCATGCGTACCGCCCGCAACTCCAAGATGTTGATGGGCAGGCTCTGTTCTGTTCTTGACCATCTTCCGAGCTGTAAGCCCCTCTAAGGTTGCTCCCCAGCCTGAGAGACTGGCGTCTGTGGTCAGTACTCTCCAAGACACTGGGAGGAAGGATCTTCCCTTTTGCAGGTACTGATCCTGCAACCACCAGCTTAGGCTTAAGCATGCCCTGGGAGATAAGAACATGGGATAATCCAGGGCTTGCCCTCTCCTGTTCCAAGCCAACAAGATGTCTTGTTGTATAGGCCTGGAATGGAAGTGGGCATAGGGCACTGCTTAGGAGGCTGGCACCATCTTTCCCAGATGACTCATAAAGAGACGAATGGAGGGTTGTCTGGTGCCCCCTGACACACCTGATCCTTCAGGGCACAGAACCTTACGGGTGGAAAAGATACCCTTGCCCAGACTGTATCTAGGATTAGAACTAGCTACTTGAGACTGAGCTGGTCTCAAGGCTGACTTTTCAGTATTTATGAGCCAGCCCAAGCTTTCTAAATACTGCACTGTGCAGGCTACACTGTGCTCCAGGGCCTATAGTGAGTGATCTCTGAGCAGAAGGACGTCCAAGTATCCAAGCACCAAGATCCCCTGGGCCCTTAAAAGACCCAGTACAGGTGCTAGGATCTTTGTAAACACCCGAGGTGCTGTGGCAAGCCCGAAGGGCAGTGCCACTAACTGGAAATTAAGTTCCTCTACTGCAAATCGCAGAAACCTCTGATGAGGTTGAAAAATAGGTATGTGTAAATACGCGTCCTTGATATCAATGGAGGGGTATCCTGCCAATAACCTCTTACAAGGAAGCTCGACTGACCAGTTTTTAAGCATAGAAGGCTACACATGTGTAGACAGGAGAGCTATACGAGAGACTTGCTGTATAGAATCCTTTAGGGCATCTACAGCAAAACACATCACTCAAGGAATATCTGCCTTGTTTTTAGCAAGACCATCTTCTTGGTTAGGCTGCCTGACCTGATTCTTTAAGGACTGGCCGACTCCAATTGCTACGACAGCTGCCTGAATAGCTGAACTGGCTAAAAAAAAGGAAGCCTTTAAGAATGAGTTCAGTTTTTTGTCAACAGGGTCTTTCAAGCCCTGTGCATTATCCACTGGATAAGTTAAGTTGTTTAAGCAAGAGACTGCTGCATCTATGGCTGGCATGCACCATTCCTTAACAAACTTTACCTCCATGGGATATAAAAGGCAAAACCTCTTAGGAGGAACAAAAATCCTGTCAGGATGTTCTCAAACAGCATACACTGCCTGTTCCAACAGCGGGTGCAAGGGGAAAGCCTGTGCAGCCTGAGGCTTCAGGGACCCCAAAGAGGACAAGGGAGGCTCAGAAACCTCTGCAGGAGGTAACTTAAAGGCAGAATGAACCATCTTGGTAAGAGTCTGGATCAAAAGCCTCTGTGACTGAGAGGCTGATACCAGCTGGACATCTTCTGTCCCAGATTCCTCAGAAGCAGACTCATCTACCGGGCCATCTCCTAAGTCCTTAGCATCTAGCTCTTCCCCATAGTCAACTCATTCCTACTCCAAATTAGGAGACTCAAGGGAGAGGGATCTGTCACGCTGATGGAGTTCATCTCTAGTGATAAAGGGTGAAGCAGCAGCATTAACTGTAGGCACAATACCTGACAGCCGCAGCGGCTCAGATTGCCCCCTAAGCCTCTGGTCTTTCAGGGGATACAACACTATGGTTTCGACTAGGCTCCTCAGGAGCTACTGACGACATAGATATACCCTTCCCTGTAGTGTTAGTCCCGCTCCTCTTTTTTGAAGACATTGCAAGCAACAAAAAGGGAGTACCTGGGTTTAATATTTACATACCCCAGAAGGGAGACCCTTTAAAAGGGCTCAACAAGCCCTTATGCACCAATTTTGCTAAGCACCTTAGCCTGCCAAGCAACACCTGGTGACTTAAGTGACCCGGGTAAGGAGAAATTAACCGCTGAAAATGCCTGGTTCAGAGCCTGCTCTGTGTCCCACAGCTGTCCCCTGGAAGCACCACATGCTTGACATACACAGCTTAAATAAGCTGGCTGTGCACCAGAACATTCCGCAGGTGAGCGGTCCGGGTGAACGGGCGTGGCAGTATTCGCCTATGATGCAAATCTTTGCGCGACTAGATTAGGCTACGGCACATGCGCAGCTCTGTGTGCGCACAATGCCTGTGGCACAGTCGCAAGCGCCATGGCAACCAACAAACTTCCAAGCATCATGCGATCGCACGTACACCATGGGGAATCAAGATGCTCAACGGCGCACCCTCTTGCGCGGACATGCATTAAGGTAAAAAAAAAACAGCCAGACAAGACAAAAAAGGTACTCTGCAGACACCAACAGCTAGCCCAAAACTCCCCTGTGTAGTCAACGCACTGGTGTCCAGCCTCTAGCTAGCTTGACTGATTGTTACAATCACTGGGGCACCCCACAATAAGTAAATACGGGGGCTTTCACTTACCCGTCCAGGGTCGCATTACAGGGAAAACTTCACAGGATCCTTGTTCCTTCTTTAACCACTTACCAACGGGGCCACTTTTTTACATTTGGTGGTCACAAGCTAAAAACATTTTTTTTTGCTAGAAAATTACTTAGAACCCCCAAACATATATATATTTTTTTCAAACACCCTAGAGAATAAAATGGCGATTGTTGCAATACTTTTTGTCACACGGTATTTGCACAGCGGTCTTTCAAGCTCGATTTTTTGGAAAAAAGGGATTTTTTGTATAACTTACCGTAAAATCCTTTTCTCTGAGTTCACTGACAGACGCAGCAATTCTTATGACACATGGGGTTATGCTCATCCTACTAGGAGTAGCCTAGGCAAAACAAACAAAAGTGTAGGTTGGCCCCTCCTAGGGGGCCGTCCTCACCTTAGCATATAATCCCCCTGCTCTGTACAGCACACCAGTTCGTAACAAGCCGTACAAAACCAACGCAGAGGGGTGGGTGCTGCGTCTGTCAATGAACTCAGAGAAAAGGATTTTACGGTAAGTTATACAAAAAATCCCTTTTTCTCTTCCGTTCACTGACAGACGCAGCAATTCTTATGACACATGGGGACGTCCCAAAGCAGTGCCAATCAAGAGGGGTGGGCAAACCATAACAACTGTACCCAACAGAAAAACGCCCTCTCAGGTGGCACTAACCGCGCCTATACTGCCGCTTGTAATACCTTGCGGCCAAAAGCAGCATCCGAGGATGCTGCAACATCAATTTTGTAAAACTTAGTAAACGTGTGCACTGAGGCCCAAGTAGCCGCTTTGCACACCTGAGACACAGAGGCTTGGTGTCTAAACGCCCAGGACGTACTAACTTTCCTGGTGGAATGAGCCGTGACTGGAAACGGGGGAACCTTACCCCGAATCTCATATGCATGAGTCACGGTCTTCCATATCCAACGAGACACGGTAGCTGACGAGGCCGCCATGTATTCCTGTTCCGTCAAAACGCTGGAAGGGGAAGCAAAGAAGGCTTCCACCAAAGAAGGAAAGTAAATTTACTCCTATAACAAGAGGGGAGTAACACGGGCGTGGGTAGCGTAGGGTTTCTTCAACTCGACGTAAGAAACCTACACCACTCCCGGAACGCCCACGTAAATTCAAGATGTCGAAGGAAAGACTTCAGACTAAGAAATGACAACGACTGCCTTCTCAGCGCGTTTCCATACCGCCGGAGCAGTCGATGGCACAGAGCAACC
>BLSH010144960.1:1425912-1437956 GCA_018402905.1 Glandirana rugosa | reverse complement strand
GGGCTACTGGACAAGAGGGGAACAGAATTTCTATAATTACTGTTCATGTTGTATTTATAGTGATAGAGTTGTTAATAATATAATGATCACAAGAGAAAAATACATAGTGGCTGGGATCGTATTATTTAGTTCATGTATTTCTTTAGTGCCGACGCATTCTGCAGCACAGTGAAGAGGAAACAGGAGGGTTATAAAGTCTTTCAAAAACAAGGGTTTCCTAAGTGTTAGAGAACTAAAGAAAAGCAAAACACTACTTCCAATGATTTTATTCCTATTTTCTAAAAACACAATACAAAACCACCTTCAACCCATTAACCAGTGATAAATATTGAAGGACAACTTCACAAAATTCAACGAAGCAATTAACAATGGAGCAGGGGCATTTAAGCATGGTGTGGAGCTTCTAGCATGCTGTTTCTTGGGTTTCATTCACGCTTGTGATTAGGGCTTGGAGAATTTCTGTGGCTGGAATCACAGATGAGGGCAAACAGCTACAATCAGGAAGCCTGTAAAAAGTAATGGCTGTCTGCCACTGTTTTCATGTATCCGCACATCTATCGGTTAAAATGTGCTTAGGGGCAGATTGTGGGTCCTGTGCTGATTATCTGTCTCTAACTGCTGGATATGTGGATATGTAAACAGCAAAGGACAGCTCCCTCAGGGGTACTCTGGTTTCCTCCCACACTGAAAAGACATGTTAATAGGTAATTGGCTCCTGTCTAAATAGGCCCTAATAGGTGTTTTTATGCATGTGAGTTAGGGACCTTAGATTGTAAGCTCCTTGAGGGCAGGGACCGATGCGAATGTACAATATATATATATGTACAGAGCTGTGGAAAATTGTCAGAACTTTATAAGTAACCGTAGGGCTTTTCTTTTTAGAGAATATGTGCACAAACTCCCCCTTTCAGATTTACCCCCGTCTCTGCCCCTACCTCCCTTCGAGCACCATTCCTTGCTTCCACCCCCTACCAGTACTGTCCCTTTTAGAGTATACAGAACCAACTAAGTAATTTATTTAATGATAACAAGAAAAGCAGTGTAATTGATGCTAACCAACAACCAACAACAGATCCCCCCAGCAACCATTGACCACATGCAACAAAATACCCCCCACCCAAGCAACAATAGATCCCCGACAGCACCATCAGATCTCCCCACAAACATAATCAATAGACCCTCCAGCAGCCAGTTACAATAGACTACTCCCTGAACAGTAGATTTCTTCCCAGCAACAACTGGGCCCCCAGCTACACAAGACCCACCCCAGCAATAATAGATCCCCCACCAGCAACAATAGACCTCCCCAGCAACAATAGACTCCTTCCAGAGACAATGGTTCCCCTGGCAGCAATAGACCTCCCAGCAACACTAACTCCCTCACAAAAATAGACTCCCTGCAGCAATAATAGACCCCCCCCCCCAAATGGCCAGCATCATTAGACACTGTAGCACAACCCAGCACCCCTTTTCATCACATACATTCAGTGCTGGAGGTGCTGCAACTGCTTTCCTGCTTAAAAAATAAGCCCTCAGTACCTGTAATAAGATAAACTATATAAAATAAAAAAATAAAGAGTAGCCACGGTCCGGAGCAAATTGCAATAATTTAGGTTTATTGATCCGATGCACAGCAGTTCACCAGAACCCCTACCTCTGACATGTTTCACTTCTAAAGTGTATGTTTCCCTAATTTTTTGGGTATGTTCACATGAGTATTTTATAAAACATAGTTATTTTTATGTACTTCTTCCATCTAAAGTGCCGGTTGATCCTTTCTTCCTTGTTCTAAACTGACCACGCAAAGCATAGACGCCGAATCTGTGCCTGCATGGTCAGCTTGTGTCTTTTGGCAGGCCATTCAGAGGTCCAGGATGCTGTGCAGACACGAAGCATGCCGGTATTCCAAAGTCTGTTTGGTTACCCTTCCCCTCCTCTCAATTACAGCCTGCCTCTGGCACATACACCCAGATCAATCACAGAATGCATCTTACTTCAGGTTGAACAGCCTATAGAATACACGCACATTGTGTGTCCGCACAGTGTCCTGTAACTTCAAATGGCCAGTAGATGTGATGTATTAAGAGACCTGCCCTCTGCTATCAGGAAGAGGTAATGCATGGTCACGTGACAGAACGTTTTAACCTTGTAAAAAAGGTTAAAAAATATAATTTCTGAAACTAACCAAACACAATTTTGGTGCCTGCATAGTTATACTTGCATTATAAAGTGTCAATAACATTGTGTCTTCACAGCTACTTTAATAAGCTTATTAAAGCAATGAATAAGCTTATTATGAGTGAAAAGAACAGAAATTCAACAGAAGTTCTTGTGGTCTGCTGTGCATTGGAAATATCAAACACAGGCTACGGCCTTTTACTTTCGAGTGCAGCTACTCTTATTTTTCAATCCACTGACAGTATATTAAAAAATTTATTTCATACTGTATATACATTGCTTCTCCATTTATTCATGTCCATTACCCATTTTGATATATTTGGAAACAGTTTTGACATGGTGGTATGTATTATGGGCTGGCTGCTCATGTTTTGGTGTGCCTGCCCTTCAGTGTTTGATAACTATATGAATCCATTTCATCATGCAAACATGTACCGGTTTTCCTTTGAATGCTGTTACCACACATGCCAGGGGGATCTAACCTTTGTGCCATTTTGTACGCTGGTCTGATTGGACTCATCAGGGAAGCAAATTTGTTACATTGACTCTAGGATCCCTTTTCTAATGATATGTTTGCTGTTATAGAATTTTGTTCTGCATTATATCATATCCACTATTTTTACAGAGAAGCTACTCTCTAAAATACTTCTGAAGAAGTGATTTATCCATGAAACATGTTGAGAAGAACTGGATGTATATGTTCAAGATTGCACAATTTGCATTGTGGTTTTTGACAACTATGTTTTACTGACATTAGTCCAGTTTTTTGAGACAGCTATCAGTGTGTCCCTTTTTGAGTTATAATTGTATAGGTATTTTATTTATCTTTTGTAATAAATACATTGTTTTTAAATTGTTGTAATATCTATGGTGGTACCATGAAAGTTCCATTGCATAGCAACTTGAAGGATGTAGGTACCGTTTAGCAGTACACAATTTTTAGCACAAGTTTCCCATAAATTATGACCTCCCTGTAAATTCCATACATGGAACAGGCAGAATATGCATACACCATGGGATAGAGCTGGATGCCTTTAGGTGATTGGACACTGGCAAAGATTTTGGGGACATCCCTATAGCCCTACCCAAGTCTGTGAATAGTGAGTTTTGTAGCAAGCATGGAAGAGTAAACCAAGGAATGGAAGGGAGGTGGCCTGTATCCTGTACTGTACTCCAAGATATGGAATTTACAGGTAAGTCAAAATTCCTCTAACTTTACAGTATAAGACACAAGCAGAATATCCATGCTCCATAAGATGTCCCCAAGCAATAAATATGAAGGATTGGCAAATAGAACTGGACCAACAGGCCCGACAAGGGTAAGAAGACCCAACCTCAGAGAGCCGCTGAAAGAACTTTCAGCAGAAGATTGGACGTCTATCTAGTAAAACATTGAAAATGTCTGAAGAGAAGACCATGTGGCAGTCTTACACAACAGAAGCTTGGTGCTGAAATGCCCAGGATACTCACTGATCTGGTGGAGTGGAAGTGCAAAAAAACATGGAGATATTTTTCTTTGGGAATATAGGCTCTTTAGATTTCATTTCCATCATGCAATGGTGGACTTTTAGGAAGTGTGTCCCTTTTGAGGTCCAGAGAACAGGACACACAGGGAATCTGTCTGTCTGATTGGAGCAGTAGCCTTGAGGTATATCCTAACTGACTATATCCAGGCAATGTAGAGAGATTTCCTTTGGATGCTTAGGAGCAGGGCATAAGGATGGGAGAACAATGTCCTCATTGAGGTGGAATGCTGAGACCACCTTCAGGAGAACGAATGGTCTTGGGCAAAAGACAACCTTGTCATTGTGAAATAGAAAAACTCTACAGAGAAGCAAGGAATGTGGTCAGTGACACCATAATTATGAAAGGTCTCCATCCCAATATTGCTTGCAAAGAAGGGACGAATGGGTCTGGGGGACTTTAAATGAGACCAGTCATAAAATGAATGTAAAGATAACCATAGTGTGCATATGATGTTGTTTAATTACATAAATGTCAATACAATCATCGTTAAACAACAATGATCAATAGGGGTAAAAACGACCACATTGCGTTGGATCACAGTGGATAATTCATAATAGTAGAATAAAATTGGAATATAGATAAATTAGATAAATAGACCATACATCGATTTCATGATACTGAACATGTAACAATTTTCCTGGTGCATCCTATAACTCTACATGTTTCGTGGATTAGTCTCCACTTCCTCAGGAGTAGATGCAGGAAAAAGAAAACCCTCTAGAAAGTGATATATAGAAATGATCAAAATTCTATATAATTCATAAAATTCATGTACAGTAAATCTGTTCAAAAAATATTGAGGGGGCAAACCCCCCATGTAGTCATACCAGCTCAATGAAGGAAGGAAAAGAGGGCTGAGGCAGAGAAGCCCAGAAGATGCATCCGCACAAGGAGGGGGCCAGCGGACCAGGCATCCGCATCCACATCCACTCTAGGTTCCTATGAGTGATGTAAATGGGGAGTGTCATGTCACTAGAGTGAATACCAAGCATGGGAAGACCAATGTGGATGGTCGGGAAATAGGGGTGGTGGAAGGAAATGGAGTGAAGGATGGGCTGAAAGGTGAACAAAAAGTGAATAATGGAGGAAGTTACAAAGGTAATGTAGTGGGTCTTACATTGTAGGATTCCTTAGTAGGAAATGGAACGACTGATTCGAACAGTGGATCAAATGGAGGATGTGTGAAGCCTGGGAACCGCACAACAGGCGCGGAGCACGAGCCAAGACCACCACCAACGCCATGCACACACCACTGAATGGAAGCAGGAGGAAGGGCATCCAACCCACACTGGCATTTAAGCCAGGTTGCAGGAGGGCATGTCGACCGCCCAATCCCGTGTGGTGGAGATGGTAATGAGCACCGCCACGGCGCGAGGCGTGACAAGCATGACGTCGATGCGTCATTGGAAACCCCCCAATGCAGGGGGAGGTCGAGACCATTGACACGTCGCTGCCCCCGAGACACAGGAAACAGGCACAGCCAATCAGGGGAGGTGCACACCAAGAGAGGGGAGGGAGCAGGAAGGAGAAGTGAAGGGAGGATTGTTTAACCCCATATGGTGTAAATGACAGTATGTGTAAAGTGGAAGGATATTGGACAACTGCTAATAAAGAATATTGGTGCACATGGAGAACACGGGAAGGGGGGGGGGGGGGAGGGTTTGGGTATAATGCCCATCCACACCTGACATCAGTACATCCCTGGGACATGTGGAACTGTCCCTGGCACCCTAATCCCTTGTTCTTGACCCTGTGTGTGCATTGAAAAAATAAAACATCTATGGGTCAGGGATTTAGATGTACGGGGGGGGGGGGATATTACCCATACCCACCTAACATCAGTACGTCCCTGAGGCATGTGTGTAATGTCCCTGGCACCCCAATCACCTATACCTGACCCTGAATGTTATGCTGCCCTGACCGCCAGGCTACCCAAAAACTGAACAGAGAAGCAAGGAATGTGGTCAGTGACAATAATTATGAAAGGTCTCCATCCCAATATTGCGCAGGACGCCATACTTTCCCTCTTTTCCTTCCTTCATTGAGCTGACGTTTTCTTTTTCCTGCATCTATTCCTGAGGTAGTGGAGACTAATCCACGAAACATGTAGAGTTATAGGATGCACAAGAAAAATGTTACATGTTCAGTATCATGAAATTGATGTATGGTCTATTTATCTAATTTATCTATATTCCAATTTTATTCTACTATGATGATTTATCCACTGTGATGTGGTTGTTGTTACCCCTATTGATCATGTTTGTATTGACATTTATGTAATTAAACAACATCATATGCACACTATGGTTATCTTTACATTCATTTTATGACTGGTCTCATTTAAAGTCCCCCAGACCCATTCCTCCCTTCTTTGCAATAGAAAAACTCTTTACAGGAAAAGGGTGGCCAGTTCAGAAAAACATCTGGCTGGTGTGACGACAGTGACCAAAAAGGCTACTTTACAAGATAACCTCTAGGGGGATATCTCCGATAGCTTTAATGGGTGCTTTCTGCACAGCAGAGAGACCCAAAGCTGAGATCCCAAGGAAGCACAGGGTGCTGCAAGTGGGGCACTATACGAGACACACCTTAAAGACAGTTCTTACAAGGGAAAGTGAAGCCAGAGGTCTTTGAAAGGGGATAGATAAGACCGAGACCTGACCCGTAAAAGTACTTCAGGCCAATTGTGGAAAGGCCAGAATGCAAGGTATAGAGTAGTAATCTCTAGGAATGGGCTGCTCGTTTTCATCAGACAAAAAAGGATTCCCAAGTGCAAAAACTATCTTCCTCGAAGGGGCTTTTCTTGCTATTAGCAAGGTAGGAATGGCAGACTCAAACTCCTCTTAAAATCTATTTTCTACCCTGCCCTTGGACAGTCTTTGGGTGATTTGAGAGAACAGGTGTAGAGATTCGAGGAAATTTAACATATATGCAGAGAAGCCAACTTTAGTCAAACAGGTCTCTAGTTGAGTGCCTGAAATAGAGCTAGAATCGAATGCTGAGACCGGTGTTAGAGCCAGTTTTTCTAGCACAAGGGACAAATCATCAAGCTGAGGCTGAATAGTGTGTGGGCCTTCGGCAAAGTGAATGTTTATCTGCAATTTTGTATTGGCTCCCTTTCACCTGGTATCCACCATAGCTAAAAGTGAGGCCACTCCCATTGCTAATGTCCAATCACCTGTTGTATGAGTAGCCGTCCTGTGTTCTGAACTGTACAATTAAGATAATACAATGCAGACTGCATGGTCCCGATTAGGATTCATAGGGTATTATTTTGCAAACTGAACAGCTGAGGACACAAAGGATGGTATACTTTACAAACTACAATGACTTCACTGATTAAGGAATTTGTGCAGAGATGTCCATTAAAAGCCAAAAGAAAAAACACTCATCTTGAAACAAATACTTAATTATGTTATTTCAAGATATTGATCTATGTTTATGCAAAGCTGCTTCACAATTAATTACAATAAATCTGTAAGAAATAAGTAAATTTCTATATATCTATACATGTATGCTTACTTTATTTATTAACTGCTGCTGTGCTGGCATGACGGCATTATATTGCATCTGATTCATACAAGATGGCTGGGGTTCCTGGAGGCACTGATACATGGATACAGCACCAGAGTAACAAGGCTGGGCATTCATTATTACTGTCCGTGCATTTACACCACAGTCTTGCATTTCAGGAGGCTGTGATAAACATTCCATAAGACCATCCAAGTTTGCGGGCGCAGAATACACTGGCTGTTCCACATTTCCAAGATCAAAGTCCATCTGTGTAACGCTCGATGGCAGTGGCACTGAGGGTATTGTCTCCTGATAAGGCATATATTCCTGTTTGCAAGCAAATGGAGTACTGGTGAGTTCAGATTTATAATAGTCTGGGGCTACACTGTTGAGGCTAGGAACATATTGCTCAGCTGGCTGACCCCGATATGCTAAAGGGACACCACCTACAGAATTCCAATTCGTTAGAACACCATTAACTTGCATGTGTTTCATTTTTTGACACAGCTGCTGTGGGATCATTTGGTTGGGCTGTTGTGGACGTATTTGTGCTGTGTTTAAGCTGCTTTGTACTACATTGCTGGAGTCCTGCATGCAAGGTATTTGCTGGACAGAGTTCATAAACATGCAATCAGTTTTCCGGTTCAGAGAATCCTGAACATAATTAAAAATTTCATCCACCACATCGATTTCCCCAATATCTGGATAATCAAATTCATTTCTGAAAAAATCTTCATCTTGCTGTATCGTCTCAAGGTCCTCAAAATTAAGCCCCAAGTTTCTCATAATGTTGTAAAGCTCATTATTCTTGCCCTCAGAAAAGCCTTCTGCGCAGTCTGCCAACAGCATTGGACCCTTTTCCTGGGAAAAGGTTGTTTCCCCTTGCTTTATATTGTGGTTTGCCGCAGGTAGCCGATTGTCCTGACAAGTGCTGGGAAAGCTGTTGCTCAGTTCATTTCTGGCATCTTTGAAAACGTTCTCAAAAGTGAAGGTGTTTGGAGCTGGAGGACAAATGTACAGAGGCTCATCCTGTTGTCTCAGCATGGCACCCAGAAGGGAGGAAGGATTGACAGGTGCCTCATTTGCTGTTGCTTTGGCAGAGGAGCCTTTACTTGAAGAACTTTTAGGTTTATTTTGCGAGGGGCCCATTAGGCCTGGAAAGGGAAATGAGGACTCATACAACACTGCCTCGCCAGTTGCAAAAATGAAAGGCAGCTGTGTGCTTCGCTTTCTTAAGTGCTCTGCTCCTTCTTCCTCTCTGAAAACAAAAACAAACAAAATGCACACTGAGGATGTAAATGAATTAAAAAAAAGGTGCTTTTAGCAAATCTTTGGTTATATATTGTGTATGGAATACTCTCAGACTTGGATGTATGCGCCTTTTCAATTTTGACATACATTAAACATGTGCAATATGGTTGACTGCTGCAGCATGGTGTATGATGTATCCAAGGTGCTTCTATAAATGCAGACTGACTTGGAAAGAGCAGAATACAAGATAGCTATACAGCTAAACTTTGTTTTGTATAATTTATAATTTGGTTACCACAGTGGTCTCTTCCTGCAAAAGTTGTGAAAGAAACGTATCACTTTTTGTGGCTCTTAATGCACAAAAGGTTCTCAGTTCTAAAAAAGATGGCATAGTTTACACTGCTTCTAACCTCCTGACATGTGGACATGTAGAAGTTTGCCAAAGGTTATTGCTGTGGCTGACAGGAATCTTACACTCTTAGGCCTCATACACACGGACGTTTCTTAAAAAAATAAACAAAACGTTGGGCCCGACGTCAAGGAAAAAAAAAAAAAAAAAAACTGCGTTTTTCGGCGTTAGTGAGCGTCGGCGTCAATAGGCGTTTTTTAAAAAAAAATCATCCCTCTGCTATTTTTCAACCTAAAAACGTTGGCGTCAAAAAATGCCGGTACAACATTAGTTGGCGTTTGTTGGCGTTTTGCGGCGTCGGAGTCAAAAAATGCCAAAACGTTACAGCCTCAGAATGCGCTGGCCGTGGGTTCTAGTTTCACCTCACTAAGGCCGACGCCATCTACAGCTCAAAAACGTCGGCATTTTTATGAGGCCATTGACTAACATGGAGAGCTGCAAAAAACGCCAGAAAACGACGGCGTCAAAAAACGTCCGTGTGTATGAGGCCTAAAAATCAATCCCACCATGTACAGATTTGGGGAGGGGAGTGTCGTGCTTAAAGCGGAGTTCCATGCGCTTTTTCATTTGTTAAAAGTCAGCAGCTACAAAAAGTGTAGCTGCTGACTTTTAATAAACAGAAACTTACCTGTCTTGCGGTCCAGCGATGGCTACACTCGTCTCTCCCCTCCTCCCGGTGGCCCCGCCATTCCTAGTGTGGGCACCCAGCCCGGCTTCACGGCTGGGCATGCGCTGTGCGCTCCTAGAGGCCAGGCAATCTTCTGGGACCTGTGACATGTCCTGGAAGATTGCCAGGAGGGATGGGGCCACCTAGGGGGAGAGGAGGAGTCGCCTAGGCTGCCCAGAAATGGAAGGAGGAAGAGGGACAGGAAGTCCCTCTGAAAACAAGGCACACACTCCCCCCCCCCCCAAAAAAAAATTACACGCCAAATGTGGCATGTAAGGGGGCGAGGAGTGCTTAAAGCGGAAGTTCCACTTTTGGGTGGAACTCGGTTTTAAAAAGTAACTGCTCATTTGTAACAAAAACATCTTTGCCATTCTGAAGCTTCCCTCCAACCACTTTGCATATTATTATATATATATTGTGATTTTGTACTTGCCAAATATGCTGCAGAAATCTCCGTCCACCAAGTCTGGCTGCAGCCATTTTAACTGTGGGCAGCTGAAGCTGCTGCCTGTTAATTTCCTGGATTTACACAGACGAACAGAGGCACACCTCCAGCTCTGCAACTTTCATTGGCCCTCTTATGACTCATCCCCCCTCCCTTCCTGGCAAACTCTCACGAGAGCGAGAGAGAGTTGTGCAGGAGGTCATAAGCCTAGGCTAATGACCGACAAGAAACAGGAAGTGGGCTGTAGAAGGTATTTACTGGCAGAAAAAAAATGTTTTACTATCCAAAGTTAAAACAACAAGGGCAGAAGATTTAAAGATGGAAAGTTGAAAAAAATGACTGAAGGTCCGCTTTAAGTTTTACTGCTTAAACGAGTGGCTACCAGCCCTGTTCATGTATCCAGAAGTCGTTGCTTAACCACTTGCCGACCGCATATAGTATATACATATGGCGGCAAAGTGGCACGTTCCCACAAATCGCGATTTATAAACGGCGATCTTGCATGGGGCCACGGGTTGGGTGGACTCGATGTTTGCTGGTGACCCGCGATCACTTGTGAGAGAGACAGAATGGGGAACCGCAGGTGTAAACACGGCGGTTCCCCGCTCGGTGAAGGGGGATATGACAGATCTACTGATCCCTGTCACTGGGATCAGTTAGATCTGTTATGCCCCCACACAGTTAAAACACACACAGGGAACACAGTTAACCTCTAGAGCGCCCCCCCCCCAGGTCAGCCTCTTCTCTGCCAATGACATTTACACAGTAATCAGTGTTTTTTTTTTTTTTTTAGATCTGATCGCTGTATAAATGTCATTGGTCCCGAAAACGTGTCAAAAATATCCAATATGTCCAGTGCAATATCGCAGTACCGATAAAAATCGCAGATCGCCGCCATTACTAGTAAAAAAAAAAAATAGTAAAAACGCCATAAATGAATAAATTCTCATGGGTTGTAAACGTGGCAAATTTTGCGCAAACGCCGATTGCAATTTTTTTTTACCACAAGTATGAGTAAGAATATAAATCGGCCAAAACTGATGAATACATTTGTTTTTTTATATATTTTTTTTTGGATTTGTATTATAGCAAAAAGTAAAAAATATTGTTTTTTTTTTCAAAATTGACGCTCTTTTTTTGTTAATAGCGGTTATCAGAAATGACGCAGAGGTGATCAAATACCACCAAAAGAAAGCTCTATTTGTGGGGAAAAAAAAAGGACGTCAATTTTGTTAAAAGCCTTTCTAAAACGATCAAAATTATTTTCTACAAATGCGGGATCCTCAGCTTTTAATAGCTTTCTTTCTTTTTCTCAGCTTTTTTTAGGCTTTCTTCTATTTTCATCTGGTGTTCCAGGCAGCAAGTCTGTTTATCAAAAGAACAAGCTCTCTTGCAGAGGTATCAGTTACAGGGATAAGACAAACCATTTAACAAAGGCAAGGGTGCTCACAATGATCAGCTTTTATTTACTCATGTAAAACCTTTATCCCAAAAGGAAAAAGGACGGATTGCTGTAACTGCTTATAAAAATGATTACCTGGAGTTTGGCTTCAAATTGTTAGTGTATGTAAATCTGCTCCCCCCACCCCCCCCCCGGCCAGACTGACAATGAGGGAAAAATTCTAATAAAAGAAAGTGAATGCAGCCACCACATCTACATGATTGGTAAGCTGCAATGTATTACATTTTTTGTTTTGGGTTTAATTACATTATAATTCTTTAAGAGATTATGGAAAAACACTAACAAACTGTACCCCAATATAGAATAGAGGTGTAACGTCCCCACTTCTAATAATGTAGTAGGCACCTCCAGGTGCCTGCATGCATGGTTAGGATCTTACATAGATCAACCCCAAATCATCGAGTGTTCTGGCACACAATATTTAATTGGACGTTAAGTGCCCATTCACACCACAAAAACATCCTCTAGATTCCAGGTAAGTTTCTGCATGCGTCTTTTTAATGCATTTTTGATGCATTTCCCTTTACGTAGTTTTTACGTAATTTTTCTGCGTACGTCTTTGAATGGACCTTAGATCTCCTACAAAAACACC
>BLSH010144960.1:1415670-1425902 GCA_018402905.1 Glandirana rugosa | reverse complement strand
GATGCATTTTTTCTTCTTTTTCCTGTGTTCCAGTACAGTTATGTGCACTGGAACACACTGCGCTGGTGTGAACTATGCCATTGGAACCCATGCAACCTACTTTCCATGAGGTTGTTATGCAAGGAAAAAAAAGCACTGCATGTGGCTTGAATGGGCCCTAAGATATAATTTTACTGTAGTCCGTTGTATGAAGCATGCCTTCTGGTTGTTTTCTGCACCCAAGTTTTGCTGCAGCACACTGTTCTGGTTGGTGTTTGCTGAATGATATGTCCATTGACATGAGCTGGGCATGACTTATTAGTCTGGGAATAACATCTAACAAGAACATTCTATTATTAGCCTGCAGAGCTGCAGAAATCCCACATGACATGAAATGCTGGTGACAACCCCAGCCAATATCTCAAAAACAAGAACTCACGTAAGAGGTCTTTGTGTTGCAATGATGTAATCTGGTCGCCCATTTTTATAAACGAGACGTGCGTTTGCTTGTACCCAGATCCATATGTTATTTTTTCCGAGAAGTCTGAACACAGTCATACCACTCTCTCCAGTCTTGATCACTGCAATTAAAGAAGTGAATTGCATTGGTAATCATAGTAAAAAAATAAATAAATCTGTATTTGGAAACACATTTTCTGCAGCTACAGTGAAAGTAACAGTACAATCCATATTCATGAAAACAGGGAAACATGTATTCACCTTCCACGGACTAATCTTGTCTGTTTTTTCAGAACACCAAATATTATTTATGTATTATCTTTGGAAACACACACTACATCCACTCCCTGATAAAGTTCTTAGCTGTCATAATAACACCCATTATTAATTTATCTTGTGTTGACACATTCGCATGTGACCTGAAAACTGCAGTTTGGTCTTTGTCGCAGCCCAACTAGCTAAATTGTACAACTTGTGCAAAGCTTATACTTTCAATACTGTAAGGCAATAAAGCCTCCATTAGATCTTTAGAGTAGGAGCTTTATTATTACAGAAATTATGAATCTAAGATTCCATAAAATTGAACTACACAGTGACGGCAAACTAAAAAGCCCAAAAAGCAATTTACAAGATGGCACCTGGTCCCAACCCTGAGACGTAAAGGGGCATTTACTGCTCGTGGCTCCATCGTCCACTGTAGGTGGCAAAGCTCAGGATTTATAAAATAGAACGCTTTGTTGGTAAATATGTACACTTCATGGTCATCTGGTGAGAGGAGATATTAAAAAAATGCTTACTGGACAATTGAGGGAGGGCGTACCCATTATGCGAACACTGGTTAGTGATACTTGAAAAATCCATGCGGATTTACAAAGAAATTTGGTTTCTGGTAGGCATCGTAGTAAAGGCTGGGCAGAGTAAGACCCCTTTCACACCAAGGAGTTTTTCAGGAACTTTTGCGCTAAAAATAGCGACTAAAAAGCGCCTGAAAAAATTCCCCCAATACACCCCAGTGTGAAAGCCCGAGTGCTTTCACACTGGGGCAGTGCGCTTGCGAAACGGTATCTTTTCAGCAGTGTGGGAGCGGTGTATTCACTGTTCCTATACCGCCCCTGCCCATTGTAAACAATGGGTCAGCGCTCCCGAAGCGCTGAACACCGCTTCAGGAGCGCCGCAAACCAGCACTTTTAACCCGTTTAACAGCTTGTGGGGTGGGGGTTAAAAGCACTCAGCCGCCGCCCGAATAGCAGCGCCATAGCGCTGCTATAACGAGCGGTAAAGTGCCTCAAATTAGCAGTGTTTTACCGCTACCGCTCGGGCGGCTCCGGTGTGAAAGGAGTCCAAGGAAAAATCATGAAAGCAGTTAAAATGTTAAAGCAGAACTCCAAAATATATAAAGTGGAACCTCAGATTGCGAGTAACGCAGTATACGAGCATTTCGCAATACAAGCTATTTTTTTTTTTTAAATCAAGACGAGCAGGATTCAAGCTTCTGGTATATGCCATACCGCATGTAGCCAGAGGTCCAGGGGCGCTGGTGGCGAATCCGGAGACGATCAGAGACACACACACTCAGCTGGGTGGGGCGGGCGTAACGTGCGTCTGAGCACAAACAGTTCCAGAGCGTCTCCAAGCGTCACCAGGGCCCCCATACCTCTGACCACATACAGTACTGCATACACCAACAGTGGTTGTGGAACCAATCATCTGAGTTTCCATTGTTTCTTATAGGGAAACTCGCTTTGATATAGGAGTGCTTTGGATTACAAGCATGCTTCTGGAATGAATTATGCTTTTAATCAAGGTTTTTTTAATGATTGCCCCGCCTTCCCCCTCCTGTATTAAAAAATAAAAAATATTCTACTCTCCACACTTCTCTGGCTTTCTTCTTCCTCGAGTGTCAACAGTACTTTTTGGGTGGAACAGTCATGCAAATCTTCCCTTTACCTATGAGCCTGAGGTGGGGGGATGTTCATCATTATACAGGCTGGGCTTACAATACTTCATGACTACCCAACACCTACATGTCATTAAGCTAGAGGTGCTTGTCCAGGAGGAATGCTTGCTTTGTGCTGCCATCAAGAAAGAAGAGGGAGCTCCCTAGACATCATTGGTCTGACAAGAAGACTGTTGTAAAAAGGTATGCATTTTTTTTTAAAGAGCGAGAGGTTCTTTAGGATGTGAAGTGAGCAATTAAAATGATACTAAAGTCAACATTTAAAAAACAAACAAAACAACAACAAATACGTCATACCTGCTCTGTGCAATGATTTTGCACAGAGCAGGCCTGATCCTCCTCCTATTCTTGGGTTCCATGCCAGCACTCTTGGCTCCTCCTCCCCTGTTGAGTGCCACCCTAGCAAGTGTCTTGTTATGGGGGCAGTCGTGAATACATGGTGTCCATAAAACACTCAGAGTAGCTTGGCCCCCCGCTACCTGCTCCCTCATGACTGTGTCTGTAATTAACAGCAGTGGGAGCCAATAACTCTTGATGCTGTGCCTGAGCCAATGAGGAGAGAGAGAGCTTCTACTCTCATGCACATCGCTGGATCAAGATTGGGCTCAGGTAAGAATAAGAGGGGCTGGGGGTTGAAGCTACTGTACATGCCTTAAGGTAAAAAACCTTCTGCTTTTAGAGCCACTTTAAGGCTCTATATGCTGGTAACTTTCAATAGATAAAGGCAGCAAGACAGAAGGCAAACTCTTTATATCCAGTACATGACTGACCAGTTGTAAAGCACTGATGTGGTTTACCACAGCTGACTTTTTTGTCAGTTTTTAATTCAGATTTAAACCAATTAAATCAACTATAATTCTACATCCAGCATGTCCTGTGTATGAAATTCCATTGAAAAGGTTGTTACCCTGTATGTGCAAAAAAGATTGTACGGTTCATTCTGGTCTTTATACAGCAAAAGGAAAATTCCCAGATGCAGTGTGTACATTCTGAGCCACAAATGGGCTATTCACCATTTCATCAAAATTAAAAACGCACTTTGGTATACACTGAAAATACCAAAGTGAAACATAATTTAGTTGCAATGACAACACTTAAAGTATAACTAAAGGCAAAACTTTTTTTTTCGTTTTGGATAGAGTGGATAGGGATTAGAACACTTGTCATTTTTATTGCTTTCTGTGCTCCCGTTAAGAAGATTCCACCTCTCTATTTGCCTCTTTAGCATCATCATTAAAAGTGAAAGTAAAAGAAAATCCTAAATTTTGGGTTGTCCCTAGAAAAGTAATAGAGGGGAAATCTTCCAATAAGGACACTAGCTCTGGTGAGCAGGGGGTCCCCAAGTAATTCCCTTAATTTGCAGGGATTTCCTCTCACTTCCTGTTTGACTATGGGACAGGAAGTGAAGTGAAATCTCCGTAATGGGACACGTATGGCAAAAAATAAACTCACAGGAGTTATAACCATTACTCTACCCAAAATTTGAAAAAGTTTTACCTTTAGTTCTACTTTAAAGAAGTCTTTTATTATCAAAGCTATCCTTCTACATCCACCAGTATCTGCCGATTCATTGGCAAGCCACTGTGAAGATACATCGGCTTAAAGCTGTTAGGCCTTTGTTCAGTGCAACAATGTTTTGGCCTTGTAAAAAACCCATTGAAGAAAAAACTTCAAATGTTAATATAAAGAGTAAACAATGAGCTAATCTGAATATTCAACACCAAATTAATAAACAAACTAACTGCTGTATATGACAAAAATGTTTTGTCTTACTTCGGACATGATTCTCTGCACAATACAGCATATCTGCAGCATGAATAAACTGATATCCAGTTCCTCTAACACACAGCTCTGATTCTGTGTATCCCAGCACCACACTTCCTCTGTGGAGAAAATGGAAATAAGGTTAATACTATTTGAGAAATAAAGGAAAGAAAAACAGAACAAAAGCAAAGGGAGATTGTAGGATGCAAGCAAATGTCTATAAACTACATACAAAAAAAAAACAAAAAAAAAAAAAAAAAAAAAAAAAAAAAATATATATATATATATACACACACACACACACATACATACATACATACATATACACACACACGCACACAGTATCTCATAAAAGTGAGCACACACCTCACATTTTTGTAAATATTTCATTATATCTTTTCATGTGACAACACTTAAAGCGGAGGTCCGAGGTAGGAAAAAAAATTAAAAGTCAGCAGCTACACATACAGTAGCTGCTGACTTTTAATAATAGGACACTTACCTGTCCTGCAGTCCAGCGATGTCTGCACCCACCGCCGATCTTCGGATTGGGGGACGGGTGCAGCCGCCTCCATCGTGGGTAAGGGAACCCGGACGTGTAAGCAGTACAGCTTAATGCCGGGCACCTTACTGCGCATGCGCGAGGCTCTGCCACGCGCTGCTACTGGCCAGGCGGCCAGAAACAGAGCGAGCAGGGAGGAGGGAGCCGGGCTGCTGACGTCAGCGGCCGCCGGCCAGAGCTCCCGGAAGTGTGGAAAAGGACACCTGTCTAAAGACAGGTGTCCTCTTCCCCCTCCCCCCTGAAAGGTGCCAAATGTGACACCTGAGGGAGGGGGGTGGAAGTTCCACTTTTGGGTGGAACTCTGCTTTAAGAAATGACACTTTGCTACAATGTAAAGTAGTGAGTGTACAGCTTGTATAACAGTGCAAATTTGCTTTCCCTTCAAAACAACAGCACAGAGTTATTAATGTCTAAACCACTGGCAACAAAAGTGAGTACACCCCTAAGTGAAAATGTCCAAATTGGGCCCAATCAACCATTTTCCCTCCCCGGTGTCATGTGACTCGTTAGTGTTACAAGGTCTCAGGTGTGAAAGGGGAGGAAGTGTGTTAAATTTGGTGTTATCCCTCTATCACTCTCATACTGGTCACTGGAAGGTCAACACAGCCCCTCATGGCAAAGAACTGAGGATCTGAAAAAAACAATTGTTGCTCTACATAACGATGGCCTAGGCTATAAGAAGATGGCCAAGACCCTGAAACTGAGCTGCAGCATGGTGGCCAAGACCATACAGCAGTTTAACAGGACAGGTTCCACTCAGAACAGGCCTCTCCATGGTCGACCAAAGAGGTTGAGTGCACATGCTCAGAATCATATCCAGAGGTTGTCTTTGGGAAATAAATGTATGAATGCTGCCAGCATTGCTGCAGAGGTGGAAGGGGAGGGGGGGTGTCACCCTATCAGTGCTCAGACCATACCCCATACACTGTATCAAATTGGTCGGCATGGCTGTCGTTCCAGAAGGAAGCCTCTTCTAAAGATGGTGCACAAGAAAGCCTGAAAACAGTTTGCTGGAGACAAGCACAATAAGGACATGGGTTACTGGAACCATGTCCTGTGGTCTGATGAGACCAAGATAAACTTATTTGGTTCAGATGGTGTCAAGGTTGTGTGGCGGCAACCAGGTGAGGAGTACAAAGACAAGTGTGTCTTGCCTACAGCCAAGCATGGTGGTGGGAGTGTCATGGTCTGGGGCTGCATGAGTGCTGCCGGCACTGGGGAGCTACAGTTCATTGAGGGAACCATGAATGCAAACATGTACTATGACATACTGAAGCAGAGCATGATCCCCTCCCTTCAGAGACTGGGCCGCAGGGCAGTATTCCAACATGATAATGACCCCAGGTCAGGGTAAAGGTGGCCAAGCAGGTCTCCAGCCCTAAACCCTATTGAGCATCTGTGGGGCATACTCAAATGGAAGGCGGAGGAGCACAAGGTCTCCAACGTCCACCAGCTCCGTGATGTCATGGAGGAATGGAAGGGGATTCCAGTGGCAACCTGTGAAGCTCTGGTGAACTCCATGCCCAAGAGGGTTAAGGCAGCGCTGTTAAATAATGGTGGCCACAAAAAATATTGACACTTTTGGCCCAATTTGGACATTTTCACTTAGGGGTGTACTCACTTTTGTTGCCAGCGGTTTGGACATTAATGGCTATGTGTTGAGTTATTTTGAGGGGACAGCAAAGTTACACAATCTATACACTCGCTACTTTACATTGTAGCAAAGTGTAATTTCTTCAGTGTTTTCACATGAAAAGATATAATAAAATATTTACAAAAATGTGAGGGGTGTACTCACTTTTGTGAGATAGTGTGTGTGTGTGTGTGTGTGTGTGTGTGTGTGTGTGTGTGTGTGTGTGTGTGTGTGTGTGTGTGTGTGTGTGTGTGTGTAACACCCTGACAAAACTACTTGTGGCCAAAGTGTTCCCATCCCTGTGACCAAATTATTTGTTTCATTTAGTAAATATACTCATATGTAATTAGAGGTCTGCACAATGCTGAGCATATCTGCCCCCAGCCACCCACCAAGAGATAGTAACAGGATGGGTGAGGTAAGTTAGTTGCATGTGGTTTACTCCTATACAACCTAGTATATCATCAGTCAGTGCCACTCAAGAACTAAGTTCCAAACACACAGAGCAAGGCCCCACAGGGGTCACATTCGATGCTGGTCATTAGTGTAGCGATTTAAAGAAAATCCTCTTTATATCTTACTTTGCATCACACCCTATTGGGGTGAAGTCTAGTCTGTGCTTTGTTCTGAAGATAAAGTTTTTGGTTCGGATCTCCAATATGGAAGGTGATTGCAGCGGCGTAGCCAGGGTAAAGAGTGCAAGCTGAGGGGGTATTAGCACTCCGTCTTTCCCTTTCTTGTTTTGTCCATGGAGATACTTCAGACGTCCTTGAAAATTCATAGCCTGGAGCAGAACATATGAGAATATATTCACTATTACGGGAAACATTGAGAGGCTCATGAACAGTAATTCTATTTTACCAATTTCCTGTGACCCGTCTAGCAATTAAAGGAAAACCAAAGAGGTCATAGAAATTATGAAAAAGCACATTCACAGATTTCTGCATACTGTGTACTAAATTAACAGTCTGGCATTAAAAAAAAAAGGATTTATCTTATTTTGTATCATCATAAAATATGTAGTTAAAGCTATGAGGACAGGTCATAAGAACTTCTCCACATATAGGAATCATGTACAGGCTTCCAATTCTAGGGAGAAAAGCAGATGTCATGCAGTGCAATACGTCATCCGGCTGCATCCAAGACAGCGCCCAAAGTTGGTGTCAAGTAAATTATGGGGAAAAAAAAATATTTCTAATCATGAATCGTCTGTAGTTTTTAACTAACAATAAACTATTCCCATATTTTTTTTATTAAAAATGCTATGATTTGTTTGGTGGCACAATTGGGGAGATCACATACCAAAAATCCAGAGGAATTATCTAAAAGACATCTTAGCCTGCAGACAAAGTTCCTTTCCATGAAGGAAGAATTCTCAGGTGGAAGTTGGTCAGGATTATACAAGTTTGTCATCATTGCGAACCCATTGTCACCTGGGCAGAGAAAACAAAAAAAAAAAACAAAAAGAATATTTTATTATTCTATGGGTAGATAAAAGCTGTAATCATAAGGACATTTTTTTCTAGAAATAATATACATAGATTTAATTAAGAAATAAAAGCTGTACATGGCAAAAAAGTTGAAAAGGATTAAAAAGGTACTCCAGCCTAAATTTTATAGTTTCTAAGGGCACATCTGTTCATGCATTTAAAAATTACCTACTACCACTTTTCATAGTTTCTAATGTTGATAGGGGAGTTCTGATGTGTAAATTAGAAGATCTAAAATGCCAGAATAATTTGTATGTGGCCATTATGTAGGAAGTTTACTGGGAAATAATGGAAGCCGTGATGTGGCTGCATACTGTTCATCATTCAATAGCAATGACAAACTAAGGAGGAGATGAGGAAGAGTCAAGCACAGCTCCCTTTTCAATCCCTAAAATTATAACGTTTTGGTCATTTACATGTCTAACATGAAGGACAACATATTTTACTGTAATTCTTAAAAAAATTCCCACAAAAAGGAAACCTGTGCTTAACGGTTTCTTAGCCACAAGCTTAATTTATGACCATCGAAGCATTAGATTCAAATTTATCAGCATCTGTATGCATCAATTATCACAACTATAGCTATGACTAGTTTTTCCTGTTTAACAGAGGGGTCCAAGAACTAGGGATATGCACAGGTGCGCATTCCTAGTTCAGTGCTCTAATGCTAATTCAGGTTCTCTCACAGCACAGGGCAATCAATGTGCATGAAGACATAAAAAGGTATATTACAAACATGATGTGGTTAAAGAAATAAAATCTCTTAACCTCTACTAAAAATGCTAGTTGCCTGGATGTCATTTTGTTCCCTTGGCTTCAATTCTTTCTGAGTGACTGACACAGGAAAGTGTACAGATTCATTCTGACTTCTCTAACTCTAATTTTATTGTTGCACATCTGCTATGGGCAATCAATTTCAGAATGTACTAAAACTTTAGATGGCAAGCAAACTAGCATTTTCAGGATGTTATGATGACCGCCTATGTATTTCTTTCAACACATTTCAGGATAAATACAAAACATCAATATTCTGGTGATGTGCAGAATGTGCAACTAGAGGTGGTGTTCCGTCAGATTCAGCGACCCATCAGATATGGTAACAGAAGTGACGTTCCGCCGGCTGCGCATTCATACACCTGCTACCAGGTCGCCTAATCTGACAGAAAACTGTAGTGAAAAGAAGGCGCCAGCGGACATCTTTCTACACCCAGCTATGTCTGCAATTTAAGAGTAGTTTTAGGAATAAACTGAGTGTATATAAATATAGTATCTTGACATCTGTCATGGTGATTTCATGTAAAAATTTGTAAAGAAGCTGAACGCAAGCCATGGGAAGGTGGCGGAGACCATGTTGCTACACCCAGCACTGCTCGGTGATAAGCCTTTACAAATCAATGGCATTCTGGTAGCGGCTGTACGTATACGCAGGTGACGGAATGTCACTTCCCATACCATATCTGATGGGTCACCAAATCGGATGGAACAGTGGCTCTGGTACACGACACAGTTCCAGTGCATTGAATTGAACCTCAATAGATTCATACAAGTCTACCAATTTATATACAGTAACTGTCAATTGTTAGGGCAGCCGTTGGCACTTCCTTTCATTGAATCTTTTGTGGCAGAATAAATCTACACAGTTTGCATGAACTAAACTTCAACCTTAGTTTTTGTTCCCACATACAGCCAAGCAAACCTAAGTAAATCGCTGTGATTTATATATTTTTTTAAAGAACAAATATGTTTAAACAAACCCACCACACAATTAAGAGTCATTTAGATACCATAAACAAGCACCACTCAGTAAAAATATTTATCTAGTTTATTGCACACTAAATTCCAGACAAATATGGCTTAAAGTAACATTTTCATCTGCAGTCTATTTGATCAATGCCAAGCAGAAGTCAAATACTCTTCAACTCAAAAAAAAAACCCACAAAAAATAGGGATTTTGACTTCCCTGTAAACTTCTTCATCTTGGAATTCAGTAAACAGCATACGACTGAACAGTATTCACAGAGCATGGGTTATATGCTGCTACCTACAGGTTATTGGACACTGGCAAACAAAAATTGCTAGGACCACCCCTAAAACATTATGACAAGTCAGCATACGACAAATGACTTAAGGTTCTACTTCTTCAAATGTCCCTTCAGTTTTAGGGATAAAAAACACCCAAAAAAAAAACTCAACTTCTCATAAACTGAAGACGAACCGTAACTAGTTTATCTGACGTCTACTTTTACAATGAAATTCGGTATAAACAGACCTTAAATCACACGTTATTTGATCTATTTATAAAAATGACTCACCACGAACAAATACCATAGATTTACTGAGAATTAACACACCACCCAAACAAATTTGTATAAACAAGAAATTTTTTTA
>BLSH010144960.1:1383709-1414955 GCA_018402905.1 Glandirana rugosa | reverse complement strand
AAACCACCTTGTCCTTGTGCAAAACAAGGAAGGGCTCTTTACAAGAAAGCTGCCAACTCAGAAACACCCCTAATGGATGTAATTGCAACCAAGATGGTAATTCTAAATGTGAGGTCTTCCAACGGAATGGCTCCTATTACTTCAAAATGAACAACAGAGAACACCAGGTTAAGATCCTAAAGTGACACAGGAAGCCAGACTGGGGGATTTACACAAGCTAATCCTTTAAGAAAAAGAGGAATTTTAATTATCCGTAATTTCCATATCTTGGTTGGAGTACAGTACAGGACACAGGCAAAGTATTCATAGAGCCTGAGTTATAGGCTCATACCTTCTGGTGATTGTACACTATAAAAAGCTTTTGAGAACAGGCCCCCTGGGCACCTCCCTTATAACCCGACCCTACTTTGAGTCCTTCGTTTTGTAGCAAGCACTACCAAGTAACTCAGGGATAGAAGAGAGGGCGGCCTATATTTTCTACCATACTCCAAGATATAGAATGTACAGTCAAAATTCCTATTATCTTAACTGTACAGTACATGACACAAACTGGGTATTCATAGACCCTGTTGATGTCCCCAAGTAATGAATAAGGGTGGACAACAACTAGGCAAACAGAAACCATGCCACAAGGCCCAAATACTACAAGGGTCAACAGACCCAACTTCAGAGTGCCACTTGCAATAACCTTGCGGCCAAAAGCAACATCTGCAGAAGATTGGATGTCCACCTGGTAAAGCCTTTAACAGGTTTGAACAGAGGATCAGGTTGTGGCCTTACAAAGCTGGACAACAGAGGCTTAGTGCATGAATGTCCAGGAAACACCCACTGATCTGGTGGAGAGGGCAGGTAAAAGCACATGAGGAGTTTTGCCCTTTACTGTGTAAGCTCTAATGAAGAGTTGTCTTCTCCATTGAGTGATGGTTGACTTGGAAGCAGGATGTACCTTGCGGGTCCTGAGGGTAGGACAAATAGGAAGTCTGTCTTCTTGATAGAAGCTATTGCTTTGAGGTAGACTCTGAAGGCCCTGACCATGTTCAGACAATGAAGAGCGACTTCCTCTGGGTGCTTTGGTGTGGGGCATGAAGACAGAAGGACTATATCCTCATTGAGGTGGAAAACCAATCCCACTACAAGAAAAGATGGTCTTGCTTATAAGACCACCCAGTCTTTGTGAAGAATGAGGAATGGCTACTTACAAGAGAAAGTTGCTAATTCAGAGACATGCCTGACTGATTGCAACCAAAAAGGTCACTTTGCAGGAGAGGTCATCAAAGGCGATATCCTTGATCAGTTCAATGGGTGGTTTCTGCATGGTGGAGAGTACTAAGTTAAGGTCCCAAGAAAGCACAGAATGCTTAAAGTAGATGTAAACCCTCACGTATACCCAGTGAAGTGAATTGCCCCAGATGGTACACAGGGATGAAACAAATCTCCCTACATAAGTTTTACATGTATTTCTGCTGCCTTCAGCTTTATATACTCTTTAGAATTCTTACATTGTATTAGGATTTTTACTTCCTCATTCTGCACTGTCAGTGTAGTGTTGGATTACACTGGGAGACAGCTGATTGGAGGAAAAGCACACCCCCCCCCTCCACATAGGCAAAGAAAACACTACAGATATATGTGCCCAGCTCAAATTTGATAAATCAGGTTTACATCAACTTTAGGGAAAAGTTCTGGTCAAGTCCTGATTGTAGGAATGCCAGAGAATGACTCACAGAGTAATCTCTGGGATTGAAGTGCCTGTGTTCACACCAGGCAAAGGAGGATTTCCAGGTGCAATAGATCTTTCTGGAAGTAACTTTTCTAGCTTTTAGCAAGGTAAAAATGAGAAGAGATAAAGGGGTCTCTGAGTCTAAAATCTGGGCTTTAACAGCCACGTTAGTGACTGAGAAGCAGGATGGCACAGAGGGTCCTGATATAGCAAGTTTGGCAGCTTCTTTGCTTGCTATATTTAAGCAGATGAGGTAGAATTCACACTGGAGGGAATAGATTAGCCTGAACTGAGACCAGGGGTTTATTAAAGCATCGAATGCCAATGCTAAAGGATCCTTTGTCCTGGTCACAAACAGAGATAGCTTGTTGTTTAATCTGAAGGCCAAGATATCCACATCCAATCGGGTTGAACAGGTTGACATAAAGAGCCCATTCCCCTTGGTCCAGATGGTGATGGCTGAGAGGTAATCCACCTTCCAGTTGTCCACTTGGCATAATACCAGTGGATTGGCGTAGGCCAATGTGGTGCCTTTATTTAAAAGGGGATCAAAGTCTTTACCAAGTAACTATAGAGCTGTTAGTTTAACTTCTATAGTTGGTAAGATACAAGAGAGAGTTTAATAAAAGACCATATAGATGAGTATTGCTGAAAAAAAATATTTTAGGCAACAGACAGCATGGATTCATGAAGGACAGAAGTTGTCAGACAAATCTGACTGCTTTTTATGAGGAAGTTAGAAAACCTTAGGCAAAGGAGTGGTTTGGGTTTTGCAAAAGTGTTTGACACAGTTCCCCACACACTGCTAAAGGCTTGGAAAAAGCAGTTTGTAAATGGATAGAAAACGGTCTAAAAGACTATTCATATAATAGTGGTTAATGATTCATACTCTGAATGGTCTAGGAGTGTTAGTGGTTTACCCCAAGGTTCAGTATTAGGTCCTTTACTTTTTAATATATTTATCAATGATCTGGGATTAAAAGTAGCATTTCACCAAGCTATGCAGTGGAATAACATCCTTACAGGCAAATGAGGTTTAATGTTGATAAATGTAAAGTTATGCACTTGGGGGTTAAAAATATGCATAAATCATACATTCTAGGGGGAGTAAAAGTAGGGGAATTCATGGTGGAGAAGGATCCGTGTGTTCTGGTAGATCATAAGCTTAATAGCATGCAATGCCAAGCTGCGGTTTCCAAAACAAGCTACAGGTGATACTCGAAAAATTAGAATATCGTGCAAAAGTTAATTTATTTCAGTAATGCAACATAAATGGTGAAACCAATATATGAGATAGACTCATTACATGCAAAGCAAGATAGTTCAAGCCGTGATTTGTCAGAATTGTGATGATTATGGCTTACAGCTCATGAAAACCCCAAATCCACAATCTCTCAAAAGGTAATTGCAAAAGAAGTTGGATGTTCCCAAAGTGCTGTATCAAAGCACATTAATAGAAAGTTATGTGGAAGGGAAAAGTGTGGAAGGAAAAGGTGCACAAACAACAGGGATGACCGCAACCTGGAGAGGATTGTCTGGAAAAGGCCATTCAAAGGTGTTGGGGACTTTCACAAGGAGTGGACTGAGGCTGGAGTCAGTGCATCAAGAGCCACCATACACAGACGGATCCTGGACATGGGCTTCAAATGTCGTATTCCTCTTGACAAGCCGCTCCTGAACAAACAACTACAGAAGCGTCTTACCTGGGCTAAAGAAAAACAGACCTGGTCTGTAACTCAGTGGTCCAAGGTCCTCTTTTCTGATGAGAGCAAATTTTGCATCTCATTTGGAAACCAAGGACCCAGAATATGGGGGAAGAATGGAGAGGCACACACTGCAACATGCTTGAAGTCCAGTGTGAAGTTTCCACAGTCTGTGTTGATTTGGGGAGCCATGTCATCTGCTGGTGTTGGTCCACTGTGCTTAAGTCCAGGGTCAACGCAGCCGTCTACCGGGAAATTTTGGAGCACTTCATGCTTCCTTCCGCAGACGAGCTCTATGGTGATGCTGACTTCATTTTCCAGCAGGACTTGGCACCTGCCCACACTGCCAAAAGCACCAAAACCTGGTTCAATGACCGTGGGATTACTGTGCTTGATTGGCCAGCAAACTCGCCTGACCAGAACCCCATAGAGAATCTATGGGGCATTGCCAAGAGAAAGATGGGAGACATGAGACCCAACAATGCAGAAGAGCTGAAGGCCGCTACTGAAGCATCCTGGTCTTCCATAACACCTCAGGAGTGCCACAGGCTTCCATGCCACGCTGCATTGAGGCAGTAATTGCTGCAAAAGGGGCCCAAACCAAGTACTGAGTACATATGCATGCTTATACTTTTCAGAGATCTGATATTGTTCTATGTACAATCCTTGTTTTATTGATTGCATGTAATATTCTCATTTTCTGAGATTGTGGATTTGGGGTTTTCATGAGCTGTAAGCCATAATCATCACAATGATGACAAATCATGGCTTGACCTATCTTGCTTTGCATGTAATGAGTCTCTCTCATATAGGAGTTTCACCTTTTAAGTTGCATTACTGAAATAAATGAACTTTTGCACGATATTCAAATTTTTCGAGTATCACCTGTAAATCATTTCTTGTATTAAGAGAGGTACCGGGGAGCTGAAGAGTGCAGAAAAGAGCAACCAAACTGATAAGAGGCATGGAGGAGCTCAGCTTTGAGGAAAGATTTTTTTTTTTTTTAAGCCCGTGGCGTGTGAAACACACATTACAAGCTCACTTGGTGCATAAAAAAGTGCATTACACAAAAGTGAAGACACAAAAAGTGCACTAGGTGTACACATGGTCCTCCTACGAAGAGGAAGGACCTATACCCTGATTCCCCCGGGGAGCAAGGCTCCTGACAGGAACAGAGGTATCATGCACTAGGAACGCCTAGCCAAAGCCAGGCGACCCCGTTCTCTAGGTGGCCAGCCGAAACTGACCACCCCGATACTAAGTGGGACTCCCCCGAAGGGAGACCACATGAGAGGAGGCGGACCAAACCAAAAGACCATATCCACCTCCTTTCCAAGACGTTCAGGGCAGGCCCGAGGACCGTACACCTTACTTGTCACACGTGCAAGTGTACCCTCAACAATCAAAAAGTGTCACAACACGACAAACACTCAAAAAAAAAAAAAACCTAAAAAGTTGGGGGGAAGGACAGTGAAGAGGTGCAAATCGGTGCCTTTGTGCAGACCAAAGGCCGGCCTTGCGGCCAGGAATAGAAAATTCCTCTGGTCCTGGCCAAAAGGCCCGGTCCAAGAAGCAGGTGCTGAAAAAAGTGTGATGGTGCAGTGACCTGGTGCCTAAACTCAAAGTGTTCCCTTGCCACAGTGAGCTTTCGGCATCCTTGGACTGCCACTCCAAGGGCACATACACCACAGGCTTTTCTCAGCCGGCCAATCAGCCAGACCAGTGGTTCTCCATTCCCATCAGGAGGCGTAGGAATTTAGACAGCTTAGGGAGAGCCTTGCCTACAACTGGGGACAAACCGAAGAAAGATTCAACCCAGGAGGAAAATCCTCCATCACCATTCCCTACCAAGTACATCAGGAAAGACTAGTTCCCCGGGAGGAAAGGGGACCTAAATACCTTATCCCTCAAACTGATAAGAACAGATACTACACTTGATCTTAGCAAAAAGGCAGAGAAGCGATGCCTTTGTTAGACAGGCCATTTGTTATGTGCCTAAAAATGGAACTATGGTTGGATGTAGAAACTAGTGATAAAATCGGATTCGGCTTTGGTGCAAGGGAACCACTCTGACGTTCAGTACTGCGCTGGAATTTTTTGCCAAGGTTTCCCTTTGCCTGGCTTTTGCCATAGCTAGGAATTCGGATAATCTCCTGCAGTGCACTCAGAGTAGGGTGCGAAATAAATAGTAAGCATGCCCGAAAGGAATATGCAGTAACTTTGTTGCACACCATCCTGCAGTGAAGTCCTTGTGTCAAAAGAGGGGAAGAAGGCATCTAAGCACCTTTTAAAGGGCTCTAGGTGGAAGTATCGGTAAAATGTGTGACTTGTGGTGTTATGCAACACCTGGTCATCCATTTATATATAAGCGAATGGTTGAATTTTTAGCGCCAAGTTTGAAAAGTTTACACTGTAAAGTGAATGCATTAAAAACATAGCCTCAGCTTTTACAGCAATGATCAGAGATACAGTATGACCTTGTCTTACATGTCGGCAATGCTGGTCCCTATATAGGGTCCAGGCTTTGTCAGACACAGTAGGCATACCCACGAAGGGGTCTTCAGGGTCTAGGTTCCATAGGGATGCCCCGCAGCCCTGGACTTGTATAGCACCCTATGGCTAACTATATGTATTGCACAACGTGGGAAGGGGAGCTCCCATTCAGTATCCAGTGCCAGATTGAAGAAAGGCCAAAATATGAGTGATAAGAGTATGAACCTGGAGGCCAGTTCTTAACACCTCCAGATGTAAGGATGACCCCCCCAGGTCAAGGCGCAGTCAGCTGAGGAAAACTACCTTTCAATTGTCTATGTCTGGAATGTACACAGTGGAAATGATAGGAACATGAAATTCTGCCGAGTACAGATTCCTGACTATCCTTCTTACCACAGCAATTTTTCTGGTTCCTCTCTAATGGTTCATGTACGCCATCTCCATAGTAATGCCTGACTGAATCCAGATCTGATGGCCTTCCAACAGGATTGTCCAACTCTGCAGAACAGCCAAGTCACTCAAAGCTCCAAGATGCTAATCTGGAAAGATTCCTTCAAAGACTAGGTACCCTGAAGTGTGCCTAGGACCCCTCCACAGACTGACAACCTGGTCTTCAGTGGCAAAACGAATCTATCTGTCCAGGGACCAGATAGACTTGTCCTATGATGACATAATGTTGCATTGTAGAGGTATGGGGTGAAACTAGGCAATTGTACCCTCAAAAAGGAGGCCACCATCAAGCTCAGGACTTTCACACAAAAGCAGACACAGGGATGACTCTCAGACTAGAGGGCTCAAATCTGAGACTGGAGAGTGTGAAGTTTCTCATGAGGATAAACACTATGGCTTCAGCTGAGTCTAGGGTTAGACCCAGATACTTCAAACATTGAGTCAGTTTCCAGTGATGATTTTTGTAGTTTCTGGATCTACCCGAACTGCAGCAACCCTTCAACAGGCTGTCCAAAGAGCAAAAGAGCTGAATGCGGCCCATAAAACACCAGTTTTGCATGCCTGGACAGTTCATAAAGCCAATTTTAAATGCTACTGTTCGCCACTGAGGTAAAGTCATGCAGCGAGCATATGTCTGCACCTGCTATTCTTCACCCCCTCCCCTCTGTAGTGAAATATGCTTTAAAGTGCAACTAAATGCAACATACATATTTTAGTAAATCCTCATATAAAGACCTGTAAGTTACACAGGATAATAAACATAATAACTGAAATTATTATCTTCCTACCATGTAGCTACAAGTGTGATCTGTAATCTCCCATTCTTTTCTTCTTTGCAATACACTGCTAGTGATGGTGGGAGTAGTAGAGAGGTCAGATGGCATTTCCTTTCAGTGAAGTGGTTTGTCTCTCCCCCCCAATCCTCCAAGCTTCTATGGTAACAAGTCTATTTAACATAACACACACTCATCTGCCAATCAATAGCTGGGTGTGTGTCATGTAAGACAGTATAAGTCGTTACAGGTTAATTTCCACACAGATCAGTCTATTAATCTGTGTGCTTCTCCCTGCCTGCTCTCCTCTGCTAATTTGTAGACTGGCAGAACAAAATCAAACCTAAGAGCTGACTGTATAAAGACAGAGCAGTGGGTGGGCAAAGGTGGGACATAGGTGGGAGGGGCTTCGAGCCAATTGTGGGAGGAGCCTAACCGGGACAACATGTGTGCTGTTCAATACAGGCAATACAAAAACCAGGAAGTAAAGATGTCACCTCACTAAAGGAAGTGCACATAAGAGCTGGAGACAAGTGGAGACAAGGTAGAGATCTCACTATCTTTACTGCTTTTTGCAAAACAATCAGTGACATGTTTAACAGCCTGTATAGGTGCATAACATATTGATTTCTTCATTTTGACCATAGTTCTACTTTAAGTTATATCAGACTTTGCAGGTTTATGGTGTTCTTTCAGATGTTTGCAGGATTTCTTTCTCTGACGGTAGTCAGATTGTGTCTGCATATCTGAAAGCCCTCAGATAAATTCTCTCTGAAAGCAAAATCCAGTCTATGACAGAAGTGCCAGCAATGTGGTTGGATCTCATTGTTAATATTTCTCACTGCGCAAAAATATGGCAGGTGATTGAACACCGCTATGCCCCAAATGGAGAAGTCTCTTGATTGAAGTGTTCTTGAATTCATCTTAGGCCTCATACACATGGGTGTATCTTTAAAAATAAACAAAACGTCGGGCCCGACGTAAAGGAAAAAAAAAAAAAAACGGCGTTTTTCGGGGGTTGTGCATCGGCGTTAGTGAGCGTCGGCGTCAATAGGCGTTTTTAAAAAAAAATCATCCCTCTGCTATTTTTCAACCTAAAAACGTCGGCGTCAAAAAACGCCGGTACAAAATTAGTTGCCATTTGTTGGCGTCTTGCGGCGTCAAAAAATGCCAAAATGTTACAGCCTCAGAACGCGATGGCCGTGGGTTCTACTTTCAGCTCACTAACGCCGACGCCATCTACTGCTCAAAAACACCAACGTTTTTATGGGGCCATTGACTAACATGGAGAGCTGCAAAAAACACCAGAAAACGCCGGCGTCAAAAAACGTCCGTGTGTATGAGGCCTTAAAGTTAGCACAGAGCTGAGTTGCCATGTCAGTCCACATTCAGCCAACATTTATCTTTTTTTTTTATATTTTACATTTCAATGGAAGTCAAGTTACTCAACGGTGAAGCAATAAGTGTAATCTTCTTGCATTACTGGTCATAATGAAGCAATTTTATGCAAGCCTCAGAATAATAACGGATTACATGAAGGGAGTGGCTTCAGTTTGGTTTTGTTGTAGTTACCCAAATTTGCATAGAGCCTTTCATGTCATTCAGCTGGTGCACAGACACAATATTATGAATATGCTTTACTCCCCTTGAACAAAAGGTGCTTTCCCTAAATACTGTATTTCCTTATAGTCTAACCATTTATAACTAAATATAAATATACAGTATGTCACACCCAGACCTATTTAAAACATGGTGCTTGTGGAAAACTATCCTAAGGAGCTCTTAATACACCTGTTTCCACCAAAGAAATCACTATAGTCATGTCACAAGTTGCCAGGGCCAAAGCTCCAGGTACTGATGGGTTAGCCCTCTACACACAGTACAGTGGAACCTTGATTCCCAGACTGTAGACACTTTTTATTAGCATATTTGATTTGTCTACTCTAACTTAAATGTCCTAATTCCCAAACCCGGTAAAAAGCTGGAATGATTTGAGACATACAGACCAATTTCCTTATTACATGTTGATAATAAAATCTTAGCCAAAATCCTTGCCATCCGTCTGAATCAGGTTGTCCTCTCACTTATACACCCCAACCAAACAGGTCTCATGCCTGGAAAAAACAACACCTTTAATACCAAAAGACTCTTCATGAACTCAGAGTCATAGTTGCCTTAGACGCAGCCAAGGCTTTTTATTTTATGGAATGGGGCTATTTATGGCAATCTCTGAAGGGTTTTGGTTTACACTTTTTTAAATGGGTACAACCATTGTACCAGGCCCCAGAGGCTTGAGTGTCTGCGAATGGCTGGGTTTTTGACCCATTCCCCCTTCATCTGGGGACGTGTCAGGGTTGCCCACTTTTCCCACCTCTATATGCCCTTGCTATATTTCTTACAGCCAATTCATCTGTTCAGTGTTTGCAAACGAGCACTTTAGAAGAGACTATTGGTCTTTATGCTGATGACATGCAATTATAGATTGCAGACCCAGGCCCTGCAGGTCACTTTATACACTATCGAACAGTTTGGGAGATACTCGGGCCTCAGAATTAATTGAGCCAATCCCAGATACTTCCACTAGGTACTTTTGCCTTCTCTCCAGAACAGGCTTCTCTACCTCTGGACAGGGTCAGTGTTTTCAAATATCTAGGAGTGTGTATTATTAGGACTCCTTCCAATTATATTTTATTGAATGTTGAACCTCTGTATGCTCTGATCAAGGCCAACACCCAAACATGGGCTAAATTGTCGCTAAGTGTAATGGGGAGAATTAATTTAATCAAAATGATCCTCTTGCCCAAGATTTGGTATGTTCTTTGGCATTCCCCAGTATACTTTATGCTGAAACATTTCAAACTTATGTATTCTATCCCGGAGTACTTCATGTGGGGCTAGAGTAGGCACAAGCTCCTCCAGCACACTCTGAAAAGCCTGACTAATCTCGACACCCCAGCCATACCGGACTTTAACGTGTACTACTTGGCCACTCAATTATCTCACCATATAGAAAAAACTGACAAGCAACAGTATCAAACCCTGGTCTGTGATTCCAGTGGGCGCACTTCTCTACACCCCCTGTGTGCAGTGCTGCACGAATTGAGAGGTTGTACCATGGGGCAATTATTGTATTAGCCTCTTGTACCAACACAAACACGTCTGGGACTTGGCCTTGACCAAATCCTCTGCCCCCCAATTCAAGGCACCTCTCCCATGTGGCACAACAAATTGCTGTCTGAACTTCTGACAATTTTAGTCCAGAGATATGGGCTCTAAGTATCTTTATTTTTGAAGATTGGAAGGAAGCTTTAGATGGTTGTAGGCAGGTATCTCCCAGACTGTCAGATCATTTGACACAATTATATATAATCCAAAGGGCCTACTTAACCCCTTTCCAGACTTCTAAGTTTCATTCAACACATAGCCCTCTATGCGCTCAGCTGCCCCTGGCACTTTCTTTCATTTATTATGGACCTGCCAAATAATTCAGGGATATTGGCAAACAAGTGTGGTTCCATCATGACATCATGGTATCTCCCCTCTCTAAACATTGCAAATTTGGGATACTTTCTGGCTTTGAAGTAGATAAATTCATGACTGCATTTCTCCATGAAACCCTAATTCTATGCAAAGAAATTGATAGCCAGTAGGCTATTCCTCTTACTTTCCAGGCCTGGTTTGCAGAGGTCAATGCTTCCCTACCCTACAAAAAAATGTATTTATCTTCATAGAGGGTGTCCCTTCAAGTATAAGAAAATATAGAACCACTGGCTACAACAGGCCAGCACTTGCATATAGTCATTTATTTCATTTACCCTGACCCAAACTCAATGGTATAGGTGTTGCGCCCATCCAGCTTGCTCTTCCTAAATGAACCAACTCTCCTTACAATGCCATTTTAAATACTTAGTAAAAGCTGTAATTATTAGATTTATTTATGGAATATGTGCTGTAATGCAATGATGCCTCCCAATTGGAGGCCTATTCACCTGCATGATTCTACATACATTGTTGCTCTGACCTCTATATGTGCATACCTGCAGCTGAAGGTATAGGTTTATCTACCCAACTTATATACTTGTATTTTCTTTTTATGCCGTACATTCTGCGCTGTTAATTCTTTTAATAAAGAATGGCCTTTTTAGTGAAAAAAAAAAAACAACGGGAGGACAGGGTGATTTCTGTACCTGGTGATCTCTGGGCATCTGCTGAAGGCAGAACAGGGTCCAATGCCCAGTGCAGCTGACGCTGAAATTCGCCTCGATCTTCTGTGTGAATCAGCTCAAAAACACTTTGGTGAATTACATCAGACTAGAAGATAAAAAAAACATTTGATTAGAAAGGTGCTGTATAAAAAAACAAGGACAAAACTGTACTAAAATAATTGTTGGATGGACAGTAACATGGTAAAAATCTTTCAAAGTAACACTCGTTCCTGTAGGTTTGTACTATATGACTGCTCAATTAAAGCTCACAATTTTCTAAAGTGAACCATCTATTGCAGCACTCAAGGATGTGAAGGAGACATTCTGATTGTTCAGATGCATTTTAGACAGCATAACAGGCAATGCTTGCTATAAGGCTCTGTCTGGCTGAAATCTCAGACTAAAGCTAGCTATAGATGGCTCCTTTTTTTTTCATTCAGCCTGCCGGGTGAACAAAACAAAATTGAACAGATTGTTCAATCCATACAAACGAGCACACAATCTGGTCTTTCCCCAGTGAGATCCCATTTCTAACACAGACACACACAGGTCTTTCCCTTGATTTTCTTCTCCAGCACACACTCTCTAGTTTCACAACCAGAAGCTCCTTAGTCTGCAGTCACACACTCCCACCACACATACTGCATACTGAACACTATCCGTGACCTCCACATAAACATTGCTCAATGAGCCCAGACAAACAGTCAGAAGGTTCAGCAACAGTCTTTGCCCCCTACGGAGATGTGTTGTTTCTCATAACTTGCAATTGAGCAGTCCAGGATTGTGGATCCATACCAGCCGTATGATAGCCCTCACGTACACTGAGTTCACTAGCCAGTTTTACACCAGCAGAGCATGCGCAATAACCCACCAGTGTCCATTCTACAGTGTATGTGCAACTTTTGATGATCAGCCGCCAGAAGAGAGGGGTTAAAACACTTCAATCCCCCAGCTTCAGAGGGTCACACTCAATAACAGTGTCACTGCTAATAAACGGGTTACATTTTGGTTTCTTCGTTTCATCCTCCATTGTCTCCAATTCCACTAACATACTCCTGTTTTAATGTCTAGAACATTTGTTTGTTAGATCACCAACCCTTTCAGCTCTGGAATGGACAATTTTGTTAGTTTGTTGTTCAATCTCAATTCCAAAATAATTTGGACGCTGTGTAAAATCTGAATAAAACCAGAACGTAATGATTTCATAAACCCATATTTTATTCATAATAGAAAATATAAAACATATCAAATGTTTAAACTGAGAAAATTTACCATACTAATAAAAAAATAAATTTTGAAATTGATGGTTGCAACATGCAGGGGCGGCTCGTCCATTAAGGGCGCACAGGTGCTGCCCCTCTATCCTCGCCACCCCCTTATGCTAATGGATAGATTCATGCATAGCATGAATCTATGCAGGCCCGTCGCTGCCACCCCTTATTCATGTGGCAGGCCCCTTCAGGACTTCGGCTGCATGAATTACAGAAACGTCAGTGTTTTTTGAAGCACCTGATTAGAGCCATAGGCTCTAACAGGCTCCAAAATAGAGTGGCTTGTAGCGTAGAGCATGGCGCCGCGAGCCCACTGACGTGTGTTACAAAAGCAAATGAATATTTGCTTTTCTGACAATGAATTGCCTCTCAACCAATCAGGAAGCGCCGGTATGTTACCAGTTTCCCAATTGGCTGAATGGTCAGGTGATCCTATTGGACGCCTTTCTCAGGAGGAGGAGGGGGTTTAGCTCCCGCTCGCCAGACATCGCTCACTGCCTGCTCGCCCTCTTCCTAGATGGGGTAAGTGCGGGACTTTGATGTCCCGACTACCCTGGGGGGGATCTGTTGAGGGGATTCTTCTGTCAGTGTTGCGAGCCCCGCGGCAGGGTGGGGCTGTATACTCTATCTGCTGATGCTGTATACTCCTACCTGCAAATGCTGTATATACCCCTATCTGTGACGCTGTATACTCCTACCTGCTGATGTTGTATATACCCCTATCTGTGATGCTGTATACTCCTACCTGCTAATGCTGTATATACCCCTATTTGATGCTGTATACTCCTACCTGCTGATGCTGTATATACCCCTATCTGGTGATGCTGTATATACTCCTATCTGGTGATGCTGTACACCCACTATCTGGTGATGCTGTATACCCCTATCTGGTGATGCTGTATACCCCTATGTGGTGATGCTGTATACCCCTATGTGGTGATGCTGTATACCCCTATGTGGTGATGCTGGGCTGTATACTCCTGACGTAATGGGTGCAATGTATAAGGGGTGGGGCTCAAAGTGGGAGGGATCAAAAAGGAAGGGCGGGGGTCTGGTGCCCCCTATCCTAAAATTTAATTACTGGCAACATGTCTCAAAAACGTTGGGACAGGGCAACAAAAAGCTGTCAAAATGGTACTAACAAGGAAGAGCTGGAAGAACAGTTTGCAGCTATTGACAACAGGTCAGTAACATGTATGGGGATAAAAGCAGCATCTTAGAAAGTCAGTGTCTCAAACGTAAAGATGGGCAGAAAAATCAGCAGAACTCCCTCAGGGGGTGGGACTTTTAAAGCACAAAATATGATAGTCGGTTTAAAAAAATGACAAAATTTTATTTCACAAAGCAGAATTAAAAGACCGTGTGAGAATATTGTACAACAACAAATTGTCATAATAAAGATTACAATGGGTGATATTACAACATTATCAGTAACACCTAATGCATTTCAGAATGGATTCCTTCTTCAGAGGTGTTCAAGTGGTGAAAAGGCTGTATCACTTGAAACAAAATCTGAAATGTCATATAGAAAACTTATCAGAACAAAATTTAATGAGACATTGATTAATTGGTGCGGCATACATGGCTGGATCGTCTTACCTTGAATGCACAATATATACGCATAGCTACGTCTCAAGAAGTGGGAAAAAATAGATAAAATCAAGTAAATGATAGTCTGGATAACAGAGAAAGGGGCCTGCAACCTTCAGAAACCAGGCGCCCTGGCCAGCAATCCCCACAGGGGGTCCAAAACACCGCACAAGAAATGGAAGCCGAAGCCAGAGGAAGGGAATGGCTGTCCCATATAGTGTATATAGGTCTTGCCATCAGAAATTCCATTGCAGTGAATGGGAGCCGTCTTAATGTACACTACTGAAGTCGCTCCGACTTCATTAAAGGTTCCTGTACTACTTCAAGGTGACTTCTATCCGACTTGTGCACATGGAATTCAATGGAAGTCACCTCCAAGTCGGATCCCCATCTATATTGAAGCGACTTTACAGGAAAAAGAAAATAATTTACACAGGTACTCCCCAAGAATTACCAAGGGAACCCCCTCCCTCCCTTCTCTGATTGGCCACAGGCAAAGTCACCTGGCATGGAGGTGGCTTCAGGTCCCGTTGTAAGACGCTCAAAGTCACGCTGAAGTCGCCCTGAAGTAGCGTTCAAATCGCCTAACAAAATCGCCCCTGAAGTCGGATCTTTTATGTGTGAACCAGCTTTTAATAAAAGTTGCTTTTTGTATCTCTAGTAAAGATTGTAATTTCTTTCCTGAGATCTATATTAGCTGGCTTTTAATTAGAAAAAGCCCAAGGGAATAATTCATGCCTATACGCCATTATTCCTAATTTGTGCGATTCGTTTTAGTATAAAGCTGTTGTCATTTACATATGACTAGTGCAGTATGATACCTGAAATGGAATCTAAGGATGGATAAATGGGATTGAACATTGCTGTTTTGCTTAGGCCCTGGGGCAATTCTAATTGTTGATTCCCTGCACAGTAATGCCTGGTACACACAATGAGATTATCGGACGAATTATGTTTTTTTTTTTTTGCATGCTAGTCTCATATCGAAAATAAAAGAGGTTGCTAAAGTTACGAAAATTCTCGTAAAGCAGAATAAAAATTTGAAAGTGGTGCAATGTATTGTATTTTCGGACAACTGTACTGATTAAACAAAAATTTACGATCTGGTATCGTACGAGGAAAATGTTTGTGCTTGTCTCATCGGATAATTTTGCATGAATGTTGTGAATGGCTCTCGAAAGCTGCGTACTAAAGATCACATTATCGTACGATCTCTTTGAAAGCTGTATAATACTAGGGTGCCTTGTCGCGGCTTACGAGTGTAGTTACAGATGTGTGCTAACTAAACCCCTGTTTTTAACGCAAACGGTTTAGATAGGTTATATCGGTTGGCAGCAGGCTGGCTGGAGAGTTGAGCTGGAATTTTCTTTGTTTTGTTTTACATGTCTGGACAGTCCTCAGTGCTGATCACATGCACACTCCCAAGAAAAAAAAATCTTTAGCAATACACATGAAACTGAGCATGTGCAAAGTGTCCTCAAGGCTCTGTTCTAGGAGATGGATTGGGGACTGTGTTAGAAAGTAAGGATCAGAGGAGACAGGATCAAAGAGCCTTTTTACAAAATTAACCCCTTCGGTACCACAGTGAGTATAACATGCCTGCTTTATGGCATATACTGACTGATTTTACTGTTGTGGGTTTAGTAACAATTGAAATCCTGAGAAGACTGGTACAACTACTGTAAGTGAAATGCATACATAAAAATATGGTGGTGTAGTAATCTAAAAACTCCCCAAGGCTGCTATTAACACGAATAAGAAAATGGAAAAAAATCCACTGACATGGCTCAGGAATGCTGGCATACTGTGCTGGTTTTATCCAATATCCTAAATGTCTGTTTACTTTACTGAGCTGCTCTTAGAACAAAGGGTAGTTTGTAATGTTACTGACCTTGTTTCTGCTCTGCATTTTTTTTTGTATCGAGTATTGAGGGTAAAAGGGGTGTTCCGACTATTTTCTCTACTACTATTAAAGGGTTTTTTAAGCGTGCTTTACTGCTTCATTATCTTCAGTTTTTTTTTTATTTATCATTGCTCAGACCTCCAACCTTGTTAATGGGATTTGTTGCTTTAAGAGTTGCTTCAAATGGAACCATTATTTTGCATACAGTATAATATTTCAACCCTGTCATTCTACTGACGCCATCTAATATAATAGAAACAAAACCCCGAAAAAAGCTCTGTGTTTTACTTGGCCTGTGAAAGCATCAACTGTGCCAGCTGATACTGAGGAAATACCAAAGCAATCAAAGTCATAGTTTTTAATTAGAACTTCACACGCAACTTTTTCAAGGCTTGGACGTTCCTGGCGGAAGAATAACAGGGGTACTGAGCTCTTTTAACCCTATGGGTGCATTGAGTGGCACAATTAGGTCAGTGAATAATTACCCTTCTTGTACGAAACCGCTTCAAGTATTATTACTTAATGCATAATCTTTTAAAAAAAAAAAAAATCAGGGTCCTTTCACACTGTGTTTTCAGGCGGACCTGAACGGATGCTCCATTCTCTTCTATGGAGTGACGGATGTCAGCAGGGACATGTCCGCTGGCATCCGTTCCACTCCGATCCGCTAAATCCAGGTGGATGGAAATCCATCCCTATATGTCCCGTTTTCATCTGATCCCCTATAGAGGAAAGCGGAGCTCTGACAGGTCCGTCCCTCAACAGAGTCCCTCAACGGCGCTCTGGATAGAATACTACAGAATTAGGCTCCTTTCACACACACGGACCCCGTTTTGACATCCATTAATCCCCGCTGAGCCAGCGGATGACAGGTCAATGTCTAGTGGCTAATCTACAAATCTCTATATTTAAAACTGACAAAAATAGGGAACAGCGAATGTGCAGAAATGGGAAAGCCATCTAGAAAGTTTTTGTTTATTTAAAATACAACCCCAATTCCAAAAAAGTTGGGACACTGTAAAATCTACATAAAAACATAATACAATGATCTGAAAATCTCATCCACATTTTATACACAATAGAAAGTAGAAAACATATCAAATGTTACAAATATTGTAAGTTTAACATTGCTGGCAGCAATGCATCTCAAAGTTGGGACAGGGCCATGTTTACCATGGTGTAGCATCCCTTCTTATAACAACTCTCTGTAATCTTCTGGGAGACCAGCTGCTGGAATTTTGGGAGAAGAATAAAAGAAAAAAATACTTCTGCGCTACTATGAATGGGGATTTGGATAAGTGGTAGCTGCTTAACACTAAACGAGTGAACCCCCACCCACATGAAAAGAAAAGTAAAACAGTGAAGCGCTACCTAGATCTTAATAGTGATCCATACTGCCGGCACTAAAACAATGCTATTGTGAAACATATGGCAACTAGTTGCTCTGTAACAATAAAGTGCATAGTGCTAAAAACTTAAATGCAATGATATATAAAATGTGACGGCAATAATATCACTGAAATTAATACCACTCAAAATTTATAAACTCATTAATACATAGTGTCATTGATTCATAATGTGCATATAAAATATATCCATACATCATGGAGTGCCTTGCCTGGTGCACAAGGTAAACCATGTGAGCATAAACTTCAATAATAAAGTGCTGTGCAGTGAGAAATGTCCATGGAGTGATAACAATCCAGCCGAAGAAGAGAGACTCCCAGTGCCGAAACACTACAATCTTGCTGTGAATGTCCCTCCACCATCCAATCCATGCTCTCACCTCCATCAGCGACCCCCCACTCGGGTTTAGTTGCGCCTTCCCCACAGGAGGTTAAACAATCCTCCCAGTCACAGGCAGCTCACCATCATAATAGGCACCACAGCGGTGGTTACATGAAAGGAAAGGTACTAATAGTGTTTTACCGTATTAAAACCAAAAACTGTTGTAAAAAAATTATAGGTCAACTCACAAAGGAGGTGTACAGACTCCGGTACACACAGGCAATAAGCATGACAAACACAGCTGATCACAATCCTCCATTCACTATGCTAGTAACCCTTCCTTCCCGGCTGCAAACACCTCTCTATGGAGTGTACAGGCTTCAAATGGTGCGAGCTGACATTTGTCCCATTCTTGCCTGACATAGGATTCTAAATGTCCTACAGTCCTGGGTCTTTATCATATTTTTAATTTCAAGATGCACCAAATATTTGTTCGTTGGTGAAAGGTCTGGACTGCAGGCAAGCCTTTTAGGCACCTGGTCTCTTCTATTATGATTTCATGCTGTTGTCAGAGATGCAGTTTAGTATTGTCCTGCTGAAATATGCAATGCCTTCCCTGAAAAAGACGTAGTCTAGAGGGAGCATATGCATTGATGGTGTCTTTCCAAATGTGCAAGCTGCCCATTCCATGCACACTAATGCACCCCATACCATAAGGTATTCAGGTTTATGAACAGAGCATTGATAAGCAAATCTGCCGAAAGCCAGGGAAATCACCATCTTGGGCAGTTATCACCACAACAGGTATCATTTAACTGCCTTAGATCCAAATTTTAGACTTGCATTCCCATTTTTTCCCATGACTGCTGTCACTACAACACATTTTTTGACTTGACAGAGGGTCTTACTCTACTTTTTTTTTTTTTTTATGAAAATGTTTTTCCTTTACATGCACTTTAAGGAAAAACAGAAGCTGCCTAATCTGACCAGTTTGTAAAATTTATAGTTACTCTAATGTCATGTTGACTCAATGTTTCTGAATCACGAACACAAAGCAAGTATGCAAACCAGAATGTATGACTTCACTGGATCCAAAATATATTCAGAACAAGCACTAAGCAGCAAGAAAATAGTGAACTACCAACACAGCCAGGCAACTGGCATTTTTAAAGGGAAATCCTCAATGACAGCTTTAATATTTCTGTCATGGCAGCATTCTTGTAATAGATCTTAGCTTGCATAATTGGGTTGCACTTTATAAAATCATAAAAAAATCAAACACTGCTATTAGTAGACTGAGAAATATCAACACGTTAAAAATCAGAAAAGATTGTGTCAAGGGTCCACACATTTCAGGATTTAGTGCAGCTCTTGTATAAGCCTGTGATACACAACTAAACAGCAGATATAAGTGATCTGATCTGTTGCCCGAAATGACACTGGAGTGAGGACCAGGTCCTTTGGGGTTACCTTAGGGGGTGACCATGTGCACTTCTGATTGTCGGAAGTGCTTGTTATGGATTACAGGGATTTTAGAGCTTGTTGGAAAATCTCTGTGTGACCTGACAGATCCTTCCTTCTTCTGAATTAGAAGAGAAAAGGAAATTGTCAGGTAATGTGCAAAAGAAACAGCGGTAGCTCTCTTTGCTGCTGGGTAACTCCCAGGATATTTTTAGAGACATCTGCCTGTCTTTGGATAGCCTAACCTGCACCTTATATTGATCACAACATAAATCCATATGCTGATAGTAAATGTAAATGACATCTGTCTCAAAGCAAAAACTGTTTTATATAAATGTTGCTCTGCAAAAAGAGCTGCTGATGTCAACTAGGGACAGAAGCAAACACCATTTATATTTACGGACAGCTCTCTAAAAACAGTGGCAATTCCACAAGATAGTAGAATTTCGGTCACTTTACTCAAACCTCCAAAAAAAATGTAAAGAACAATAAGTGCAAATTGAAACAGCAGGTTAACATGAATAATAATAGAATGGAAGAACACATACCTGCTGAAACCCAAGATAATCCTGTACGGTGGATGAGGCAAAGAAGACAAGGCCATCTGCAGTAACCACCAAGACAAATCCATTGAGTGCCTGAAAACGATGAAATCATAACATCAATTCTTTTTATAATTATCAAAATTGCCAAATGTGAAGTAACCTACAATGTGTGACCTGACTATACATTCAGTACATGATATTTTTGTTTTGTCTTAAAGCGGAGTTCCACCCACACCCAAAAGTGTAGCTTCCGCTTATCGGATTATTCCTCCCTCCGATGTCACTTTTTGGGGGGGGGCCTTGGGGAGCAGATATGTCCCCACTTCTGGGAGACAGCCAGCACCCAAAACTAAAAATAATTTGGGAACTTAGTTAAAAGAGTGAGACATTTTCCTGGAGATCTTGGCAGAGGAGTGCTCAAACCAAAAGTGCAAGTGTCGTTCATAAACATCAAATCAATTTCAGCGCTTCTAGGGAACCTCTGGGTCAAGAAAAATAAATAATCAGGAGCAATACAATCACTGTGGTCAGGTACCACTGCTTATGCTTACTTATGTATAGACCACAGCTTGAAGGGAAAAAAAATAGCTTGGTTCCTTCATCAACAAAACCATTGTAGATGGGGGAATCCCATCCGCTGCGCTATTGTAACCTGACAGCAGTTTGGTTTTCCTGCCATCAGAATCCAATTGCTGGTGGCTGTAACCACTAGCTATGATCAAAAAAACAAAAAAAACAGGCTGGTTGCCCTTTGCACTGAGGTCTATCAATAGATCCACTTTAGTACAACCAGCTCGCCGCTATGGACAACATGGGTATACATATTTTTTTGTTACAGATCTCTCCAGCTACCATCTGTATCTCTGCATTTACAATTGTCCCTTTCCCCTCTTTGGAGCCTTTCACCATGGGATCACTCAACAACACCAGGCTTATTGTTTTTGACTTTCATCTGTAGGCTTGTAACTGCTAACCTCTTTATGAGCTTGTAAAATGCTTTTATTGTTCAGTTATTATTATTCTTTATTCTTGTAAAATCATGTATACGTATGCCCTTGAGGATGAGTGATACTTGAAGTGCATCGGACAGTTTTTACATAAAGACGGTTATACTTGTACCTATGAGAGCTGCATATGGGGCTCTTTTCCCCTATGGTCTAAGCCTACATTATATATTTTGAGATATTGTTTTTTGCTCTGTAAAAGATGTAGTAAACTATGAAAGTTCCATACACCCATGATACAATTTATTAGATAGACAAGATAAAGAAAAACTTCTTACATTTCTTTGTTATTCCGATATGCAACAATTGTATGAACCGTGTTACCTAGACACAGAGCATTTTATAAACAATCACATGATCATTTCTTCTACAGTACACATATTGGGTCTGATGTCTGAAGCTACAGTATCATATTCTGCATGCAAGTGGTGACATTTACAGCATTACTGCACATAATAATAAATGATTAATCAAAGATAGAATGTTCAAGGGTGGGCTGGGAAATTAGGGGGTTCCCAGCTAGAAATGTTTTAAGGGAGCAGGGAACACATTTTACTGCTCCTTATTGCCAAATTCCAGCTAGATATCTAGAATCAATTAATGCAACAATAAATCATTAAATTTACTAACTTTACTTAACCACTTCCACACTGCCTACAGTATATTTGCTGCGGCAGTGTGGACGTGGAAGATGAGCGGCCACAGCAAAACAACGGGGAACCGCCAATGTAAACAAAGCGGTTCCCCACTCTGTCAGTGCGGGCATATGAGATCTACTGATCCCTGTCACTGGGATCAGTTAGATCTCTTATGCCCATGGTAGCCCAGCCCAGTCCCCCCCCCCCCCATTTAGAACATGCCTAGGGAACACAGTTAATCCCTAGATCTCCCCCTGCATGTTAACCCCTTCCCTGCCAATGACATTTATACAGTAATCAGTGGATATTTCAATTTCTTATCGCTGTATAAATGTCATTGGTCCCAGAAAAGTGTTAAAAATGTCCGACATGTCTGCTGCAATATCACAGTACCACTAAAAATCGCAGATCGCCGGCATTACTAGTAGAAAAAAAAAACCCCAGAAATGAATTATCATCTGTAAAAGCGGCAACTTTGGCGCAAACCAACCAATAAGCGCCGATTGCGATTTTTTTTTTACCAAACATATGAGGAAGAATATGAATCGGCCAAAACCGATGGAAAAAAACGTTTTTTTGGATTTGTATTTTAGCAAAAAGAAAAACTCTTTTTTGCAAAATTGTCGATTTTTTTGTTTATAGCGGCAGAAATGATGCAGAGGTGATCAAATACCACCAAAAGAAAGCTCTATTTGTGGGGAAAAAAAGGACGCAAATTTCATTTGGGTACAACGCCGCATGACCGCGCAACTGTCAGTTAAAGCGTCGCAGTGGTGAATCGCAAAAAGTGCTCTGCTCCTAACATGGGAAATCCTTCCGGGGCTGAAGTGGTTAAACTGGAGCAGAAATATTCTGGAGTAGCTATGCATAGTACCAACCAACTACAGGCAGTCCCCGGTTTACAAACAAGATAGGGACTGTAGGTTTGTTCTTACGTTGAATTTGTAAGTCGGAACAGGTACATTTTTTAAGTGTAGCTTCAGCCAAAAGAAAACATTTTTAAGCTTTTTGGATAGCATAGGGAAGGCTGTCTGTGTTTCTGTTCAGAAGATTTCACCTCACTTCCTGTCCCAAAGATAATTGGATTTTGAAAAATTAAAGCTACCAGCTGGTTGGTTGCCATGTATCACAGCTCCAGATTCCGGATGCTCCAGAAATTCCCTTCACTGTGCCTACCTGAATTTTAGCAATTCCAGGAGCCACTTGGGTGAGCTGCATGCAAACATGCTGACAAGGATAGATATAACGCTGAAAGAAGAAAAGAGCAGACTGAGCAGAGAAAAGACTTCATCAGTCTGCTGCAGGGTGGATTTGATTTAAATCACTAGTAAAAAGGCTTGATTTAAATCATAATTTTTAAAGAGCAGCGGTCATCTGCCCCGCAGCGGCTCCTCCTCCGAACCACTGTTGACTCACCGACAGTCCCATTTACTTTAATGGGACGGCTGGTGATGTGGCAGTGGCACAATAAGGTGAGGGACATGGCGGCAGCAGGTGAGTGGATGCCCGCTAAAAGGTGCTGCCATGATGGATCTGAACTGACAGGTGATCTTTAAATGTAAAGACTTATTCTTGCTGGTAGATAGAATCTTTAATATTTGCAAACAAAATGAAGGTTTCCTATTTAGAATAATAAGCGGTCAGGTTAGTAAAATCGCAATATCAGAACCGATTCAATAATACAGTTTGTAGAGTACATAGATTTGCAAAACAATGGGATAAAGGAATATTCATAAACTTTGTTTTATCGCATGGTTACTGTGAAATTGTGTGAATGCAACAATACAGTGCATGTTATCTCAGCTTGCAGAACTTGGATTCATTGAGTGAGTTTACCAAAAATGTAAATTTAAACTGCTGGCAACAAAAGTGAGTACATTGAAAATGTCCAAATTGGGCCCAAAGTGTCAATATTTTGTGTGGCCACCATTGTTTTCCATCACTGCCCCAACCCTCCTGGGCATGGAGTTCACCAGAGCTTCACGGGTTGCCACTGGAATCCTCTTCCACTCCTCAATGACAACATCGTGGAGCTGGTGGATGTTAGAGACCTTGCGCTCCTCCACCTTCCGTTTGAGGATGCCCCACATATACTCAATAGGGTTTAAGTCTGGAGACATGCTTGGCCAGTCCATGACCTTTACCCTCAGCTTCTTTAGCAAGGCAGTGGTCGTATTGGAGGTGCGTTTGGGGTCGTTATGTTGGAATACTACTCTGCAGCCCAGTCTCCGAAGGGAGGGGATCATGCTCTGCTTCAGTATGTCACAGTACATGTAAGCATTAATAGTTCCCTCAATGTACTGTAGCTACCCGGTGCCGGCAGCACTCATGCAGCCCCAGACCATGACACTCCCACCACCATGCTTGACTGTAGGCAAAACACACTTGTCTTTGTACTCCTCTCCTGGTTGCCGCCACACACGCTTGACACCATCTGAACCAAATAAGTTTATCTTGGTTTCATTCCAGTAATCCATGTCCTTAGTCTGCTTGTCTTCAGCAAACGGTTTGTGGGCTTTCTTGTACATCATCTTTAGAAGAGGCTTCCTTCTGGGACAACAGCCATGCAGACCAATTTGATGCAGTATGCGGCATATGGTCTGAGCACTGACAGGCTGACCCCCTACCCCTTCAATCTCTGCTGCAATGCTGGCAGCACCAATACGTCTATTTCCCAAAGAACACATATGGATATGATGCTGAGCACATGCACTCAACATCTTTGGTGGACCATGGCGAGGCTTGTTCTGAGTGGAACCTGTCCTGCTAAACCGCTGTATGGTCTTGACCACCGTGCTGCAGCTCAAATTTCAGGGTCTTGGCAATCTTCTTGTAGCCTAGGCCATCTTTATGTAGAGCAACAATTCTTTTTTCAGATCCTCAGAGAGTTTTTTGCTATGAGGTGCCATACTAAACTTCCAGTGACCAGTATGAGTGTGAGAGAGATAACACAAATTTAACACACCTGCTCCCCATTCACACCTGAGACCTTGTAACACTAATGAGTCACATGGCACTGGGGAGGGAAAATGTCTAATTGAGCCTCATTTGGACATTTTCACTTAGGGGTGTACTCACTTTTTTTGTCAGCAGTTTAGACATTAATGGCTGTGCTTTGAGTTATTTTGATGGGGCAGCAAATTTGCACGGTTATACAAGTTGTACACGCACTACTTTACATTGTAGCAAAGTGTCATTTCTTCAGTGTTGTCACATGAAAAGATAGAATAAAATATTTACAAAAATGTGAGGGGTGTACTCACTTTTGTGAGATACTGTATCTGCCTAGAGTTCAGTTCCATAATGCCTTCAGTACAGGAAATTCAGCTTTATGGTTTTTAATTTACAGGTACCCAGAAATGAAAAATTAGCATGTGGTATTTCTTATTCTCATACACTGACCAGCCAACGTTATACTCACCGACAGGTAGACTGAGTAATATTGATTATCTCGTTACTATGACATCTAAAAGTTTATGGGATATATTAGGCAACAAGTGAACATCTTGCGCCTAAAGTTGATGTGTTAAAAGTAGAAAAATATGGGGAAGCATAAGGATTTGAGCGATTGACAAGGGTCAAATTGTAATGGCTAGATGACTGGGTAAGAGCATGTGAGATGTTCCCAGTCTGCAGTGGTAGGGACCTACCAAAAGTGGTCCAAGGAAGGAAAACAAGTGAACCAGTGACAGGGCCATTGATTACGTTGGTAGCATAAGCTGCCCTGTGAAGTCTGATCCAATATAAGAGCTGAAGTAGCTTAAATTGCTGAAAAGTTTTGTGCCAGTTCCAATAGAACAGTAGCAGAACACACAGTGCATTACAGTTTGTTTCGTATGGGCCTGTGTAGCCACAGACCGGTCAAGGTCAAGCTGCCCATGCTGACCCACAAAAGAGCCTACAATGGACAAGTGAGCATCAAAACTGGACTACAAAGCAATGCAAGAAAGTGTTCTGGTCTAATGAATCATGTTTTCTTTTACATCGTGTGGATGGTTGGGTGAGTATGCGTTGCTCACCTGAGGAAAAGATGGCACCAGGATGCACTATGGGAAGAAGGCAAGCAGATGAGGCTTAAAGGATCTGCTACAGACAGCTTGGTGCCAGATACCACAGCATAAGTTTAGAGGTCTAGTGGAGTTTATGTCTCAACGGGTCAGGGCTGCTTTGGCAGCGAAAAGGATGACCTATTCAATATTAACTGGGTGGCCATAATGTTATGGTGGATGTTAATAATCTTATGGCTTTTTGGTTTATACTGAGTGGAAATTATGAACTGAGCTGATTTAAATTAAATGATTACATGAATTTATTCCCTTTTAATAATTTAATGCTCAGGTCTAATAACTACTATAACTTCCACATATTCACTGCTAATTTTCAGTTTTTAAGTGTGACATTGGGGTTAGTTAGCGCCACAGGACCGAATGCAAAGACGGTAAACTTAAAGTGGTTGTCAAGCTGGAAAAAAAATAAAAAATAAAATATAACACCTGCAAGACAAAGGCATAATGAGCTAGTATGCATCGCATACTAGCTCATTATGAAATACTTACCTTAGATTGACGCTGTTGCAGCGGTCCCTGAGCACCGCTGTGACTTGCATCATGTCTTCTGTATCTTCTTCCGGGATTGCGGGCTCCAGCACTGTGATTGGCCGGAGCAGCGATTACATCACTCCCGGGCATGTGTTACAGCACATTCACCGAAAAAACGGCACCCTGGGGCCATTTGTTCAGTGCGCATGTGCTGATGACGTCAGCACATGCTGATACATGGTTTAGGAGATATTCTCAGTACCTACAGGAAAGCCTATTCTCAGTACCTACCAGTAGTTTAAAGTGGTTGTAAAGGCACTCGGCTGGGGACACCTGATCGAAGGAGGCACTCGGCTGGGGACAGCACTTTTTAATGTGAGTAACCATTTTACACTATGTTTTATGGATTGTCTTTCAATAAATGGAGTTGCGCTATGAAGCTGTTCCTTTGTTTTTGTGAGAATTGTTGCACAAATTGAATCTGGAGGAAAATTGGAGCATCTGTGTTTATGGAGCCACCCAGGGTAGCCTAGTGAAGGAGAAAGTGGTCCAGTGTAGTATTTGATGACACAAACGCGAGTTTATTTCATTCATCTGGTGAGTGCATAGCGTGCCTAGACGTGTGGTGGTGGAGCACTCCAATATATACAGAAAAATTGATCTTCATGTGGACACCCATAGTCTTCCTGCACTTGGTGGATGGGCTTATATACCTCTTCTTAGTATTGAAGACATTTATTCCCCCTATGTAAAGGACTCAAATACTGGACACTGTTGTTGACTTTAGTCACTTTTATTTTCACATAACAAATTTGGATTTGATAGACTCATCTGTGTTTTTTTACAATTATTATTTTGTTATTGAACTTTATTATGCACTGCACTTGTGGTATTTATGAGTAAGCGCCATAACTTTCTTCCCTCTATTTTTATTCGGCTAGGGACACCCGATCGAAGGAGGGACTCGGCTGGGGACACCCGATCGAAGGAGGGACTCCGCTGGGGACACCCGATCGAAGGAGGGACTCCGCTGGGGACACCCGATCGAAGGAGGGACTCCGCTGGAGACACCTGATGGCATCTGGTGGTAGGCGATGTTGCAAATAACGCGCTCAGAGCACCTACTGATTCTCCATTATGGGGAGTTGAACTATTTCATTTTATATCACAATGTAATAATAGAAATAGATAGAAATTCAATCATCCTGACACCATACCAACCATGGTGCTGGGATGATTGAAGCGCTAACACCAGGTGTTTGGAGTATCTTTATCTGCTGATTGGTAATCTTTCTGGAGCACACATATTGCTATTGTGGTGTAGGATCTGTGCCTGCTGTCCCTCTATCCCTCTTTCTCTTGTCTCCTTCCCTCCCTATCTGTTTCTTTCTTCCTTCCTCCATCACTCGTTCATCTCAGAATCAAACCACACTCACTTAGAGCCACGACCACAATTTAGTTTAAACCATGCCCATTTTTCTGTGCGGCGCGCAAAGGCTTTTTCCCACCTAACAACGCCCCTGCCAGGAATCCTCACCCATTTCGGGTGACCCCCTGAATAAGTCCACACTTCCCTTAAAGGGTCCATAACCCAAATATCGGTGCTATATAGCACCCGTTCAGGACCCAACCTTGGCGTCCTGTACATAAGCAAAAGTAGCAAAAACACTAATTTGTATTAAATGTGATAATTCAGGATAGATTGGCATTAAAACACAAAAGAATGCTATTAAGCACATTTTACCATAAATGCCAAGGTAATATAGCCTCATTAAATAACCTACAACTTTGTGAAAATGGGAACTACAGATAGTATTGCAGGACTTGACAACTTTGCTTTGAATCTAGGAGCCAGCTAAAAAACTTAGGAGCCAGTTTTTTTTTTTTTTTTTAAACAAAGCTTTACTTTCTTCAACCAAACCCCTTCTCTTATGTAGCCCTGATGTGTATCTTGATAAACACAGGTTTACACATGGAGAATACATGGAGGCGCCAGTATGTAAAGTAGTAAAAAGTAAAAAAAGAAAACAAAAAAACGTTAGGTCTGCTGCGGGTAAGCAGCAGAGCTTAAGTTTTTTGTTTTTAGATGTTAACCACTTGCCTACTGGGCGCTACTCACCCCCCCCCCCCACTCCTGCTCAGGCCAATTTTCAGCTTTCAGCGCTGTCACACTCTAACCACTTCTGCCCCGGGAGGATTTACCCCCTTCCTGATCATTTTTTGCGATTCGGCACTGTGTCACTTTAACTGACAATTGCGCGGTCATGTAACGTTGTACCCAAACAAAATTGATGTCCTTTTTTCCCACATATAGAGCTTTCATTTGGTGGTATTTGCGCTATAAACAAAAAAAGAGCGACAATTTTGAAGAAAAAAAGGTTTTTACTTTTTGCTATAATAAAGATCGCCAAAAAATATATATATAAAAATTATTCATCAGTTTAGGCCAATATATATACTTCTACATATTTTTGGAAGAAAAAAAAAAAAAAATCGCAATCGGCGTATATTGATTGGTTTGCGCAAAAGTTATCGCATCTACAAACTATGGGAATAGATGTATGGCATTTTTATTATTTATTTTTTTTACTAGTAATGGCGGCGATCTGCGATTTCTATCGGGACTGCAATATTCCAGCGGACAGATCGGACAATTTGGACACTTTTTTGGGACCACTGACATTTATAAAGCGATCAGAGCTAAAAATAGCCACTGACTACTGTATAAATGTCACTGGCAGGGAAGGGGTTAACACTAAGGGGTAGATCAAGGGGCTAACTGCGTTCTAACTGTGTGGGGGCTGGGCTGGCAGAGACATAACAGATCTCACTGATCCTGATGACAGGAATCAGTAGATCGGTCATGTCCCCCCTCACAGAACGGGGAACAACCGTGTTTACATTGGCGGTTCCCCATTCTGCCTCTCTATTATGCAATTGCAGGTCATGTGCGGACACCGAGTCCGCGAAACCCGAAGGCACGCCCACGTAGTGTGGGACGGGCGCGAAAGTGCAGCGGCTGCGAGTGCGCGCAGGAAGCGCGCAAAGGAGGAGGACTTTCAGAGACACCATCCCGGCAATTCAGAACCACGCTGTAGCCGTCTTTCAGATATAGCACGGATCTGTAGTGGTTAAATGACAATTGTGTGGTCAAACAACAATGTACCCATATGAAATTTTTTTTGAGACAGAGCTTTCTTTCTTTGATGGTATTTAATCCCCATTGGGGTTACCCATATGAAATTTTTTTTTGAGACAGAGCTTTCTTTCTTTGATGGTATTTAATCCCCACTGGGGTTTTTAAATTTTTGCTAAACAAAAAAGACCAAAAATGTTTTCTTCATTTCTGTTATAAAATTTTGCAAATAAGTAATTTTTATTCTTCATCAATGTGCGATGGATGAGGCTGCACTGAAAGGCGGCACCAATGGGCACTGATAGGTGGCACCGATAGCCCGCACTGATAAATTAGGCCTCATGCACACAGGACGCTTTTACAGCTGCTGTTTTTTGTTGCAGACTTTTTTTCTACAGTCCATAAACTCCCCGTCATGTAATCCTATGCACACATAGGCTGTTACCAACTGTTTTGGGCTTAGGGGTTTTTGAGCTGTAAAAAAAAAAAATAAAAGGACTAGTGGGTTCTGAGAGACGTTTTTCAGTTGTAAAAACGCCTAAAAAACGTGGCTCACCAGGGCTTTTGAGCCATTGAAAATTTTTATTTAAAAAATGCTAAAAACACTAACGCTCAAAAGTGCTAATGTAAATATGCTCAAAAACATTAATGGCATTTTTATAACAATTTTTAAACATCCTGTGTGCATGAGGCCTCAGTGTAAATGTGCCTGCCAGAATTAGCGGTTACCGATTCTCCTTTCCTCGCACTGTGCCGGTTTTGAAAAATGCAGCAGTCAACAAGAGAGAAGGTAGAACACAGGTAGGACTTGGAGGAGCCATGTTGTTCTGTGCAGTAATGTTCCTGGCCACTTATGCAACTACAGGAACTTAATCGAAGGTGTAAAAACCCTATGGCCTCTGGCCTTTGCAGCTAGAAACCAAGAAGAATCCCAGTTCCTGCACTGTGCCTACACAGCAGCTGGCAGACCTTCTGGATAAGCCACAAGACACATTGAGGGAAATTTACTAAAATTGGAGCTTATAAAATCTGGAGCAGCTGTGCATAGTCCTCAACCGGCTTCTAACTTAGGGCCGGTTCACACTGCTCCGATCTCAGATGATTCACACCGCACTGCAGTGTGAGCCATATGTGATCTCTGTGCGATGCAAATTCAGCCATAGAGATTGGATCGCCGAATTTGCATCGCAATAGGAGCAAACTCGCACAGGACCCTTTTTTTCGCAGGGTCAGAATCTAATTGCATGGTGGTTCACACCATGCGATCTGATTCCTGTGCGAGTTTCCAGTTCACACTGCGATATGCAAACTGATTTGGGGGTGTCATTAACATTGTATTGACACTCCCCAGAGTTCGCATATGGCAGTGGGAACTGCCGCCCAGAGACATGCGATGGGGGAACCCAAAGTGGATTTGCAGGATTCCCGCATCGCTGTAGTGTGAACCGGCCCTTAAGGTTGCTCAGTTAGGGCCGGTTCACAATGGAGCCATGTGGGAACCCTGCAAATCCACTGCGGGTTCCCCCATGTCTCCAGGTGGCAGTTCACACTGCCATATGTGAACTCTGGGGAGTCTCAGTACAATGTTAATGACGCCCCCAAATCAGTTTGCATATCGCAGTGAAAACTGCAAACTCACACAGGAATCGGATCGCATGGTGTGAACCACCATGCGATCCGATTCTGACCCTGCGAAAAAAAGGGATTTTATTATAACTTACCGTAAAATCATTTTCTCTGAGTTCACTGACAGACGCAGCTCTTCTTAATTGACACGTGGGTTTTATGTCGTCCTATCAGGAGTGACTAGGCAAAACAGATGCAAAAGCATCAGGGATAGGCTGGCCCCTCCCATGGGGGCCGTCCTCACCTGAGCCTATAAAACCCCCTGCTGGCCAATAGCATTCAGTTTGTCACAAAGCAGTACAACAAAAAAAACCAGAGGGGTGGGAGCTGCGTCTGTCAGTGAACTCAGAGAAAAGGATTTTACGGTAAGTTATAATAAAATCCCTTTTTCTCTTACGTTCACATTCTTCTCGACGCAGACAGTCACTTGCATTCTCTTTTTCCCTAAAATAATATTGAATG
>BLSH010144960.1:1360348-1374587 GCA_018402905.1 Glandirana rugosa | reverse complement strand
CAGAGAGCATCATGAAGAACAAGGAACACACCAGGCAGGTCCGAGATACTGTTGTGGAGAAGTTTAAAGCTGGATTTGGATACAAAAAGATTTCCCAAGCTTTAAACATCCCAAGGAGCACTGTGCAAGCGATAATATTGAAATGGAAGGAATATCAGACCACTGCAAATCTACCAAGACCTGGCCGTCCCTCTAAACTTTCAGCTCATACAAGGAGAAGACTGATCAGAGATGCAGCCAAGAGGCCCATGATCACTCTGGATGAACTGCAGAGATCTACAGCTGAGGTGGGAGACTCTGTCCATAGGACAACAATCAATAGTGTCTTTTGCTGTGATTAGCTGTGACTGGCCAAAGCTAATCACATGGTACAGATGGGCTGTGATTGGCCCTGTCTGTACCATGTAATCAATGCGATCAATCACAGCTACCAACACAATTGTATACAATGGATGTGGCATGAAAGGAAACCATCCATTGCATTGTTTACAATTGTCATGTGATCTGCTGTAATTGGCCACAGTGATTACATGACACTGGCAGCAGGCCGGTATAGCGTTCAGTTATGGGTTGTGTAAGGCGGACACAGCCAGTGACAAGCTGTGCGGCACCTTCTGAGAGGATGTCATATGATGTCCACTCCTAAGGATGAAAGTCCTGCCCAGCTGTAAATCTGCTATAGGCCGGGCGGGAAGGTGTTAATGAAGGACATCTTACACAATCCTTTTTTCCCCTATTGACAAATTAAATATTTAAATTGCCACCTGTACACTACATTATAAACAATGAGACTGATTTAGAAAACAAAAAAAAAAAAAAAAAAAAAAAAAAAAAAAAAGAGTGAAGCTTTGGTCTGAAGCCACCAGTTATATTCATCTTCTACATACAGTGTATTCATAAAGTATTCAGACCCCCTTCACTTTTTTCAGTTTTATGTTGCAGCCTGATACTACAGTTGAATTTTTTTCTCATTAACCACTTCCAGCCCAAGGACATCATATGACATACTGGACTTTGAGTGGGGAGATCTGAATGATGCCTGCAGCTACAGACATCATTCAGATATCATCTTTTTCGGCCAGCGATTCTGTGCACCATAAGAACGCTCATAGCGGCAGTTCAGCCGCTTGATCATTCTTACAGGCGGCGGGAGGGGACATCATCCCCCTCCCGCCGCCCTACGGTGCTTCTCTGGGCTCACCCGTATGATCGGTGAGCAGGAGAATGAATCCGTCGCCACCGGAAGTTGATCAGAGGGATGACTGGTGACCAGATGGTTCCCAGTCATCTCTATGATCCTCAGAGGCCCAGGCGTGGCATTATGGCCGTCACCTCCGAGCTGGCCTTAGTAAACAAAGCCGGGGACACGGCTTGAAAGGCAGAGAGTTCATTTTTTTTATCTTGGTATTTCCAGCCTGAAGGAGAGATCTGGGGTCTTATAGACCCCAGATCTTTCCATAAAGAGGACCTGTCACGTACTATTCCTATTACAGGGGATGTTTACATTCCTTGTAATAGGAATAAAAGTGATCAAAAATTTTTTTTAAAGAGACAGTGTAAAAAAAATTAAAAATAAATAATAAAAAAAAATGTAAAGCGCCCCCGTCCCCGCGTGCTCATGCACAGAAGTGAACGCATACGTAAGTCTTGGCCACATATTTAAACCGTGCTCAATTCACACATGTGAGGTATCGTCGTGTGCGTTCGAGAAAAAGCAACAATTCTAGTGCAAGACCGCCTCTAACTCTAAACTGGTAACCTGTAAAAAATGTTTTAAAGCATTGCCTATGGAGATTTTTAAGTACCAAAGTTTGGCACCATTCCACGTGTGTGCGCAATTTTAAAACATGACATATTAGATATCTATTCAGTTGGCGTAACATCATCTTTCACATTATACAAAAAATTAGCTAACTTTACTGTTTTTTTTTTTTTTTATTTCATGAAATCCCCCCCCCCCCAAAAAATGCTTTTGAAAAATTCTTGTGCAAATACCGTGTGACCATGTGAAAAAGTTGCAATGATCACTGTTTTATTCCCTAGAGTCTCTGCTAAAAAACATATAAAATGTTTGGGGGTTTTGAGTAATTTTCTAGCATAAAAAGTATGATTTTTACATGTAAGAGAGGAGTGCCAGAATAGACCCAATATTGAAGCGGTTAATCTACACTCAGTACCCCATAACGACAAAGTGAAAAGCAGAATTTTAGAAATGTATGACAAAAGAAAAACTGAAACATCACATTGGCATAAGTATTTCGACCCTTTGCAACAACGCTTGAAATTTAGCTCAGGGGCCTCCCATTTTTCTTGATCATTGCGGAGATGTTTCTACACCTTGATTGGAGTCCACCTGTGGTAAATTTAATTGATTGGACAGCTGAATATGAGTACTGTATCAGAGCAAAAGCCATGAGTTCAAAGGAACTGCCTGCAGAACTCAGAAACACGATTTTTGCAAGACACAGATCTGGGGAAAGCAACAAAAAAAAAATTCTGTTGCACTGAAGGCTCCGAAGAGCACAGTGGCCTCCATAATTCTCAAATGAAAGAAGTTTGGCACAACCAGGACTCTTCCTAGAGCTGGTTGCCCAGCCAAACTGATTAATCGGGGGAGAAGGGCCTTAGTAGGAGAGGTGACCAAGAAATCGACGGTCACTCTGACTGAGCTCCAGAGATCCTGTTTGGAGATGGGACAAGGTTCCAGAAGGACAACCATCACTGTGGCCTTTCACCAATCTGGGCTTTTTGGCAGAGTAGCTAGACAGAAGCCTCTCCACAAAACACATGAAAGTTCCCTTGGAGTTTGCAAAAAAGAACTCAAAGGATTCTCAGACTGGGGAACAAGACTCTCTGGTTTGATGAAAGCAAGATTGAACTGTTTGGTCTCAATTCTAAACGTTATGCAATACCAGGCACCGCTCATCACCTGCCCAATACCATCCCAACAGCGTAGCATGGTGGTGGCAGCACCATGCTGTGGGCGCGTTTAGCAGCACCAGGAAATGGGAGAATGGTCAGGGTTGAGGGAAAGCTGGATGGCGCAAAGTACAGAGATATTGTCAATGAAAATCTGTTCCACAGCGATTAGGACCCCACACTGGCCAAAGGTTCACCTTCCAACATGACAATGATTCTAAGCACACAGCCAAGACAACACAGGTGTGGCTTAGGGACAACTCTGTGAATACCCTAGAGTGGCCCAGCCAGAACTCTGACTTGAACTCTATTGAGCATCTCTGGAGAGACCTGAAAATAGCTATCCACCGACTGTCCCCATCCACACTGACCAAACTTGAGAAATTTAGCAAAGAAGAATGGCAAAAAAATCCCCCAATCCAGGTGTGTAATGCTTGTCACTTCATACCCAAAAAGACTTGAGGCTGTAATAGCTGCCAAAGGTGCTTCAACAAAGTACAGAGGAAAGGGTCTGAATACTTAAGCACATGTGAAACTTCCTTTTTTTTCTTTTTAATAAACTCAAAAACATTTCTAAAATTCTGTTTTCAATTAGTCATTATGGGGTAGGGAGTATAGATCTACTTAAGGACCGAGTCTCTTTCTGAGATTCGATGTTCAATTCAGTTAAAATCCGTTTTTGCTAGAAAATTACATAGAACCCCCAAACCTTATATATTTTGTTTCTAACACCCTAGAGAATAAAATAGCGGTTGTTGCAATACTTTATGCCACACCGTATTACGCAACGGTCTTAAAAGCGCATTTTTTTGGTAAAAAATTCACTTTTTTAAATTTAAAAAAATAAGACAACAGTTAGCCCAACTTTTTTCTATATTGTGAAACCCGAGTAAAGTGATACCCAACATGTCATGCTTCAAAATTGCGCCTGCCTTTGGAATGGTGTCAAACTTTGGCACTTAAAAATCTCCATCAGCAAAGCCTAAAAAATTCTACAGGTTACCAGTTTTGAGTTACAGAGGAGGTCTAGTGCTAGAAGTATTGCTCTAACGATGAGATCTGGGGTCAAAAAGACATCAGATCTCAGATTTACACTAAAATGCAATAAAATAAAAAAAAGTCACTTGGAAAAAAAATTATCTTTTAAGAGCATCGGGCGGAAGTGACGCTTGACGTCGCTTCCGCCCTTCAATGTCATAGGCACTATCTTGCCCTCACTTGGCATCCAGGCAGTGTGGGGAGCGGATCCGATCATCTCTGCTGCAATCGACGGATCCGGTAAGCGGCGGAGATGACCAGAAAGTGGCATGACTTCCCACCCTCGATAAAAGTGATCTTGCGGTGAATCCGCCACAGAGACCACTTTTATCTGAAAGTGGACTGCCCGCTGAAAAAAACGATACCGGGGTTTGGTAGCTACCTGCTACCATAACAACTGTATGCCACCGTATAATGACAGCGGGCGGTCCGTAAGTGGTTAACGAGAATGAAAAATTTATTTAAACAGCTGTAGTATCAGGCTGCAATAACAAAACTGAAAAAAGTCGAGGGGGGTCTGAATACTTTATGAATGCACTATAGATTCTATGGGCAAATCTACTATTTTTCTGCATCAACTTGCCATTGACTACAACATTATGGCTGGCAAAACTAAAATGGCTTCTAAAGCACAGAAATTTATAGTTGAAACATAAAATCTTGATAAATAATACATTCTATTTATTTTAGATTTTATTATTATATCCGTATGAAAGAGTTTTCAGCGTCTTTAACGTATGAGAACATTTATATAGAGGGATGTAAATATCTAATCACATTGCTGTGTGAAAGATGAGAGCATAATAAACGTCACTGGTGCTTTAAAAAAAAAAAAGGAATTGTTTTTCTAACCTTAGCACTGTAATAGACATTGACTTCAGGAATCGAACTATAACACTAACATTTTAGAAACTAGTCACCATTTAATGTTCAAGTCAATGATTTTGCCATGCTGCCAGCTGCCATGTGTTGCTGCAGGGTCAAGCACTGAAAAGGACTTTATTCAATTAAATGAATGAAATCCATGTTAGGACTTCAAAAATGCATGTATTTAGCCACGGATCTGATATACTTCTCTTGTTCAGTATAGGGCTGCATTTTGGAACAGCCAATTAACTCATGGAAAATGCATTAATACACATGCACATTTTTCAAAGTCTTTTAAAAGGTACATTTAAAGTATTCAGCATCAAGTAAAAAAGAAATAGTTATGGCAAGGAAAAAAACACTTCCAATGGTCAAGGAATAGAAGACTTTTTACGTTGGATGACTTTCTATAAGAATGATTTCAGCAAAATGTGTGGTTACCAGATCTTGGTCTAATGACACTCATGCCCTTGGGAGACACCCCCAGAAGATCGTTCAAATGACCAGCTACTATTTTACCACAACACAAAATGCCTATGACCAGTTTAAAGAAAACGTGTAGTGAACAAATTATGTAAGATGCCATTGCTGATTTCTTCTTATGAAAATGCTAATTGTCCAACACCAATGGTGCCACTTGGTAGTGTTAAATAGTAGTATAGCTTGATGGTCATTTTGATGTGTTAGGTGTTTTATACTACTGGGTTAAGGCTGTGGTTGCAGTTTTTGTTTTTTTCCATGGGCATCTTGTTAAGTTGTTTTATACCACTGAGCAAAGGTTGTGGCTGTGCCTCTGGGCTTTTCCTTATGAGGAGTTAAGTTGAGCTGGGTGTTATGCAGTGATGGCTGATGCATAATTTTCTGGGGGGGGCTGCCCCCCAACCCCCTCCCAGCCAGCTAACCGCCCCCCGCCACCCCTCATCAGGCCACCCACAAGCCCCGCACTTACCCCATCCAGGCCTGCATCTCCTCCCGGGCCAATAAGGACTTAGGACCCACTTCCTGATGGGCCGGGAGGAGAAGCAGGAAGACAATAGCGAATATTAATTCACTATAGTCACACAACTGGGTGGGTTTAGGGCACAATGCTCTGCGTCCAGAGCCCACCCTTTTTTTTAAGCCAATTAGAGCTTCAGGCTCTAATCACGTACTTCAAAAAAAAAAACAAACCTTGGAATCCATGCGTCCAGCACCCTGCATCTCTAAGTTAGGGGCCGGATTGGGGGGGGGGGTGTTATGTCCTAATGGAGCAGCCGCCACTGGTGTTATGGTACATGCCTAAAACCACAACTGAGTCTCAGTAAGATTATATACAAGTGGGCGATTCCTGGATGTTTGAAAGAATGGTGCCATATTATGAAACAATGTCATCTGTTTGTTGGGATGGTGATGTGTGGAGGATCTCTATAAGGATTCCTGTTACCTTGGGAGAGTACCAGCAGATGCGTGGTGATCTTGGATACAAGTCTATAATCCATGGGCTCTACGTAACTTCTCTTAAATTAGAGGGTCATTTGCAGCTGGTAAGCATGCATTTTTACCACTGAGATGGTGGCTTTGATGCACAGATTCTTAAAAACGCATTGACAACTATTCTGGCATTATGATTCTTATAAGAGCACTAAATAGAGGTCTTTCTTTCATCACGTGGACTTTCATTTATTTTGCCTTTATATGTATTATTTGTACACATGATTATTATACACATATTTGGAAGCTCAATGTATTGAACTTGAATATTGTTAGTAGTATTATACAATAGTAAATAGTTTCAGTTGAAAATTTACATTTTATATGCATATCACATACTAACTAAAAACCTAAAATGACTTAACCCTAACATTAACATAATCCTTACAATTAACCTCTGATTAACCTAAAACATACAATGTAACCTATCACAATATTCAAATAATCCCTAAACCTACTACCCAATGACTAACTTTACCCAAATCCTTCTCAAACTAAAATTGCCCATACAATGATCAAATTTTGTCCGGTTCCTGATTAATCAGTCAAAATTTGCTTTATGGATGGCACTGTCAGCACCTTTCTATCTGATATTCTTCGATTGAAAAATCAAAAGGTGTCAGGTGGGAAACTTGTCAAACGAATAGTGGCTTCATCCAATCAGTCAGGCCCATCAAGGCTGTCAGAATACAAAAGCCACGGAAGAATATTCGTCCATTGACACCGTATAGAGTGAACAGAGGAAACAGTTAGCTATTTTTTGTTCAGTCTGCTTAGCTAGCCTTAGCATTTGCTTTCTTGTAAACCCTTTAAAAAAATGTAAAAGAAAAGCATGACAGTTATAATAAAATGGTTTACAATTCTGTGGAGACAGACCAAATAATGGTTGATAAGTTAATAGTAGAGCTTTGAGATACAACTTTATTTAGAGCAATACAGATACTGTAATAGCAGATTTACCTGTGAACTAGAAAAGAGAAAACTTTACATATCCTGTATGAATAAGCAGGAATAGCAGAAGGTGGAAAAGTCTGACATGCCACCCATATATAAAAATGTTCTAAATTGTTTAAAGCCATTGGAAAGTCTGAGTTTTATGGATAAAGTTTCTTTATTTTTTTAGTTAACTGCAGAATAAATAAATTAAATTATGTATCAATGGCAAATTCTACTTTTTTAAAATTAAACATTATTAAAAAGTATGTCGGTATATGCAGAATAGCATGCTTGTTATACTCGCTGTGGAACTTAAGTGGTTAATCCTCTGCATTGTGTAAAATGGCTCTTTGATCCTCTATGGACAGATCCTTCCCTCCTGCATGGTCTTTCTTGGCAAGGCCAAGCAGCACATGCTCAGTTTGGTCTTTAATGCTGGAGAGAACTTGTTCTCAGAGTTAGCCAGGTCACAAGATATTGACATCCCACATGTGGGTGTGTATACAGGCTATAGTGGAAATCTCTGTCAATATAGGAAGATTACTGCTTGTGTGCAGTAATGGGTATTGTCAGATTCTTCTGCCATGATTAGAGAAGAAGCAGAAATGTTGACAATAAAATCAGGACCAGCCTGGGTTGCAATTCATTAATTAAAGAAGGGACAAGGATACATTGGAAAGAATTGATAAGTTTAAAGGAGCGCTAAACGGGATAATGTGTAAATGCTGTTTGTCACAAAAGATAATCCTAAATTCAACTGAGATACATTATGGAGGATATATACTCTATATTATGTAATTTTTTTTTTATTTTTAAATCTGAATTAATTTGGGGATAACTTGATTGGGAATGGAAAACCAATATTAAATTGACAAAAAAATGGACAAAAAAAGATGAACGATTTTCATATTACTGGGTTCAGTAACACCTTAAGGTCAGGCAAGAAAACACAGGAAAAAAAAAAAACATTTTTTTTGGTACTCAAAATTTCAACTACTGAAAAGTAAGCACCACTACAAAGGGATCTGATCACACCTCCGTTGCAAGAAAATTTCTTTGTTTCCAGTTCCATTACTGAATTTGTCATGGATAGTATTTGCATAGGTTTAGAAACAACCCCAACTAACTTGGGTTTGTCAACAGTTTTCTTTAGATATCAGGTACTACAAGAAATGGTACTATCATTGCAGAAAATGCTAGTTGACTGGTTATGTTGAGTCACTGGCTCCAATACTTTAATAGGTGTTAAACAGCCATATAAATTTAGGAATGACAAAGATCAGCCTTATCTGCATACACTCTCTGAGTAGGTTGCTGAAATTACTCCCAACAACACTGCACTGTGACGACGACTGTTGAAACTAGAAAACACTGTGCCATCCCTGGTCAGGTTGGATTGCATGATTTCCTCTGCACAGAAATACCAAGTTCATTTTTTTTTTACCAGAGATTGAGAAGAATACATGGTTGCTCAGATCACAGCATTCATAGTGGACTTTAATACCCAGTACATAGACATAATAATGTAATAGAATGTACCATGTTTTAGGTTAATTCAAGTAACACTCAATGAAATTTCCCAGCAGCCCTCCACAAAGCAGCAGGGTTTCCCTTTTTTTTAGCTTACTTGAAGTGATGTTGTTGCATATGCCAATTTACATTCAATAAGATGCTTATTTTAACCACTTCCATGAACAATTCATTAAGAAAGTTAAAAAGGTTTATTGCATCAAGGACAAATGTCAACTGCAATTTCCTTAAGGGATTGAAGTGGTTGGATATACTACAAGAGCACAGCATAAAACTGCACAAAAGTACAACAGAGCTGGTCATGGGGTCACTTAAATCTCAAAAAAAGCAAGCTCTGGACTTTGGTGTGGCCTTCAGAAGAAAATACACCCTAATCCACATTTCTCTGACATAATTTATAACTGCTGAAAAATGCACCACTGTGGCTTATACAGTTTATCAGAATTAACACTTACAACCCACTGTTCAATGTTTCACTTCATGAATTTTGTCAAGTACATAACACAATGACCAATACAGCGCAAGTATTACATGTGCATTATAAAAACATGGAACACAAATGGTGATAAAGGATTCGGACTTCACTCTGACTTTCCTGATCTGCATACTTGTTTTAGGTAGAGAGACAATGAGGGAACTAGTGTTTTCAAAAGGCAGTCAGCAACGGCAAGCTCAATAAATTTCTCAGTAGAGAAATGTTAAGCCTACCATCTTCTAAAAATGCAACTTGCATACTGCTGATCCAACAACTACTAGATTCCAGACCCAGAACAAGTGTGACACAGGTAAAGTTGGAAATGTCAGAACTCCTGGCCTGCATACTTGGTTCAGTTTAGTGACTCAAAATGTTGAGGCCAGAGGATTAGTAGTAAAGCACTGTGCAAACTGTGGCACTATATAAATCCTGTATTATAATAATAATAAAGTGGTATAACCAGACAAACTCTTCAGAAAGAGGTCAGCAATGGCCGATTATACATTGTCTCAGTATGGCCCCTTTCACAAAGGGCAGACTCTGATTAAATCAGCAGGGGATCTTGTCTATATTCCGATCGCACACCTTCCTGGTAAACAAGGCTCATTCAAGGGAGGGTGCTGCAGCGATTACCAGCTGGATCCTGGAAACCAGCAGGGGATCTGTCTGCTGATCTGAGCAGAGCAGGTGGATGACCGGTCCATGTCTGCTCAGATTATGCAGAGCAGACACGGACCGAGTCTGCTCTATGGACCGGCTGGTGTAAACGGTCCCTGCTGTCCCTTTATACCCAACTGCCTTTCCCGATCTGATTAGATGGAGGGGAATGGATTACCTTAGTTTTTTTTATTTTAAAGACTGGATTAGAGTTAGGCAGGTGTAAACGGACACAAGTCCGTTTATACCTGCTGGTCCATAGGGATGAATGAACGGTCCAATCAGGTCTGCCTGAAAAACGGACATGATCAGACCCTTTATGTAAAAGGGGCCTAAGTTTCACACAGCTATGAAAAACAGTAATAAACCAAACAAATAATTAATGAATTTGAAACATGCAAGAACAATTTAAAATCGGATAATGAATTGTGTGAATCATCAGAAATAATATATATAGTACATGCCACAGGAATTGATTCATAGACCATGGCTTATATAGAGCTATATATCAACACCGTGCATAACAAATGTTACACTAATGTAGGGAGTGGGCAGTTAGCAGCTTCATTTGAGACTCACATGGCTGCCTATGAGGGCAATGTTCTACTGTGGGGCTAGTGTTTCCCTGTTTGGAAAATACTTTTGTGTGAGCAACAATTCTGTTTTTTATGGGTTTTTTTTTTTTTTTTTAATGACAATACTCCCTAATTTGCACATTCTAAAACAGCTGCTGAGCTGGAAATACTGAACTACATACAACTTGGTTAAGAAACATATTTCCCTTCTCTATATTGGTGTTACACAACTTGGACAGATTACATATTAACCAATGAACAATATGTAAAGTCTGGGGCACAAGAATAAAATGTTCTGTGCATGGTCAGCTTTAGAGTAGCCAGGTCATCTCTTCAAAACTGGCTACAAGCCTTTACCATTACGTTTTGTTTGACCCAAATTTAATACAGGTGAGGTCAACTAAGGTCAAATTCCACCCCCATCTAATTTTCATTAAATCTGGAAAGACTGTAATGTGCATTTATACACAGTGGGTGAATGAACCATCTTACAACTATTTATATCAAATGTCCATTGAATTCTACATTTGGTTTTAATGTGTGTGGTGGCACTGCATGTATTACAACACCGGAAAACAACTGTACTATAAGAAAGACACAAACAAAAAAATCACATCAGTCTGATCAAAATGAAGGTTATTGTAAATTTCAAACATACATACTTGTAACAAAAGTTCTCCTTCAAATGAACGCAGATCTTCTCCTGGTTTAATGGCTCTCCGATTGTCACTGATGCCATTGCCATCTGTCTTAGAACCTTGTAGTGCAACTGTGGAATAAATACAGAAAGAACATCAATATGCGCAATACAATAAATAAAGCAACTATAAGAACATACTGTATAAGACCGGATACACAGGTTTTCCTGAATTATACCAAGCTCAAAAACAATCTGTGCATACAGTAAACAAGTGCAAAAAGAACATAAATATACTTCAGTGGAAACAGACACCAAGAACAATAGTCAAAAATGGAAATCAAGGCTTTGTCTACTAAAAACTGATATTTCAGTATAGTCAATTGCTGGGACTCCAACAGTGGGGTGCCTCACATCACAACTCCCATGGCTGTTCTCTTCTATCTCCTACAAAGTGGGCATTACCAAATATTCCAAAGCATCCTGTTACAGTATTTATAACAAAAATACATTAAAATCTTGCAGATGGTGGGAGCCCAGCAAAACCACTACAGGAACTCAGGTATTTAAATGAGAGTTTTTGGGTTAATGTATTTTTTTATATTTTTTAATTATACTTACCTCGGTCCAATGCTGCATCTGTCCCCGACACCTCTAAGACTGAGCGATCAAAGACAGCTGATTGCTCAGGTCTCAGTGCTCTGTGAGCAGAGAGCTGGTGACTGAGTCACTGCTGTGTGCTCTGCCCCTCCTCCCCCTGCGATCACTGGAGCGCTGAGCTGTAGAGGGAGGCTGTGTCTGGCTCAGCCTTAGCGATTTGCTGAGAGGCTGAGTCAGGTGCCAGTTCAGGTATCTGGGTAGATCCCGACCACACAGATTTAGCCACCGGAGATCCTGAGATATAGGAAACCAGAAGGTGCTTAATTTTTCAGCATCTACATAAAACAGAAGTATAATTTGTTGTGGATGAATGCTTTAATACAAAAATCCAAGGGGCCTATTTAAAAGGGAGAACCAATATCCTAATCAGCTCTGCAATGGACAACACATTGTTTATGCCATAATGTATGAGTATTTCACAAGCCATTCATAAAATGCAGTGTCCTTTGTGGCATTCTCTGCATAATGTTCTGCATAACATGGCGTGATTGGAGACTAGACCGGTCACATGACTGAGGGGCCACATGATCAGCAGGCTCTCCTCTTCCAGTGACACCACCCCCTCCCATTCATTCATTGGGCTTCACTTTGACTTTGTCATTAACATGATTGCTGGGGAGACAAGGTCTCTATTACAATGAAAATATACTCTGTGTAAAATAGAAAAACAGTCACAATTATATAAAATTGCTCCACAAACCAGAATGCCATTTTATGTCCATTCTTTTTTTACCCGGCCGGCCCCAGCACACACTCCATCAATTTACTACATTCCTAGGCCATGAGCATACAGAATATAGCCATCTATTGATGTTTAAGGTTTTGAACTGGCAAGTGCACCCTGTAAAGTTAACCTTACGGTGTACAGCACATATATCTTGCACATGTCATTTAAAAAACACAGTGAAAAGCTTTTTCGTTCTTTTTCTTTTTGCTTAGGGAAAGTGAAAATGGTGTGAAAAGGTGTAAAGTGAAATTCACTGTACAATTAAGACTAAAAATGTGTGAAGTTTGTCTCCCATGTGTAAACTGAAATAAAATTCTGATTTCACAGAAAATAATGCAGTTGGTTTGGTGAAAGGATTCAAGGTCTACTGAAAATAAACATATAATGAAACTCTAATATTTGCCTTTACATCTGCTGTAGTGAATCTCTCAGAGAAATAAACAAGGGCACATGTAAGGTATTCATTCTAATATTTTTCTTTTTTTCTTAACAGTTTCATAGTCATAATATTAAAGGCAATAGAGAAAAAAGCCAACAGAGTTAAAGCCACTTAACGCTTTATTAATATATGCAATACTTCTCTAAAATGTTGCTCCTGCATCTGTCTATATGGCAAGAAACTAGAGAGAACTGTGCCCTGCGAAGGGATCAGCTCATGGGTTTTTCCTGAATGATCAGTGCTGCCGGCTATAGCCAGCAACACGGATCAGTGTGTTCCGACAATAAAAAACCCAGGGCCCTCACTTCATTTTTTTATTTATTCATCCCTCTGGTTGAACGAAAAAAAATAAAAAAGCGATTGATGTATGGGCAGCTTAAGTGGAAGTTCATCATAAGGAAATGGGAGGGTTTCCTTTGCAATCATCCTTAAATGCTTTGTTTGGTTTTCTCTGGTTCACACTAGGCCACATGATAAAATGCAGCGTTTTACTGTGCAGGCGGTGGTCGGTGTACGTTTTGGCATGGAGTGATGTAGTACTCACTTCAGCGCATCATGCCATTTACATTTTTTCTTTCTAACCTTATTTGAAATATCATATCCGCCTCAACACCACTGTATGTATTAGGGTTGCACCAATTTGCACCGTTATTTACATGTATGAGAGAAATGCCAGAATTGGCCCGGTTTTGAAGTGAATATAGTGACGCTTCATTCTGGTCTTAGTACAGCAATGCTGTGCATTGCACTGCAGTGTGGCGACATGAAGTGCCATCCAGTGCACTGCGGAGGAAATGCAAACATGTTTGCATTTTTCTATGCTGTATTGCACATCACCCCCAGCGTCATGATGTGATTGGGGTACACAGAGAACAACTGCTTTCTTTGTGCCACTGTGGTGATTTGCATTTGTCCAGTGCAGGAAAATCACCAGTCACCACACATACTGCGAACAAGCCCTTAATATTCAGAGGCACTGGAACAAGTATAAGGCTAGTGAAGTCACAGTTAAGTCCTGGTCTGCATATTTGTTCAACTTAGAAACTTTAGGAAGTTCTGAAATGTCTTATGACAAATCGGGTTGAGGTCAGGACTCTGTGCAGGCCAGTCAAGTTCCTCCACCACAAGCTCGCTCATCCATGTCTTTATGGACCTTGCTTTGTGCACTGGTGCACAGTCATGTTGGAACAGGAAGGGGCCATCCCAAAACTGTTCCCACAAAGTTGTGAGAATGATATTGTCCAACGGGGAAGGACAAGGTTGTACTGACACGTGGTCACGTGTTTCGTTCCAGGTATTTCTGTACCTA
>BLSH010144960.1:1328061-1340676 GCA_018402905.1 Glandirana rugosa | reverse complement strand
GGGTTAGGGGCGGGGCAACTGGAGGCGGGTAGCTCAGAACTTGAAATGTTGAGCCCCATTAAATGTATTCAACATTTCATACAAAATATTTCCAAAGATCACCAATAACTTGCTAGATACAGTCTAAATGAAAATGTACCTAACAGTAAGGTACAGACCTCTCCATTAAAAAGTGAAGTGATGTCATACTCCCAGCCAAGACATAAGCAACAAAAGATTTTGAAGGGTATTTGTTTTTTAATAATGGAAGGTTATCTACTATAAAACAAGGCATGCTCGTTTTGTTTAAATATTTACATCGGCTTGACTTGATATTTGCAAGCATAGCTAACATCTGACCACAAAAGGTCAATAGGCAAACTACACAAAACCATAAAATAACCAGCACAAAAAAACTACACAAAATGTGCTTCAATTTCATAATACAGGACAAATGTTTATATTACTAATGCTAAGATGGCTCATCGTTGCTGTATGTGATGTTGCTGTTTTATTTGGCTTTGAACAAATATTCAGCTGAATCATAGGTTATGCAGTAAATATTTATCCCTGAATGTGTTTTAGCACAAGAAATACTATGACATTGTGGAGACAATGCAAACAGGAAGACGTGGCTATGACAGGGCCTGAATCACATTAATTAACCTCAAATTGCATAATATATATTTGAAAAAACACATAATAAAAAAAAGTCTTGCCCACTAGTTTTTTGTCAAAATTACCATTTTCTGACCTAATTATTATTATTATTATTATACAGGATTTATATAGCACCAACAGTTTGCACAGCGCTTTACAAAATGAAGGCAGACAGTACAGTTACATTACAATTTGGTACAATAGGAATCAGAGGGCCCTGCTCGTTAGAGCTTACAATCCAAGAATAATTAGACTTTGACAATCAAATGTTTGATTACACACAGTGCCTTCAAACAGGGGGAAGGTGTCTATCTCTGCATATGAAGGAAACCTGTTACTGTAATCTGCCCTGCTGTGTGCTCCATGTACTGTGCCCCACTGTGTGGCCCATTCCTATGTAATGTGCCCTGCCCTCTCCCCCATGTAATGCACCCTGCTGACCCGGACGCAGTGTGCCCTCCTGCACACTGCTCAAACCAAATTGGACCCAGAATTCTGTGTGGGAAAAAGCAAGCACAAGTTTCACATTAAACATGTAGGTTTTAGTACTGATTCTATTATTTAATGCCATTTCTCAAAATAACAGATATATCAACAGCTCGCTGACACCAATTTTCTGTGAGCTGTAGATGTGATTATTTCAGGGGTTTCCCACCATCTCAAACTCTTTGCCAAGGGTTCCTCCAAAGTAAAAAGTTTGAGAAACCCTAATACAGGAATGTATTAGATACAAATACAATTAATACAAAGGATGAAAAAAAGAGGGAAAGTGTTTTAATTGTTGATGATAAAAAGTGTTTTAGCAAACTAAAGGCTGCATTCAAACCTGAACAGAGTGATTTTCCAACTTTTTTTTCTGCTTGCATATACAAGCATTTTAGAAACATATTTTGAGCATTTTACATGTGTATTGAAGCTTCCAGTGTTTTATTGTAGCGAATGTCGATCAGCACTTACAAGCTAAGAAAAGGCCTGAAAAAAAAAAATGCACAAATGCTCAAAATGCCCAGTTCTGCCTCAAAAGTAGTTCATGTAGCTTCATTAGGTGTTGAACTACAGGCACCTCATATGTGAACAGCCACCATTGGGATTTTGGATGCTGAACATTTTGGAGCTTCAAGCTAAAAGGGCTAAGGGTCCTTTCACACATAGCATGTCCGTTTTGACGGACTCCACTAGCTCAGCAGGGATCGATCTGTTTGATCGCAGCTGAGCCGGCAGATGACAGGTCTGTCTCTGCTCACTGTGCAGAGACGGACCTGTCAGAGCCTAGCTGTCCTCTATAGGAGATAAGATGAAAGCGGATCCGGCTGTCCGTTTTCATCTGATCCAATAGACGGATTAAAAGTAGGGCTTCCATCCATCCGGATTTAGCGGACCGGATCAGATAGCGGCAGATGTCAGCGGACATGTCACCGCTGACATCCATCGCTCCATAGAGGTGAATGGAGTATTCAATCAGGTCCTCCTGAAAAACGTACAGGCGGACCTGATCGGACAGCATGTGTGAAAGGGGCCTAAGAGCCTAAATGTCATCCCCTTTGGGGTTCATGGCTACTTTAGGACTTCAATTCATAACAATGGACAAGAGCTAAAGGATGTTTAAATGTAATACAGTTATATTGTGCAAATACCTAAGTTACAATAGTAATTGCTAGCCTCAGATATCAATATAAACAACACACAGGCAGAGCTTATTTATAATACAAATAAAACATATGTTGAGCAAATAATGACAAATCCTATTGCATAAACTATCCAATTATTGTAAAAAAATATTAATGTGCTATAAATCCTTAAACAATAATATCAATATTACTAACAAACCATATACATGAGTAAGTTATTAAGAAAATACTTGTTTCAAAATATCCAACAAACATGATGTATAACTTTGTATTATGATAGATATGGATGGCATTGATTGCACAGGTATGCTGTGGTATCTGACACCAAGGATCAGGCTTTTTTTTTCGGATCAACTCACAGATGCTTGATTGAATTGAGATCTGGAGAATTTGAAGGCCAAACACCTCAAACTTGTCGTGTTCCTCAAACTATTCTGCAATTCATCAGACCAGTCCAGCTTCTTTCACTGCTCTGTGGTCCAGTTCCAATTCTCATGTGCCAATTATAGGCACTCTTGGCTGTGGACACAGATGAGCAGGGGCAGGGATTGGTTGTGGCTACTCAGCTCCATACACAAACTGCGATGCACTGTGTGTTCTGACAGCTATCAACATTAAAGTGGTTGTCAACATGTGAGGTGCACTGCATATTTCCTAAACCTGTACGGTTCAGGAGATATGCTGTGTTGAAGCTGTGCCGAAGTCATGTCGGCACATGTGCAGTGAAGGAACGGCCTCCGTGACGTTCCTCCACTTGGACCGTGCGGTGACGTCGCGCCACTCCAGCCAGTCACATCGCTGGAGACGCATCCCCGGAAAGAAGAGGGATAGGGGATGGATAGGAGATGGACGCCGCCAGCAGAGGGGACAGCGCTGGACGCGCTGGCTTCGTTTGCAGGTAAGTAGCACATAATGGGCTACTATGCGATGCATAGTAGCCCATTATGCTTCTACCTTACAGGGGAACATAGAGGAAGTAAACCCCATCTGGGTTTACTTCCTCTTTAACTTTCTCTGCAATTTGAGCTACAGTGGTTCTTCTATTGGATTGCACTACATGGGCTTCACTCCTCAAGTGCATCATATGCTATCATCGGTTTCCACTGCACACTGGGAACATCCCAGAAGAACTGAAGTTTTTGGCATTGCTCTGACCCAGATGTCTAGCCATTACAATTGGGCCCTTGTAAAGTCAGTCAAATCCTTATGCTTTTTTCTACTTTCAAACCATGTCATGCTGCTATTTGTGAGACCATCCATCTTGTGGTACTCACCAAAAATGATGACCTCCAAAATATAGGTAGGTCAACTGCAGCATTAACAGGGGCCTTCTCCAGAGGATTCCATGGGCATGAATCTCCAGTTATTTTCAGAAAAGTGGTACATTTTAGAAAACAGCATCCTCATCCACAATATTGCTTAAAGACAGAATTAAACACCAATTGTGTGATCTAGCTTTTAGTATACCGAAGGTTCCAATAGTAAAATGCACATGTGCAAAGTACATAAATTGCACTAAACATAAAAGCCAACAGGTTAAACTCTGTTACCTGAGACCCACAAATATGAATCTCCAGTTATTTTTGCTCTTCTTAGGAAGCGGACAGCATTATTTTATATTTTGAAATCTTTCTCATTTTATGTGGTCTGTTTAAGACATTGATCATATGTATAAGAATTTATCGTACGTTAACATTTCTTCACTAGAAGTGAATCATGTTATAGGATTATTATTTGTATTATATTTAAGCATTGCCTCAGTCTGTGCGTTAACTTGTAATAAAACCTGAAACAAATCATTGCGGACCTCTCTTGAAAATACTTATTGCCTGGCTGTCATGCTAATCCATTAGTTTGAGTCATTAACCCAGAAGATGCACATGAAGTTGATCAATTTACCTTAAATTACTTAAAGCAGAACTCCGGGGAAAAATCTTTTTTCCATGCTCTTGTTGCTGATCTCCTACCTTCACCAACTATGCCGTCCATCGTCTGTTGAGCTCTGTAGTTCCTCTATAGTAGCCTGTTGAACTTGCTGAAAACCGTTACTCCCCTCTGACATCCTGTTTGTAAGGCCGCTGGAGCCTCTTCGTCCTGTACTGGCAGCAGCAGTCTGACACGCCCACTTGTAGTTCTATAGAAGATGAACTTCTTTGCTGGAGTGGGCAGAGGGGGTCCCCCGGTTTGTTCCGCTCATTTTTCCCTACCAGCACCCCCCCCCCCCGCGCTACCCGCCTGCTATCTCTCACTGCAGGGCAGGACCATAACACACCGGGAGGGGACAGAGCGGGGAATCCATACACAACATACAAGATCTGCACCGCCCGGGGATTCCCCGCTCTGTCTTGTAATGATCTGCACTCTGCACATATGTGCTCTGGTGGCGCAAACGCACATATGTGCTCTGGTTGCGCAAACGCACATATGTGCTCTGGTGGCGCAAACGCACATATGTGCTCTGGTGGCGCAAACGCACATATGTGCACTGATGATAAACGCACTGACATTGAAGTTTGAGATTTCCATACATTTTTTATTTATTTAAGGTACTTATATGGCGATGTCAATTTACGCAGCGCTTTACATATATATTGTACATATTTTTTTCATCTGGGTGTACAACCGCTTTAAAGGAGTTGTAAAGGCAGAAGGTTTTTTATCTCCATGCATTCTATACTTTAACCACTTGCCGACCGCCAACCGCAGGTTGACGGCGACATGGTGGCTCGATATCGCAAACCACCGCCATACGACGGCTGCGATATCATGCACTGTGAGCGCGCTCACTGTGTTCGGGGGGCCAGGGAGCGGGTGCGGCGGACTCTATCTCCGCCGGCTACCCGCGATGCCCCCCCGCAGTGAAAGAACGGAGGTCCGTGTAAGTAAACACGGATCTCCGTTCTGTGTGAGGGGGAAGGGCTGTGATCACAGCCTTCCTGTAAATGGAAGCGGTGATCGCTCCCCTTCCCCTGCCAGTCAAACACTGTCACAGTTAGAACACGCCCAGGGAACACAGTTAACCCTTACAGCGCGCCCCCCAGGTTAACCCCTTCACTGCCAATGGCATTTACACAGTAATCAATGCATTTTCATAGCACTGATTGCTGTATAAATGCCAATGTTCCCAAAAAAAGTGTCAAAATGGTCCAACATGTCCGCTGCAATATCACAGTATCGCTAAAAATCGCAGATTGCCCCCATTACTAATAAAAAATGTAAAAAAAATAAAAACCCCAGATATGAATTCTCATCCGTAAACGCGGCCACTTTTGCGCAAACCAATCAATAAACGCTGATTGCGATTTTTTTTTTAATCACAAATATGAAGAATATAAATCGGTCAAAACCATTGAAAAAAAAAGTTTATATTTTTTTTTGAATTTGTATTTCAGCAAAAAGTAAGAAATGTGCGTTTTTTTTGCAAAATTATCGCTCTTCTTTTGTTTATAGCGGTGATCATAAATGACGCATCGGTGATCAAATACCACCAAAAGAAAGCTCTATTTGTGGGAAAAAAAGGATACAAATTTCGTTTGGGTACAACGTCGCACGAACGCGCAATTGTCAGTTTAAGCGATGCAGCACAGAATCGCAAAAAGTGCTCTGGTCCTAAAGTGTGAAATCCTTCCAGGGCTGAAGTGGTTAAAATAAAAGACCTTCTGTGTATATCAGCCTCCCCAGCAGCGATGTCCACAGGTGTCTTAGCTGTACCAGACACTCCTGCTGATTGGCTGAGACACAGCAGTGGCGCAACCGGCTCCCGCGGCTATCAAAATCATCCAGCCAATCGGGAGAGAGGACGGGGCCAGGCTGGGGCTCCGTGTCTGAATGAATACACAGAGCTCTGACTCGGCTCGGGTGCCCCTATAGATAGTTGCTGGCTGAAGGGGCACTCGAAAGAAAGGGAGGGGCCAGGAGCAGCAAAGAGGGACCCGAGGAGGATCCGGGCTGCTCTGTGCAAAAACAACTGCACAGAGCAGGTGAATATAACATATTTATTAAAAAAAAAACAAAAAAAAAAACAAGACTTTACAATCACTTTAAGGATTTAATGTGTTTGGATTATTTTTCAAGTCAGCAGGCTTTTGCGAAACCGGACAGAAGTGCCACCTCGGTTTCCTCTTATGACAGATGTACCACTCCAAGTTTATCAAATGCTTTGCAAATACTGACGCTGATGCATTTAAGATAGTCCTTTAGATGTAAATATTAAATAAGATCAGTGCGTCTATGGCAGATTCTTCTTTCAGTGACAATCAGTATGACTAATAATGCAAACAGGGCTGTTACCTAACAACTACTTTCATACCAGGATAAGCAACAACATCTTTTGTTACTTTGTACAGAATATTGAACCAGCTTTTCCCCTGCTGCCACTCAGAACTCCAAAACCCTTTCATTAACCACATGCCCAATGATCTAGAATACAGGGTACACGTAGTAAATTAATAGAATGAAACAAAGATGAGATATAATTTGTAATAAAATACATGCATTCAATACAGTGCATTTCTATTCATTTTCCAACTGCAAAAAAAATATCTATGGCACATTCACTCGAACAATGAATAGCAATAGAAAAAGGAAGGAGAATAAAGTGCAAACAAATGGGTTCCCTGCAAAGAAGACAGTTAATACTCCTAACGACCCCTATGTTATTAGAGGACACAGTAGTGACATAGGGATTTGTAGATTGAACAGCCTAGCTTCTGGAAGTGTTGGATTCTGTTCAATAGGAAACAATTCTCTTCAATATATATAGTGGAGATCGTGGTGCGGGCGATGGGAGAGGTCAGGACTTTAACTTTAGCAATAGTAGGCATACACAAGAGAGAATTGAACTTTTATCACCTTTAGTAGATTATGTGAGTTAAAGCGATTCTAAAGGCAGAAGTTTTTACCTTAATGCATTCTCTGCATAAAGGGAAACAAATCCTGTTCAGCTTGCGTCACATCAGCAAAACGGAGTAACCAACTGCATATTTTTTTCACTGTTAGTTTCGGGGTGTCTTTGAATTCAGCCTTCTGTAGGTTGAACGTTTTCATCAAACGATGTGGCATCCTTTCGTTCCTAACACATTACCCAGTCCATATCAGTATAGATATCCAGCATGATATTTTTCCCCATTGAGATCTGATGTGTTTTCAAAGTGTTCCTTATTTTTTTTTTTTTTGAGCAGTGTATAAACTACATGAACATTGAACTTTATTATTATAATTTAGATTACTATAGTGCCAACTGTTTGTGCAGCACATTACAGAATAAAGGGAGGCAGTACAGTTACAACACGATTGAAGACCAAATGGTTAGGGGTGCCCTGCTCGTAGGAGCTTACAATCAAAAGGGAAGGGCAAGTGGTACAAAAGGTAGTAAAAAAACAGGATTTACAATATAGAAAATTAAAACCTATATAAAATATATATTTATGTTTACAATACATTAGTACATTATTTGCCTCTGTACAATATGAACCAATGTACTGTTCAGTCTGACCTTGGGAATACTTGCGCTGCACATATCTTCATCTTAAGGACAATTTTATGAAAAAAAAAAATAGCAACAGCTAGACAGTACACTGAATCAGGAATTCTATAAAAAAAAAAAATTCCCATCCAACATAAGATTGAATTGGCTGTGTCCTATAAATAATAGATGCATTTTTCTACTCCAGTGAACTCACTCGACCTACATTATATGCGGTTACTAACCTTGCCAAGGTTAGAGAGTAACCTATAGCATCTCTGCTTCCCGTTCTTTATATAGACTTTTAATAGATTTCTATTCTAGCATCAAAGGCCAGGAAAATGCATCTTCCCTTAAGGTTTCATTGCACACTAATAAAACAGAAAAAAAATGTAAACAGGTAAGAATTGGTATAAAACAGGAGTGACATGGAGGTAGGGAGCAAGAAAAGCCCGGCCAGTCATAAAATGTACCCATTTTACCCACAGCAGAAAGCTTTATACTGCAAATTGTTTTGGAGAACATTAAAAGGGGCAAATTCCAGAACACATCATGTTTCCCAACACTCCAGCTGAGAGCAAAAGGAAATCTATAGCATCTCCTAATAAAACCATCTATACAAGCTCTTTATCAGCCATTAAAAATGCAGTCTGATTTACGCCGCACAAAGACTACGACCCAAAAAAAGCGTGTGTACACTCCTAAGCAATAAAACATGGGATAATCACTTTCACTAGGAAACAATAATTGTTACACATATTTCAAAAAATATCTTTGAAACAACATATAGAATTTTATTTTACTGTAACCAGAAAGCACCATGTGCTGGGTGATAGACTGACATTTTTACAAGCAAGATTATGGCACCATTCACTCCGAGGTCACATGACATTATTCTCAACCAAACTGAAAGGTCTTAAAAGGGATTGCTGACTTAAAGCATGTGAGGAAGCGCATATCATGGAGTACAGAAGAAAAGCTTTGCTACAGACTCACCGGCTCAGTTTTTTTTTTTTTTGTTAACAAAACAATTTTAAAAAATTATGAGTTTTAAATTGATATCCACAGTTGTATGCAAAAGTTTTGGAACCCCTGACAATTTCCGTGATTGTCATTTATAAATATTTGGGTGTTTGGATCAGCAATTTCATTTTGATCTATCAAATAACTGAAGGACACAGAAATATTTCAGTAGTGAAATTAGGTTTATTGGATTAACAGAAAATGTGCAATATGCATCAAAATGAAATTAGACAGGTGCATAAATTTGGGCACCCTTGTCATTTTGTTGATTTGAATACCTGTAACTACTTAGCACTGATTAATTGGAACACACAATTGGTTTGGTGAGCTCATTAAGCCTTGAACTTCATAGACAGGTCAATTGCAAGTTGTTGTTCTCTTTGACTCTCCTCTGAAGAGTGGCAACATGGGGGCCTCAAAACAACTCTCAAATGACCTGAAAACAAAGATTGTTCTACATTATGGTTTAGGGGAAGGCTACAAAAAGTTATCGCAGAGATATAAGCCGTCAGTGTCCACTGTGAGAAACATAGTGAGGAAATGGAAGACCACAGGCACAGTTCTTGTTAAGGCCAGAAGTGGCAGGCCACATAAAATATTGGAGAGGCAAAGGTGAAGGATGGTGAGAACGGTCAAAAACAGCCCACAGACCACCTCCAAAGACCTACAACATCAACTTGCTGCAGATGGTGTCACTGTGCATCGTTCAACAATTCAGCGCACTTTGCACAGGGAGAAGCTGTATGGGAGAATGCGAAAGAAGCCTTTTCTGCACACACGCCACAAACAGTCGCTTGAGGTATGCAAACGCACATTTGGACAAGCCAGCTTAATTTTGGTCATAACAAAGGGCATTATGCATGGCGGCAAAAGAACACAGCGTTCCAAGAAAAACACTTGCTACCCACAGTAAAATTTGGTGGAGGTTCCATCATGCTGTGGGGCTGTGTGGCCAGTGCCGGTACGGGGAATCTGGTTAAAGTTGAGGGTCGCATGGAATCCACTCAATATCAGCAGATTCTTGAGAATAATGTTGAGGAATCAGTCACAAAGTTGAAGTTACGCCGGGGCTGGATATTTCAACAAGACAACGACTCAAAACACTGCTCAAAATCTACTCGGGCATTTATGCAGAGGAACAAGTACAATGTTCTGGAATGGCCATCCCAGTCCCCACACCTGAATATCATTGAACATCTGTGGGGTGATTTGAAGCGGGCTGTCCATGCTCGGCAACCATCAAACCTAGCTGAACTGGAGATGTTTTGTAAGGAGGAATGGTCCAAAATACATTCACCCAGAATCCAGACACTCATTACAGGCTATAGGAAGCGTCGAGAGGCTGTTATTTCTGCTAAAGAGGTTCTACTAAATATTGATGTGATTTTTCTGTTGGGGAGCCCAAATTTATGCACCTGTCTAATTTTGTTTTGATGCATATTGCACATTTTCTATTAATCCAATAAACCTCATTTCACTACTGAAATATTACTGTGTCCTTCAGTTATTTGATAGATTAAAATGAATTAAACACCCAAATATTTATAAATGACAATCATGGAAATTGTCCGGGGTTCCTAAACTTTTGCATACAACTGTAGCTTCATCCTACCCAGGGGATTATCAACATCACAATGGTCCAGTCTAAAAATCCGAGGTTTGAACAAATAACATTTCTATTTTCAAGCATATACATAGAATTAATGTATTCTATAAAGGAGAATATGGTTAAGAGTATAATTCACTTAAAGATTGCTTTTAAAATACACAATGTAAAAAACAGGTGCTTTTGATATAAAGGAAAAAAACACAATGTAATTTATTTTTAAAGCATTTATTGCAGTTACATCGGTCAAGCTTGAATCAATGTAAAGTGCAAATGCATATCTCATTCCTGCATGGCTGGTGCAGATAGATACTACTACAGTAATAAAAGCAGTCTTCTGGGTCAAATGCAGGGTGGCTTGCCCTTCTGAATAATAGCACAGGGGGTCACTTGCCTGCTGCCATTCACAGACTGACTTTTGACAGATTTTTTTTCCCAAGGAATACAATACATTGAACCCAAACTTTTTACCTTAGAGTGATTGCCTTTTTTTTTTTTTTTTAAACAACAAACATGTTATACTTGCCTCCTCTGTGCAGTTGGTTTAGCACAGAGCAGCCCCGATCCTCCTCTTCTCGGGTCCCTCTCTCCTATCAAGTGCCCCCACAGCCAGCAGCTTGCTATGGGGGCACCCGAGCCAAGTCACAGCTCCCTGTGTCCATTCAGATACAGAGCCCTGATCCGGCCCTCCAGCCTCTCTCCCCTGATTGGCTAACTGACTAAGACAGCTGCGGGAGCCAATGGCGCTGCTGCTGTGTCTCAGCCAATCAGGAAGAGAGTCCCAGACAGCTTAGACATTGGTGTCCATTGCTGGAGAGTGATGGGGCTCATGTAAGTAATTAGGGGGTGCTGGGGAGGCTGCTACACACAGAAGTTTTTTTTTTTTATCTTAATGCATTAAGATAAAAAATCTTCTGCCTTTACAGAGCCTTTAAGGCCTCATACACACAGGCGTATCTTTAAAAATAAACAAAACGTTGGGCCCGACGTCAAGGAAAAAAAATTGGCGTTTTTCGGCGTTAGTGAGCGTCGGCGTCAATAGGCGTTTTTAAAAAAAGATCATCCCCTCTGCTATTTTTCAACCTAAAAACGTCGGCGTCAAAAAACCGGTACAATATTAGTTGGCGTTTGGCGGCGTCAAAAAATGCCAAAACTTTACAGCCTCAGAGCGCGATGGCCGTGGGTTCTACTTTCAGCTCACTAACGCCGACGCCATCTAAAGCTCAAAAACGCCGACGTTTTTATGGGGCCATTGACTAACATGGAGAGCTGCAAAAGACGCCAGAAAACGCCGGCGTCAAAAAACGTCCGTGTGTATGAGGCCTTATGGTTAAAAAACGTTTTGCCGCTTGCGGTGTTACAAACCCCCTCCCTTCCCCTAATGCGTACCCGAGTCCTCTATGGATCCAGTGCTGTGTCCGTCTGCTGGTCTTCCCTCCTCCCTCCCTGCTTTCCCAAGCTTGGCTGAGAGCAGCGGGAACCATTGGCTCCCACAGATGGTTTTGTGAGATATTAAGTTGGGAATGGTGAAATCTCTCCAACACCTAGTCATGAAAGTACAGCAGGCAAAGAGAGGAAACAGACTATTTCAGCGCTGAAATGCTCGTGCAGGCATCAACATGTGCATACTTCTTCCAGAAGAAAAAAACCTATGTCACCCAAGGCTGGGTGGGGGGTAAAAACAGTGACATTTCCCTTAACCACTTGCCGACCGCCGATCGGCGATTGACGGCGGCAAAGTGGCTCATTCCCGCAAATCGCCGTCATACGACGGCGGCTGCGGGACCGTGTATAGTGAGCGCGCGCGCGCCGCCGGAGGTGCGCCCGCGCGCTCACTGTGTCCAGGGGGGGCCAGGGAGCGAGTGCGGCGGCTTCGATTGCCGCCGGCCACCCGCGATGCCCCCCCCGGAGCGAATGAGCGGAGGTCCGTGCGGGGGGGACCTGTGTCACTCGCGCGCCCGCGTGGAGGCCGCCGCGCGCGCGCGAGTGATATGTGCCAGGGCGTCGGCGGCAGCATACTGCCGCTAAACGCCCTTACTCGGTGAAACGGCGGCAGTTAGCGGCTAGCCGCCAGCCGTTCACCAATTCCCTTTACAGTGACAAAAATGGGGGGTGGGTCGGAACCCACTGTATCCAAAAAAAGAAGACCTTCTTCATACGTGTACAACTACGGACGTGCTCGTAAAGTCGCGACTTTATCAGACAAAGGAGAGAAACGGACGACATGAAAGTACTGATCCACAACCTCTCTAAAG
>BLSH010144960.1:1294508-1322964 GCA_018402905.1 Glandirana rugosa | reverse complement strand
AAAAAAAAAAAAAAAAAAAAAAAAAAAAAAGGGGGATTGTTTACTTACCATAAAATCCCTTTCTCCGAGTTCATTGACAGGCACAGCAGCTTCACGGACAAGTGGTTATACTGCCCTCTTTGGGAGTGACTAGGCAGAACAGGCAGTTCTAACAGCAAAAGAACGACAGACACAGCCCCTCCTAGGGGGCAGTCCCCACTGGCAGATAACCCTCCGCCCTGCTACTGCTAGCTCAGTTCGTAACAAGCAGTGCAACATAATAATAAAGGGGTGGGTGCTGTGCCCGTCAATGAACTCAGAGAAAGGGATTTTACAGTAAGTAAAAAATCCTAATTTTCTCTTTCATTCATTGACAGGCACAGCAGCTTCATGGACAAGTGGGACGTCCAAAAGCAGTGCCAAAACATGAGGGGTGGGTAACGGAACAGCAAATGAACTTCACCCAACAGAACCCTCTGTGAGGAACCAGACGTGTCTTACACAGCCGCCTGCAAAACTTTACGGCCAAACGCAGCATCCGAGGATGCTAAAACATTAACTATAAAACTTTGAGAAGGTGTGCACTGAGGACCAAGTAGTCGCCTTGAACACCTGAGACACAGACGCCTGATGTAGGAAAGCCCAGGAAGTGCTAATCGCCCTGGTAGAGTGAGCCGTGACTGGGAAAGGAGGCTCCAGACCTTGAACAGCAAAGGCTCGAGTCACAGTCTGTCTAATCCAACGTGAAATAGTGGACAACGAGGCCACCAGACCCTTGCGTGGACCATCCACCACTAAAAAAAGCGCATCAGACCTCTGAAAAGAGGCTGTGGTCACCAGATACACCGTCAGGGCTCGAACAACATCCAGGGAGTACAAGGCAACCTCCCTAGGATGAAAGGGACGCGGGCAGAGCGAAGGAAGGACAATGTACTCATTGATATGGAAAGATGACACCACCTTCGGCAGAAAAGAAGGTGATGGTCACAGAACCACCTTATCCTTGTGTAGGACCATATATGGAGACCTACAAGACAGAGCAGCCAACTCAGACACCCGCTGAGCGGATGTGATGGCTACCAGAAACGCCACCTTTTGCGAAAGCAATTGTAGTGATATCTCCCTGATATTCTCAAAGGGCGGCTTCTGAAGGACCGAGAGGACCAAATTGAGGTCCCATAGCGCCAGAGGCGACCGTACCTGGGGGGGCGACATGTCGAACCCCCTGCATGAAAGTACGGATCAAAGAATGCGTCGCCAAAGGCCGCTGAAAAAAGATCGCCAGGGCAGAAACCTTGATCGTACTCAATGCAAACTTCTGGTCGAGACCCTTCTGCAGAAAAGCCAGAACCCGAGATACCGAAAAAGATCAGGGATTCCATCCCCCTTTCTCGCACCAGCGATATAAGCCCTCCAGGTGCGGTGATAAATCTTCCTGGAAGTGGCCTTATGTGCCTTAAGCATGGTGGGGATCACCGAGTCCGAGACACCCTGATCCCTCAACACCTGGGATTCAATAGCCAGGCCGTTAAAGCCAGCGAGGGTAAAGCAGGATGCAAGATGGGCCCCTGAGACAGTAGATCCTCGGGAAGCCGCCAAGGGACGTCCACCACCATTTGAACTACGTCGGCGGACCAAGGATGCTTTGGCCAATCTGGAGCTATGGAGAATAGTCGGTATGCCCTCCGTTTCTATTCTGCGCAGAAGGCGCGGAAGCAACTTAAGAGGGGGAAAGGCGTAGAGGAGCCGGTACCGAGCCCACGGAGCTACTAGGGCATCCGCCGGGGTCCGCTAGGGGATCCCTTGTCCTGCTCACGAAGGCCTGCACCTTCCAATTGAGACAAGACACTAGAAGGTCCACATCTGGAGTACCCCACCTCAGACAAATCTGATGGAACGTGTCCGGGTGCAGGGACCACTCTCCCTGGTCCAATCCCTGATGACTGAGGTAGTTTGCTTGCCAATTCTCTACGCCTGTAATGTGGACGGCGGAGATTGCAGGCATGTGGAGTTCTGCCCACTGCAGAATGTGAGCTACCTCTTAGGCCGCAGCCAAGCTTCTTGTCCCGCCCTGGTGATTCACGTAAGCCACGGCCGTGGCATTGTCTGACTGAATCCGGACAGGGATCCCGTGCAGCCTCCTCGTCCAATGGGAGAGGCAACACCTGATGGCCCACAATTCCAGAACACTGATCGGAAGACGAGACTCCTCTGGAGACCACCATCCCTGGGCTGACAACAGCCCCAGGACACCTCCCCAGCCGAGCAGGCTGGCATCCATCGTTACCACCGTCCAATGGAGGGGGAGGAACGGCTTCCCCAACCGCAGGGCCGGGGCCCGCATCCATCAGAGCAGCGAAGTCCTAGACCGGTGGTCCACCCTGATATACCGATCCAGGGATGAGGGAGACTTGTCCCACTTTCGCAGAATCTCCCGCTGCAGAACACGGGTGTGACACTGGGCGTACAGGAGGACCGCCTCAAAGGTGGACACCATGAGGCCCAAGACCCGCATACAAAAGCGTAGGGAGGACCACCTCTGGGACAGCAGGGACCGAACCGCTGACTGAAGCGTTTGTCGCTTGAATGGTGGAAGGAAGACCTTCGCCTGGGTCGCATACAGAATCAGACAGACACAGATACTCCGAGCAGTGAGACGGAGTCATCACCGACTTCGGGCGATTGATCACCCAGCCGAACTCCTGCAGAGTGTGCAAGGCGATCGTCACATTGTCCCCGAGAGCTGGAGCTTACCCTGCTCGCAAGAGAAGGTCGTCCAGATACGCCACCACTGCGATGCCCCTCTGTCTCAGCAGAGCCAGAACCGGGGCCAACAGCTTGGTGAAGACCCGAGGCGCAGAGGCCAGGCCGAACGGGAGAGCCACAAACTGATACCGACTGCAAAGCGCAGGAAGTGCTGGTGCCGAGTGCATATGGGAACGTGCAGGTACGCATCTTTGATGTCGAGGGAGGCCAGGAAAATAGCCCTGGTGCAAAGCTGCTGCCACAGAGCGAACCGACTCCATCCTGAACCTTCGTACACGCACGAAGCAGTTGAGGGCCTTCAGGTCCAGAATTGGGCAAACCCCATCCTTTTTTCGGGACCACAAACAGGTTGGAGTAAAACCCATGGAAACGTTCTGCACGCAACCACTACCGCTTGACAAAGTAGGTCCTGCACCACCCCAAATAGGGCCTGCAGCCTGCCCGCGGGCAGTTGCAAGTTGGAGGCGAAGAACCTGTCTGGAGGACGGGAACGAAAAATTCTATTCTGTACCCTGACGAGATCACCTCGTGCACCCAGCGGACCGAAATGCGGGAAGTCCACCGATCCGCAAACCCTAGAAGACGTCCCCCACCCGAAGAGGACTTGTCCTCCGGCTTGTCGCGCTTACGCGGCCAGGGATGCTTCCGTCCACCCGCGGGGGCCTTGGCGGGCTTCGAGCCCTTGTCCAGAGAGCAGGAGGGACAAAAAAACGCTTGTGGGCCTTAGAGGGACCCGGTTTGCGTCAGGACTCCGTACTCTTCCTGGACTCTGGGAGAATGTTACTCTTACAATTTGGAGATCAGGGGGGGCGTATCCAGGGCTGCATCGCACAGATACTTAAGCCCCTGGACAAGCTGTTCAGCAAGTTCCACGAAGGTAGGGGGAACCTTAGCATCGCTCAGTTCGTGGTGTAACAGCTTCGCCCATTCCGTGAGCGTCTGACACCAGAGCAGAAGCCACAACAGGCCACATGGCCGACCCTGCCAGAACAAACATGGATCCAACGATGGCCTCGGCCTTCCTGTCTACCGGGTCCTTAAAGGACGGCGTGCCTTCCACCTGGATCATGGTCGCCTTGTTCAGACGAGACACAGGGGGATCAACCACATGAGGTAATGCCCACTTCTTTAACAGGCTGTCCTCGAAGGGATAGCGTGCAGAGAAACGTTTGGGTATGGGAAGGGAGCTCTGAGGCCGTTCCCAGTCTCTGTAAACAAATTTATCCAGGTAAGACACATAGGGGAAAACCTTAGCCACACGGGCCTATTTAAGCACCGCTGTGATCAGGGCGCTGACTAGTGCCTTCTCGTGCGCAGCAGTGGCTGCTGCAGATTCCTCCTCACCATCAGTGTAATCCAGGGCTTCGCCATCCGACCGCTCAAGGGGGGGTCCCCGTCATGGTGGAGCCCCTGTCAGGGTCCGAGTCCTCACCAGAGGAGGGGGGAGGTAGGGGCTGCTTTTTCGCCGCCTTACGCCCACATGCTGTCTCTACCCGGGAGACAATGGACTCCAGGACCGCCGACAGAGGGTCGATAGGGATCGCAGTCCCTGAGGCGCTGGCTACAACCACAAAGAGGTCTGGTGGGGAAGCACCCGCATCGGCTGCCATTGCGACACCCACCCTGGTAACACGCCACCTGATGCCTAGGTACCAGGAGGCCAGACACCCCCCACCCCAAAACGCTGCGCAGGACTTACTACAGGAGGATAACCCCGGAGCGACTCACCACCTGCCCGCTAAACTGTTCAGGAGAGGAGCCGTGCCTGCTGCTGTCCGCCGCTGGCGCTGCCTTGCCCGCCTGTCCTCTATGCTTGCCACTGCTTCTGCTGTCCCACAGGAGAGCCCTCTGCGCTGTGTGGGGGGTAAACCGGTGCCAGAATCCACAAGGACCGCCCCCCACACTCACAGGTCGGCACACGTGCATAGGCCACAAGAAAATGGCCGCCGCTGCACACTAGAGGCCAAACCCCCAGCCAGGAACACCGCGGCTACACCAAAATGGCCCGCGGGCGCCCCAGAGGCCAAACGATGAAGCCGGCCATGGGAAAATGGCCACTGATCGATCTCCGACCGAACCGATAGCCCAGCAGCATGAAGCAAGGAGGAGGGGGACAGCCCAAGCCCTGGACAACCCCCTGGGAGCCCCAGAGGGGTGGGGGGGGGCACAGCGACAGTGCAGCACCGGAGGGAGGGGGTGGGGGAGGGGGGTGAAGCGAAGGAGGGAGGAGGGGAGACCAACCCGCCAGCCTAACAGGGAGGAGGAGGGGAAACCCGCCTGCTCCCCCCAGATCCTAACGGGGGGCGTACTTACCCATCCAGTCAGGCAGAGCGGGTGTCCCACCCGAGACAGATCTGCCTCACCCGTCAGGCCGCGGGAAGCTGTCGGCCATGGCAACACTGTGACACGGACTCAGGAGCCCAGTCATATGTGCACCGGCGGGACGTTTAACCCGCGGGGCCACCCCGCCCAGTTCGGAGCCTGTCGCGGCCGACCCAGTGCGGAGGTCTGCGCACGCTCGATGGCCGGCTGGGGAGACTACCTGGATCTAAAACCCAGCCTGTCATCCAGCACGGCTACTTGATTGCAGTCTTCATCTGTTAGGCTGTCCTCCAGGACAGCTGTAGTGGACCCAGAGAGGTACCACAGATCCCAACAGGGAGCCAGGTCTACTCCTTGCACTAGGCAGAAAAAAATTGAGCTAGCAGTAGCAGGGCGGAGGGTTATCTGCCAGTGGGGACTGCCCCTGGGAGGGGCTGTGTCTGTCTGTTCTTTTGCTGTTAGAACTGCCTGTTCTGTCTAGTCACTCCTGAAGAGAGGGCAGTATAACCACTTGTCCATGAAGCTGTTGTGCCTGTCAATGAATGAAAGAGAAAAGTAATTTAAAATTTTCTAATAAAAAACTTGACTCCCTACCCATCGCTCCGGTAAGCGGGGAAAACAACCGGGAAGCGGCAGGAGGGGTGCCACCTCTGCCGCTGCCCATAAAAGTGATCCCATGGCGAATTCGCCACCGGGACCACTTATGTGACAGAGGATCGCCCACTGTTTAAAAAAAATACTGGGATTATAGCAGCTAGCTGCTGCCATAACTACGGTATAGAACATCAAACTAATGATGTATATATACAGTGGGTAAAAGTGAAAATTCAATTTACAGAAACCTTCGCCCAAAACATCAGTAAAAAGGGAGGGTAGCAGAAGCAAAGAAAAAAATTCTTTGTACCATGAGGTATCCAATATATGCTAAAAAAAATTCTAAAGTAAATGACTGTGTCAGAATGTTAAGTGCATATTCCTGCTGACTACAGTAAAAATGTGTGTGTGTGCAAATAAGATAAATGAATAAATGGCCCCATCTATAAACTGGTGAAAAGGAGGAGGTTGTGTGGAATGCTTTCAGCCATTGCTAAGACTATTTAGCAAACAATGGAAATTGTGAGGCGCTTGATGACGGGGGGAGGTGCTGTGTGTAACCCCTCCACCAAGTACAGATTTTGGGTCTAGGGTCCATTAATAGCAAAAAAGAAAACAACATCTTTCCACAAACAACTTCAGAGCTTAAAACTACAACATTTTCTATCATCAAGCTATAATTACATACAGGAAGCCATGATGACCATCCCTTCAAAGCAAAGAAATCCAAGTGCAATTTGCAAGGGACTTTATGGAATACAGGATAGTTTTTTCAATCCCTAACCCTACTCCTACTATAACGCATCGAAAGATTCACATTAAAAAAAGGTCAGGGCTTTATTTCAGCCAGAACATGGCCAAAACTCTGCTTGCCACTCACTACTGTCACTTCTAAACATAGAAAAGTCTGTGCCCACCGTGCAGCCACATTCTCCTTCTGAGGCACACTTTAGATGCTCATCTATTAGGCACTGTTAAGGAGGGGGATTTGGTTTGAGAGGAGAACTCTGTACAGGAAAAGGAGACAATATGGGGGGAAAGGGGAGACATTTTTGGATTAAAGTGGCCAGTGAGATATGCACTCCTGAACTTTGTGCCCTGTATGCAGCGCACTCCTGAGCCCTGCGCAGGCGGCGCACTCCTGCACCCTGAGCCCTGCGCAGGCGGCGCACTCCTGCACCCTGAGCCCTGCGCAGGCGGCGCACTCCTGCACCCTGAGCCCTGCGCAGGCGGCGCACTCCTGCACCCTGAGCCCTGCGCAGGCGGCGCACTCATGCACCCTGAGCCCTGCGCAGGCGGCGCACTCATGCACCCTGAGCCCTGCGCAGGCGACGCACTCATGCACCCTGAGCCCTGCGCAGGCGACGCACTCCTGCACCCTGAGCCCTGCCCAGGCGGCGCACTCCTGCACCCTGAGCCCTGCACAGGCAGCGCACTCCTGCATCCTGAGCCCTGCACAGGCGGCGCACTCCTGCACCCGGCACACTCCTGAGCCCTGCACCCTGTATGCAGCACAATCCTGAGCCCTGCCCCGGTATGCAGCGAACTCCTTAGACCTGCATGCAGCGTACTCCTGAGCTCTGCACCCTGCACTCCTGCACCCTGAGCCCTGCATGCAGTGCACTGCTGAGCCCTGCACCCGGCACACTGGTGAGCCCTGCGCGCTGGGCCCTGCACACAGCGCACTCCTGAGCCCTGAATGCAGCAAACTCCTGAGCCCTGCAGGCAGCACACTCCTGAACCCTGCACCCTAAACGCAGCACACCCGTGAACCCTGCGCCCTGTACGCAGCACAGTCCTGAACCCTGCGGCCTGTATGCAGCACACTCCTGAACCATGCGGCCTGTACGCAGCACACTCCTGAGTCCTGCCCTGGAACGCAGTGTTCTCCTGAGCACTGCACGCAGCACACTCCTGAGCTCTGCACCCTGTATGCAGCACACTCTTGAACCCAGCCAAGGCGGCACCATTGAATTCCTGCACCTATTCTCTAAAAGGAAAAAAAACCCTGAAAAGGGTAATAGTATAATCTTGATTCCTACATTAAATACACAATTGAAAGAGTTTTGTTCTGTTTGATAAGTAAAAAAAAAAAATAAATAGCTGTTGATTCTTCCAGAAATCGTGGGAGCTGATCATTTCAGTTGTTTCCTGCCTATTTTGCATGGTTATCAGTTTATCACTTAAGGCTGGGTCCACACCTCTGTGAATTGGATGCGGGTTTCTCCGCATCCAATTCACATGACAGGAGATAGTGACTGGCACTCTATGGAGCCGGTTCACACACCTACGGTGCGGCTGCGGAGCGTCTTGCACAGGGGTCTTGTGCGTCTTTGGCTCCATTTCAGGGCTGAATTCAGGCAAAAATTTGTCCCTGCCGCAGGTGTGAACCCAGCCTAACAGTTTCCTAAAAAAAGTAAAACTAATGCAGCCACCACATCTAAGCACTGTTAAGCTGCAATGTAATATTTCTTTCCTTGGGTTTAGACACACTCACAATCACAGCTAATCACATGAAAACACACTTGTGGGCATTCCTTTCCTCACACGTTGTCATAGCATAAGAGGAGAGCTGGCAACCGGCAAGTGTGACAGAAGACATTTACACTGATAATCAGGGCACTGATCTCCAGTGTAACAATTATCAGTCCAGCCCCAACAGTGCCAGTGTCACCCATTACTTCCGTTCATCGGTGCAGCCTATCAGTGCTCATAAGCGAAGGAGATAAAAATTATTTGCAAAATTTCATAACAGAAACTAAGAAAAACCGCACGTTTTCAAAATTAATTTAAGAAAAAATAAAAAACCTAGTGGTGATTAAACACCACCAAATAGAAAACTACCGGTCTCAAAAAAATTATAAAAATTTCATTTGGGTACAGTATTGCATGAACGCGCATTCAAAGAGCGACAGCACTGAAAGCTGAAAATTGGCCTGGGCAGGAAGGCAGTTAAAGTGCCCTGTATTAAAGTGGTTAAAGAAAACCATGAAAGCTACCCCTGCCACCTCCTATCAAAGTGGCTGATATTCTACTATTTTTCTGAATGACATTAGAAAGCAAGCCCATTATCAGCTGAAACAAACAGGCAGCTGGGATATTCCCCTTAGCTGATACTGGCTAATGCCCCGTACACACGATCCGAAAATCGGACGACAGATCGTCCGTTTTTTTTTGCATGCTAATCTCAGATCGAATCGGAAGAATACGAATATTCTCGTACGACAGAATAAAAAAATCAGAAGTGATGTAATGTGTTGTAGTGTATTTGTATTGTATTGTCGGACGACAACTGTACTGATTAAACGAAAATCGTACGATCGGGCACCATGCGATCAAAATTTTCATGCTTGTCAGATCGAATATTATCTGATGAACTGTCGTGATCGGCTCTCGTAAGCTCTGTACTAACGATCCGATTATCGTACAATCGCATCGTATGCGATATTTTTCGTCGGATTTTCGGATCGTGTGTACGGGCCATAAGGCTCGATTCACATCCATGCATTTTGCTTTTCAGCGTTTTTTCACTGCTTTTTGCTGTGCCTTGCGCGTTTTTTTAAAGCGTTTTCGCAGTGTTTTGCTTTTTTTAGATTTTATTTTATTTTTTGGGAAAAGTTTATTGCTAGGCAGATTTAAAAGGCAAAACGCGGCAAGCAAAGCACTTGCATTTTCTTGCATGTCCACTGAAGTCTATTACATGCAAAACACTGCTTTTTGCATGAAAAAAAGTCCCTGACCCTTTCCAAAAACGCAGGGGCACAAAAAAGCATTGATGTGAACATGTTCCATAGGAACCCATGTTAAAAAAAATTCCCTGCATTTCTGCAAACTGCATCAAAAAATGCACTAGTGGGAATCGAGCCTCAGCCCTCATACACACGGGCGTTTGATGCCACGTTTTTGGGCATTTTTTACAGCTCTCCATGTTATTCTATGGCCCCCTAAAAATGCTGACGTTTTTGAGCAGTAGAGGGTATCTGCGTTTGTGAGCTGTAACTAGAACGCAGCAGGCTGTAACGTTTTGGCGTTTTTGACGCCGCAAAACGCTCACTAACGCCGTACCAGTGTTAACCTGCGTTTTTGACTCCATTTTCTGGTTAAAAAATTGCAGAGGAATTTTTTTTTAAAAAAGCCTATTGACGCCGATGCTCACTAATGCCGATGCAAAGCGCTGAAAAAAGAAAAAAAACTCAGATTTTTCCCTGACGTCGGACCCAACGTTTTGCTTATTTTTAAACATACGCCCGTGTGTATGAGGCCTAAAGCTTGCCATACATGGATCAAAATTTAGCCAGTTCAGCAGGGATTGGCCAAATTTCAATTCAAGGCTGGTTGTATGCTAGTTTATATATTGATTGACTTGTGTACAACCAGCCTGTCAGGTTTTTCCTGAATGATCAGTGCTACATGCTATAGCCGGCAACATCGATCATTGTATAATCATGAATCATGTATGGCCTGCCTTATACAAGAATTGTTATCCTTATATTGTTGTAAATGTCACTGGCAAACCTACCAAGATCATAAAAAATGCTCATGTATCTATTGTTACTTTTAAAATATTTAGAGGAAGTTGGAAGTGTTTTACAGGAAGGGAAGACCCTGTAAAAATAAAGCAGCTACAGATCAGGCATTTTAGTGGTCCTAGGACACACAAATAAAAGCCTGTAAAGTCTCATGGATGAACAGGAACATGCTACAACTTGCAGTTACTGTATGAGAAGGAGGAATGTTAAACAAAGCATTCTTTGTAATGACTTCTACACACAGACAGAAATGCATGCAGCTCACTGCCAGCATTAAACAACTCATTTTTGTTTGCCTAGATTTCTCATATTTCGATGATGCTGGTATGAGAATGTCTCTGCCTGAACACAGGGCTGATTGTGAAGCATGTAAAAGTATTGTGCACAGAGGCCAATAATTCCATATTCTTGCTTTCCTTTAAAAGCATTCCCCAGACACAATCACTCAGGCCTTCTGGTTCACTGCACAAAGTGCTCCTCCAGCAACGCATTCTGTGGTATTTCTGAACAAAGCCATGTGGTTTCCTAAACCATCTCATCATGTGTCCGAGACTAGGGATTGTAATAGTAATTTAGAAGCCAATCCAATCATTTAATACAGGAGTTTGTCCGCACATCAAATCAAAAAAGAAAAAATAGTCCACAACTAAGAAATAATAATATAAAAAGTAGGCTTCAAAACGGGGCCAAGGCACCCAATGTTCTGAATAAGTTCTGAACGGTACCCAAGCACTAAAAATACAAAAAAAGACTGTCTGAGCGCAACCCTCAAATATAAGCGCCAACAAGCTGCCAGCACAAAAAAAAATAGTAAATCAAAAATTACAAAAGTGCAGTCCTAGGGTCCAAAAAGGTGCCAAAATAATTCTGTTTGCCCAAAAACAGTTTCTAAAAAAAAAAAAAATAAAATCTGAGAATTCTAAAATTGCTTAATCAATACTCAGCAATGCAAAATAGCAATCTATACCATCTAGACCACAAAAAGGGAAGTAAAGCTATGCAACGTGTAAAATGCAAGCCAAATAGTACCAACAAAACCGTATCAGTTCCCCATAATGCAAAATGAAACATTAGACACACAAGTAGTTAAGCAGTTTAAAACCCCAAAACAAACATTCAATATATCGCAGCTAACTATTATTTAGATGTTGTGGCTACATTCGTTTCTTTTTTTATGCATTTTTTTCCCTTAAATTTTCGCCTGGTTTAGGATCCATGCACACTGGGCTTAAAAAAAAAGGTCTGTTCTCAAGGCAGTAAAAAACGCTCATATAGAGCACTTTTTGTACAGGGTTTAGACGGGTTTAAGAGAGTTTTACATTTTTTCTGGCAGTAAGCTCCAATCAGAAACGTGAATCAGAAGGGTTTTTTTTCCTCCCTCTAAACTTTTCGCTCAAAATATGCCTGTAATCCTCACATAGGATAACCTTGAGCTGCTTCTACAGAAAGGACACTCCTGTAGAAGCAACGTTTTTTTTTAAGCCAGTGTGCATGGAGCCTAACTGGCCAGTTAGGCTTTTATCACATGGCTTCAGCTTGCATAAGAGCAGTGTGAAACAGCAAGCTTTTGTAAAGCCTTTGCAGAGCTTTTAGCAAGCCATTCAGCTCCAGTTTATAAACGTCGTACACAGATCCTAATGGGAGTGCTGATTGTCATTTTAAACAAGCTGCTAGCAGCCTTCAGCACTACTTGAAGCTTATTAAAAGTCTGCTAGCAGCTTGTTTAAAGTTACAATTATCACTCCCATTAAGATCTCTGTATAATAATACTTACAAAAAGGAGCTGAAAGGCACTTTAAAGCCTTAGTTAAACCTGCTTGAAAGCTTTGTTGGGCTTCATGCACAATAGCGTTTTTTTTTAAGCTCCTATAAGCGACTAGTATTTTTTCTGCTTCTAGATGCTAAGAAGTGTTATCCTATGTACAGACGATTAGTGTTTGAGCTTCAGCATCTAGGAGCAGAAAAAAAATATTTCAGTTTCTTGGAGCTTTTTTCCAGCAGAAACGCTCCTAAACAATGCTAAATGCTACCAATAACGCTTTTTATTATTTTTTTTTTTAGCTTTTTTTTTCCCCCTTTTACTGCAAAAACACTAATAAAACGCTAACACGACCAAACGCTCCTAAAACACTGCTAAAACGCTATTACAAAAAGCTATTACCAGCATTTTCATCCAGCATTTTTTTTAGCTTAAAAAAAATAAAAAAATGTAAAAAAAAGCTAGTGTGCATGGAACCTAAGGCCCCTTTCATAAGGGCGTTCCGTGTGCGGGGTCCGTTTTTGCTCAGCGGGGATTGCTCCGCTGATCTCTGCTGGGCTGGTGGATGACAGATCCATCTCCGCTCACTGTGCGGAGACGGATCTGTCAGAACGGCGCTCTTCTCTATGGGAAATCGGATGACAATGGCCCGTATGTCCGTTGTCATCCGATCCGATCCCCAGACAGATGGAAAAATAGGGTTTCCATCCATTGGACTTTACAGAGCACGGATCGGAGAGAGGCGGATGTCAGCGGACATGTCACCACTGACATCCGTCACTCCATAGAGAAGAATGGGGCATCCGTTCAGGTCTTCCTGAAAAAATGGACAGGCAAACATGAACGGAACATCCATGTGAAAGGGGCCTAAAGGCTTGCTGAAACTTTCATAAAATCTTGCTTTTCACACTGCTCTTAGGACGTTGCAGTTAAAGGGATGAAAAAAAAAAAAATTGAAAAAACAGCGCTGGTCTACCCCTATTACCCTTTGATATATACCTTTGTTGGTAAACTTTAAATATAAAGTGCTTACAGTGAAAATTAAAATTGCTTACAGTCAAAAAATCAAATCTGTCAACTATACTAAATATATACTTTGCTATATAAAGTGCTTGCAGTGACACAACATGCAGTTTGAACAGTGCAATCCTTTAAATAATAATAGTGCAAGAAAAGTCGTATACAGTGCTCTGGCACTTCTTCAAAATGGTGATCCTAGTGCATCCACTCAGGTCACAAACCGAAGGTGCATCACACCCACCGGATATGTTGGACCTGTTAACCTTATGGTAAAACAAGTCAGAAAACATTCAGGTCTCTTAGGGGGGACCTTTCCCTCTGCAGTACATGGCAATGGATCCTTCCCGTATCACAGGGCTGTTGGTGATGACTTGTGGGGGGAGGTAATCAAAAGAGAACTCCACATGGTGTGATAACGTTTAAAAATGTATTGGTTTACAAACTAAAAGCATTTAAGAACCAAGTAAAAAACTTTCCAGATAGTCCTGTTAAACCCCTTTGCACTGGGAGGTGGCGCCCCGCTATTGAACGTCCACGGCGCGCTTTCCTCCCTCCGGGGCTCTGGTAGTGTGTGCGGATGAAAGCTTGATGCGTTTCATCGATTTTGGCAACGTTATTAAAACCTGCAACTTCCGCATGTGTCATTTCCTTTGTAGATGCCGGACGCGACTTTTTCTCTCGTCCCCTAGCTTGTTCTATTGGTAGTTAGAGCAGACCACCAGGAAGTAATTCATGAGCTCTTATTCTCTCTCCGAGGACATGTTGTGGAATTATGTCAGATGACGCAAGTGCTGTGTGGAGTGTAGATATACCGGTTAGCCCTAAATATGGCTCTAGAGGCCTGAAGACATGCCCACCTGGATCTTTTGTTAATATCATTAACTGATAAAGCGAATAGTGAATAATATATTGGAATAAATTAAAATGTGAAACGGGAAAAAGAAATAAGAAGAAAAAAAGAGGAAAGAAGGTTTTGATTTAAAAAATAAAATAAAGAATATAAAATTGAAAAAAAATATAAATTAAACAAAAAAGAAGGAAGAAAAATGAAAGGTGAAATAAAATAAAATAAAATACAATGAAATAAATAAAAATAAATAAAAAAAATTTGTATACCAGGCCTTGTGTGGATCCCAATTTAAATTGGCCATAAATAATTTATGATGGTCTGGTCTTTACATAATTAAATCGGTTAGAAATTTCAGATAAAACAGCTAATATCAAGATCTATGTTCAAGCCTGAGGGACTCAGACTACAAATTTCATGTATCCACCCTTGTTTTGTTTTGGGATACCGCTCTTGTCATATTCTTACTTCTCCAGTATATGTCTTTGCATTAGGATAATAGAACACCTGAATAATATCAGGAAGGGTTTGTCACATTTTAGAACGCATCACAACAGGGATCCAAGTTTGGTAAGAATATGTGGTATCGACAAAATAGGCATACACTGTATAGGCATACATTTAATTTATATTTTATTTTTCAAATAAAAACCTTCTTTCCTCTTTTTTTCCCTTATTTGTTTTTCCCGTTTCACCTTTTGATTTATTCCATTATTCGCTTTGTTATCAGTTAATGATATTAACAAAAGATCCAGGTGGGCATGTCTTCAGGCCTCTAGAGCCCTATTTAGGGCTAACACGTATATCTACACTCCACACAGCACATACGTCATCTGACATAATTCCACAACATGTCCTCGGAGAGAGAATAAGAGCTCATGAATTACGTCCTGGTGGTCTGTTCTAACTACCAATAGAGCAAACTAGGGGAGTAGAGAAAGGATAGCGTCCGGGTATCTATAGGGGAAATGACACAGGCAGAAGTTGCAGCTTTTGATAACGTCTACAAAATCGACGAAACGCGCTAAGCTTTCATCCGCACACACTACCAGAGCCCTGGAGGGAGGACCACCTCCCAGTGCAAAGGGGTTTATTTAACAGGACTATCTGGAAAGTTTTTTACTTTGTTTTAAATGCTTTTAGTTTGTAAACCAATACATTTTTAAACGTTATCACGCCATGTGGAGTTCTCTCTTTTGATTACCTCCCCCCACAAGCCATCACCAACAGCCCTGTGATACGGGAAGGATCAATTGCCATGTACTGCAGAGGGAAAGGTCCCCCCCAAGAGTTCTAAAGGTTTTCTGACTTGTTTTACCATAAGGTTAACAGGTCCAACATATCCGGTGGGTGTGATGCACCTTCGGTTTGTGACCTGAGTGGATGCACTAGGATCACCATTTTGAAGATGCACCAGAGCACTATATACTTTTCTTGCACTATTATTACTTAAAGGATTGCACTGTCCAAACTGCATGTTGTGTCACTGCAAGCACTTTATATAGCAAAGTATATATTTGACAGATTTAATTTTTTCTCTGTAAGCCATTTTAATTTTCACTGTAAGCACTTTATTCTTAAAGCTTACCAACAAAGGTATATATCAAAGGGGTAGACCAGCGCTGTTTTTTCCATTTTTTCAATTTGATTGGTTCCTTAAGTAACCCTTAAGCTGGATACACACTATCCAATATTCTGCAGATTTTTGTCTTCAGATTTACCAAAACCATATACTATGAGGTCAAACCTTAGGAGTTTCAATTTGTATGCAATCAGGTTGGCCCTTGCACTATATGGTTTTGGTAAATCTGAAGCAAATCTGACAACAAAAGTTACATAGTATGTATGGGGACTTACACAGCAGGGGGTTATTCATTCAATTTATTTATTTAAAATTATTTTCAACACACTCCTATTTTTCTGGCGCAAGTGCACATATTCACACTAGAGGGATGAGACAAACAATTCAGCACTGAGAGGGGTACTTACAAGGGTCAGCTTTTATTTATTTCTGTAAAACCTTTATCCCACAACTGTTTCTGTAACTGCTAAACCACTTCAGCTTCGTAAGGATTTACCCCCTTCCTGACCAGGCCATGTCCTCCCCCCCCCCCCCTCACAAATAGAGCTTTCTTTTGGTGGTATTTGATCATCTCTGCGGTTTTTATTTTTTGCGCTATAAACAAAGAGCAACGATTTTGAAAAAAGAACAATATTTTTTATTTTTGTGCTATAAACAAAAAAAAAAAAAAAACAATCATTTTGAAAAAAAAAATATATTTTTTACTTTCTGCTAAAATACATATCCAAAAAAATATATTAAGAAAACAAAATTTCTTTCTTCATCAACTTAGGCCAATATGTATTCTTCTCCAATAAGCATATATTGATTGGTTTGCGCAAAAGTTATAGCGCCTACAAAATAGGGAATAGATTTATGGACTTATTTTATTTTGATTGTTTTTACTGGTGATGATGGCGATTTTTAGTGGAACTGTAACATTGCGGCAAATCTGACCCTAAGGTGACACTTTTTGGGGACCAATGACACCAATACAGTGATCAGTGCTATAAAAATACACCGATTACTGTATAAATGACACTGGCAGTGAAGGGGTTAACACCAGGGGCGATCAAAGGGTTAAGTGTGTCCAAGGGAGGTGCTTTCTAACTCTAGGGGGAGTGTACTGACTGGGAGTACAGAGAAATCACTGTTCCTGATCATTAGGAACAGACTCCCCTGTCAGAACAGGGACCTGCCATGTTTATATAGGCAGATTCCTGTTCTGCCTCTCCGTACCACGATTGTGGGTGGCCGGCGGACATCGCGGTCATGCGCATCGGGTCTGGGGGCCGTGCACGTGCCTGCTGTATATACACTAAGCACTGTACCGGTACAGCGAATCGCGTAATAGAGCCACTGTGCAGCAGTATAACTGCGCCAGGCGGTCTCAAAGTGGTTAAAACGTGTTCAGATTTAATATGTTAGTCAAGTGCATCTAAAACTGCTATTGCATCGAACACTAACCTCCCCCCAGTTTGACAATGCTGCTGTCCAGAGTCATCTCCATGAATCCTCCAGTAGAGTGGTGACTTCCCAAGACAGGTAATGTTACTTGCTAGATTACCAGGTTAAAATAAAGGAAAAAAAATGAATGCAGCCACCCCATTTAAAGAGAAGCTATGGTCATTGTCACAGAGCTGGTCCTGGCTTCGGAAGGATCACGACCATATGGTGGGATCCGCCCACATGCCTGGACCTGGATGAGCACCCGGTTCAACCTCTCAGCGAGCCGCTAAGAACCTGAGCCGGCTGCTCCCACCCCATCCACAGCCCAGAGCTCCAGTGACCAAGGGGGTAGAGCAGAGAGCTGCTGATTGACAGTCACCAGCACTCTCTCAAGGTCAGAGCCGGTGGGGGGCAGATGCTGCATCCACCTAGGTTAGTATTATTCTGAAAAAAAAAAAAAAACTCATACATCTCTTAACTACTTCCCGCCTGGCCTATAGACAAATGACGCTGCAGACACAAGCAGGGGAGAGCCGATCGGCGGCTCTCCTGACAGGGTGGGGGGGGCACCAGGGAGCGCCCACCCAGGACCACCAGGTAGCCCACCTTAGACCACCAGGTAGGGGGGCACAGTGCCCAACATGGATGGCACTCAGTGCCCATTTCAGATGCCACCTAGGACTACCAGGGAATGCCCAACTTACAGTGCAATCTGTCCTTGCCGCCTATCTTTGTCCTCCAGTGTTGCCCACCAGTGCCACCTATAAGTGCCCAGTGCCACCCATTAGTGCCCATCAGTGCCGTTTATCAGTGCCACCTATCAGTGCCCGTCAGTGTTGCTTATCAGTGCCGCCTCATCATCAGTGCCCGTCAGTGCCGCCTCATCAGTGCCCATCAGTACTGCCTCATCACTGCCCGTCAGTGTAGCCTCATCAGTGCCCATCAGTGCTCATCAGTGATGGAGAAAATGTACTTATTTACAAAGTTTTGTGACAAACAGAGAAAAACTTTTTTTCCCAAAAAAAATTAAAGTTTTGCTTTTTGACATTAGTACGGTTTAAAGTTTCATTCCGGGATGTTATCAAAATGTGGAATGTGAGGCTCCCGTAGCACAGAAGGTTTTTTTTTTGCATGAAGGTAAAAAACCTTGAGGCTTTATAACCACTCATATATAAATCTTACATGTATATATGCTGTCTTCAGCTTGATATACTGTTTAGAAAATGCACATTGTTATATTTTTCCCTTCCACATTCCTATGTAGGAGGAAATGATTGCTAAACGCTGTGAGACACTGTGAAAAAGCTGATTGGAGGAAAGGCACACACCCCCTTCCCACACATGCAGAGCTGTGTCTGTGTATTGTTTAGCTGGCTGCTAATCTATTTTTAGCAACCTCCTCCGTCTCTAAATTCAATGTCCCGTCTACCAGAACGTGTGAGAACTTATCAGGCTGATAACAGAGCTACGGAGGAAGAGAGATAAGAAAAACACTACAGATAGATGTGTCCAACTCAAATTTCATGAATCGGGTTTACATCCATTTTAAGAAACACCATTTCCCAATCAGGTCCACTCCCTTTCTGATTGACAGCAGGAAGTGGGTGGATCCACAGCCAACAGCCTGCTATTGGCTATAGAACCTTTCCACTGTCTGCTGTCAATCATAAGGCGAGAGCAGACCTAATGGGGAACTAGTTCTTCTGCTAGTCCATTAGCGTCACTGGTTGCTAGGAGCCCATCAGCTGTGACAGAGAGCATCTTTGTCTTTACACTTAGCAGAGTGCTCATTTTATCCAGCACCGTTAACTCCTGCTGCTGTCAGTCAAATCCTGTGATTAAGGAGCAGGGGTTGGGCCAAGCCGTGCTGTCTGTGCCTCAGGCTGCAGGAAGCGTGACTCGGGATCGAGCACACAGGTGTGCCACAATAGGAAGTTACAAAAGAAACAAACAGGCAACCTTTGAGGACCAAAAAAATGCAGTGCTCAGCCAAGAAAACTTGAAGACACATCATGGTGACTTTCCTTCACAATCGGACTTGGCAGAAACCAATAGGAACCTGGTAAACCATGTACACTCTGGAGTCTGGTCAGAAGTGATCTTTGTAGAAGAATTGCAACTAAAAAGCCATAACTCCAACTTGGATGCACAAAAATACAAGAACGGGTGTGCAGAAAAATGGAAGCAGGTGCTCTGGATTAAGGAGTCCAAATGTGAAATACTTGGCTGTAACAGAAGGTAGTTTATTTGCTGAAGGCATAGACAGCGATACACGGGTGAGTGCCTGAAGGCAACAGTGAAGCATGGTGAATGTTCATTCAGGATTGGGGCTGCATTTCCACACATGAATTTGGGGATTTTATCAGAATGCAGAAAATAAGCCAGTGCCTATACTGATTGAAATGTGGCCAGTTCAGCAGGGGTCAAGTGAATTTTGATAAGGGTGTAGCTGTTCCTGCTCGTCAGAAGTCGATCAATGGATTGACTCCTGTCAAAGGGTCATGTTGGAGAATTTTTCTGGATCAGCAGCTGCAGCTATCTTTGCATTGGGTAATCTGACCAGCACAAGAGACCACCCAAACAGGATAGATAAAGTGATCCGATCACTATAGTACAGTACAGAAAAAAAAAAAAAAAAAACTGACGAAATGATGTGATGCATAATACCTGTACAACTGGCCGGGTTGGGGTTTGGAGTCAGATCTTTATTGTATATTTTTATTTTAAGTCTATCCAGTTCAACCAACAGAGGAAACACACAGACACAAAATCTCTATATATATACACAATCCTACACCCACAGTTTATCCAGGAGGAAGGCAAAAAAAAACAAAAAAAAAACAAAGCATGGTCCAATTTGCTCCAGGGGGAAAAAAAAAATCCTTCCTGATCCCCCATTATCTTAAAGAGCTACAGGTGCCCCTGGTATAAGACACCTTTGTATGCAAGATACCTAGTCCCCCTCTGGGCACTGTACTGCCAGCCCCTATTTTTCTACAGGACACTGTAGTGAGATCCCTTAATTATCGGCATATAACACGCATCCCCCCCCCCCCCCCCGAAAATCAGGAGGAAATCATGTGTGCATTTTATATGCCAATACTTTTTTGGGCTGCTTCATGGGGGGGGGGGGGGGCAAGCGCTGCCAGATTACACAGATCGGGGATCTCCCGTTTAGGAGCCGGTCCAGGAGGCCATTGAGTAAACCCCGCTCTGTGTAATATAATCTCCATACACAGGTGAGGCTGCAGATGGCCACTGATCAGGCTGCATTAATGGGTAATGGTGAGGCTGCAGATGGGCAATGTTGAGGCTGCAGATGGGCACGGCTCAGGCTGCAATGGTGAGGCTGCAGATGGGCACTGATCAGGCTGCAATGGTGAGGCTGCAGATGGGCACTGATCAGTATGAAATGGTGAGGCTGCAGATGGGCACTGATCAGGCTGCATTAATGGACACTAATCAGGCTGTATTGATGAGCAATGGTGAGGCTGCAGATGGGCACAGATCAGGCTGCAACGGTGAGGCTGCAGATGGGCACTGATCAAGCTGCAATGGTGAGGCTGCAGATGGGCACTGATCAGGCTGCAATGGCGAGGCTGCAGATGGGCACTGATCAGGCTGCAATGGCGAGGCTGCAGATGGGCACTGATCAGGCTGCATTAATGGACACTAATCAGGCTGCATTGATGGGCAATGGTGAGGCTACAGATGGGCACAGATCAAGCTGCAATGGTGAGGCTGCAGATGGGCACTGATCAGGCTGCATTGATGGATACTGATCAGGCTGCAGATGGGCACTGATAAGGTTGTATTGATGGGCACTGACCCTTATTTTGCTTCCAAGTTTTTTATTTAAAATTTTACATTTTTTCCTGAAACTTCCCTCTTAAAATGAAGGTGCATGTTATACGCCAATAAATAAGGGTAACTTCCAGCAGTGACCAATCTGGGACCAAGTATCTAAAAGCACACTTTTTCCTTGGTTTCAGTTTTCAGAAATCAGTCCCATGCAGACTGACTATTTACAAGTACATAACAGCCATTTACTTTGAAAGCATGCAAAAATCAATCATTTTAACATTATGCTGAATCAATACTGTCTTAATTTTACCAAGTAACTGGCTACACTTTCTGACGCAGGGGACCAAAAGCTTTCATTGATAAATACTTGGACTGTACTTCAAAGCATACGAAACGCCACCAGCCTGTTTCATAGCTCTCAGCAGGAGAAAGAAAACCAGGTCATATATCCTCTGGAGGCTGTAGCTAGGAGGCAGCTGCTTCTAAATTAAAATGTGGTAAGCTAAAGGAATATGGATGGAAAATGGTTTCTTTTTTTTCCCCTTCAGTCTTACTTCATTTTACCAACTTTCCTATTTTAAGGCAGTGAAGGATAGTTCAACTTTCAAAGAAACAAAAATAATTGCATATACAAGCAAACAACACAAACCATTTGTTTGCATTACATGTAAGGCACTTCCTACTGACAGATAACAAATGCAGAATACTCTGTAAAATTTCCGTTGTTACTTGTATCTCACAATCTCAGCTATGAATAAAGAAAACACCAAAGACAGCAACTGACATTGTATTACCTTTTAGCACTGGGAAGCAGTTGTGATATTTTTGAGTATGGGGAAAAAATAGATAAAAAAAAAACGATATGCTGCCCAAATGTCTGATATCTACATTTAACCTACCCCTTAACCACTTCATTACTGGGCACTTCCTGCCCAGGCCAATTTTCAGCTTTGAGCGCTGTCACACTTCGAATGACAATTGCAAGGTCATGCAACACTGTACCTAAACTAAATTTTTATAATTTTGTTCCCACAAATAGAGCTTTCTTTTGGAGGAATTTAATCACCACTGGGCTTTTTACTTTTTGCCAAATAAACGAAAAAAGCCTGAAAATTTTGAAAGCAAATGTGTTTCTGTTATACATTGCAAATAAATAATTGTTCTTCATAAATTTAGGTCAAAGTGTATTCTGCTACATTTCTTTGGTGAAAATAGCAAAAATCAGTGTAGATTTAGTCTGTAGGAAAGTTATAGAATCCACAAACTATGGGACATAGCTGAAAATGTATCAATCCTGATATACTGATGGTCTATCTCATTTCTCGAGGCCCGAAAAACACAGTACAAGACAGTAAAAATACCCCACAAATGACCTCATTTTGGAAAGTAGACAATCCAAGATATTTAGTAAGAGGCATGGCGAGTTTTTTTTCTTTTGAAGTTGTAATTTATGTCAGAATTTTTTGTAAAATTAAGAAATATTAGCAATAGAATATTACCATAGTAGCACTGTACTACTCTGCGGAAGTGATCAGGATTCTTTTTTTTTTTTTTTTTTTTTTAAACATTTTATTTGCTAATAGTAGCGCATTACATTGGCATAAGCAAGCATTTTACTTAATGAAACTGATTTATTCATTTGGTTTTGTTTTGATTAGCTGTGATTGGCCAGAGCTATAAGTGGTTGTATACCCAGTGCAGCAATTGGCCTCAGGTCACACACAGAGACGAAACAAATCCTCATACATATGTTGTACCCGTCTATCTGCAGTTCTGCAGTTTTCTTTCCTCTACAATACATCCATTCAAAGTCCAAAATGTATAAGTTTGTCTGAGCGGTTAGAAAAAAAGTCACCGTCAAATCAACTGCAGATCCCTCCCCTGTCACCATTTTTCTCTTGGTGTCAGGAAAACTTGTCAGAAGTGATAGAGGAATGAAGCAGCAGACAGAAATGACACTTTGTGCTTTTAACTTTGACCAGTACACACTATAGAGGAATATGCGTTGATCATATTTCATGTCTGAAGTTTACAACCACTTTAATCACTTTAGGGTCAGCCCTATAACAGTTTTACTGCTACAGGGCGGCACCTGTGCACCGGATCACATATATAAACGTGATCCGACACTTCCAAGTAGGGGGTGAGCATGCACACTCGTCGGCTCGCTTCTGCTGATTACACACAGTGAAAGCCGATCGGTGGGTCCCGGGTACTCGATGCCCTCCGGCACCTGCTGATCGGCAGCCTTAGAGAGGCAGAACCGTATGTAAACCTATGTAAACAAGATAGATCGCTGTTCTGACAGGAGAGAAGGGATGGAGTTTGTGTCTTTGCAAAGCAAGGAATAAATTCCATCTCTTCCCCTAGTAAAAGCACCTTCCACAGTAACAGGCTTGGCACCCTTTAATCCCCCTGATGTTAATCTTTTTCCAGCCAGTGTCATTAGTACAGAGACTGTACTTATTTTTAGCACTGATCACTATAAGTATTTGTGTCACTGATTTCCAAAAAGTGTCAAAAGCGTTTGAAAGTGTCAATCTGTGTCAGAATGTCAACCGCAATGTCGCAGTACTGCTATAGGTTCCTAATCACCGCCATTACTAGTAAAATAAATACAAATTTTCCATAGTTTGTAGACGCTACAACTTTTGCGCAAACCAATCAATATACGCTTATTGGGTTTTTTTTACCAAAAATATGTAGCAGAATACATATTGGCCTTAATTTATGAAGAAATTAGATTTTTTTACTTTTTTTATTGGATGTGTTTTATAGCAGAAAGTAAACAAAAATATTGTTTTTTTTATTTCCAAAATTGTTGGCTTTTTTTGTTTCTAGCGCAAAAAATAAAAAATAAAAAATGCAGAGGTGATCAAATACCACCAAAAGAAAAAACTCTATTTGTGGGAAAAAAGGACAAATTTTATTTGGGCACAACATCGCATGACTGCGCAATTGCCAGTTAAAAGTAACGCAGTGCCGTATCACAAAAAATGGCCTGGGGAACTCTTCCGGAGGCCAAGTGGTTAAAGCCAGACTCAGGGAAACTGAAAATAATTCCTTGCAGTGGGGCTGCTCATTTCATCTGTCAAGAAGAGAAGCACCTTTACTTATTTTATCCCCACTCCTTTAGCAGATGGCACTCCCCCTCCCCCCCCCCCCCAACTCTCCAGCGGTGGACGATCCTTCGGTGTCCATATGTCCAATGTAGGGCTATGGACCCTGCACTGGTCTTGATGACATCAGGACCTTATGCCAGTGGTGCATAGAGGAATAGACACTGAAGGGCCCGGGACTGGTCTAGCAGCAGGGGGGAGCAGAGGCTCAGGTAAGTAACTGTACTTTTTTTCTGTGTCCCTTAGAACTAAAACAGCAATTAACGCTGCCTACTGGATTCTTGAAGGCAGCCCTGATGAGGCACAAGGCCCACCCTCCAGTGCTGTGTGTCCCTGGTCCTAAAGCCTGCTCCACGTGCAGGCATCATTCTCACCTAGGTGAGAGTAAAGGTAGGGAGCAAGAGGGACCAGGACAAAAAAGTAAACAGACACACAGAAGAGGTAAAGTTAGGTAAAGGTAAAAGAAATCAGTGTTTCTTGTGGGTGAAGGTCTGCTTTAACCTACTGATTATATAGAATTGCTGTATAGATGTGGAGGGATAGTAAATACTAAATCAGTCATATACCAGGAGGTCATCAACCTAACAATAAATATCATAAACAGAAAAAGAAAGAAAATGGGCATTTGGGCATGGGTTTTGTAAGTACGGTGGGATCTTTGGTGTTTGTGTGTTCCCCCGCTCCCTCCCTCCGTTCATGTGTCTCCTCCTCCCCTGGATAGAATACTTTTTACTTGAATGTGAAAATTGAGTACTGTCTGTAATATTTTTTTTTATTTGCACTAACATACAATTTTTTAGGACAAGTTTTCGGAGTGTGTCCCCTTCTTCAAAGTCCAAGCAGTACTGCTTGGACCTTGAAGAAGGGGACATACCCCGAAAGCTTGTCCTGAAGAATTGTATGTTAGTGCAAATAAAAAAAAAAGTATCGCGGACAGTACTCAATTTTCTCTGCCGCAATTGCACTAATACAGCTACAATGCCCTCAAGCATTAATTTGAATGTGAATCATTTTATTATCATTGGAGAACACGTACACAAACCCCTTGCATCAAGCTATGCAGCATATTCATGGTTGTGTTTTTGATTTATAGATTAAAAACTGTATGTAACAAGGCATCTGTCATTTGGAAATGTGAAGTCCTGAAGTTATATCTAGGTCAGGTGTTGTGGTAAGATCTATAAAGCATTATTTCTATCCTTGATGAAAATCATTAGGTTTGATTTAGGATTATGTGCATATTGACAGAATTATTTTTACAACTTTTCAGATATTCCCATGTTGCCCTTGATGAAGCAGCTGAGGACTGCGAACCACGTCGGCAATATTCAGCGAGCAATGCCATTATTCACACATATGTATTGATTTTAATATCTGGTGTATGATTATATTTGTAAATTTTACACGGTGACTATGCATTAGCCTACCATTCATTTTAATCAAATTGAATAAATACATGGTTTTATTTAATTGTGTTGTTGGCTCTAGAAAAGTCCCTTTATTTCTGAAGGTGATCCTTCAAATGTTGCTTCTATGGTATTTGGGATATGGCACTATACGCCTATTCCCTGAGAGGTGGTAATTTTTCTTATAGTTTCTTTCTTTTTCTGTTGGATAACCTACTGATTAAGAATGACCTTGTCCTGAGCACCACCACACACCCATTGTGCAATTTTCCTATAGGTTTCTAAGGAGCTTGCAATGATTTTGTAATATTATACAGTGCAGAATTGATTAGACGGTATATGGTTTATCATCCAACATCTTTCAGTTTTCCTAATTAGGTTGCCTTTTGTGAAATCAATTTATCACAATATCTAAACCGGACGCACATGAACTGGTTAAATAACAGCCTTCAACTTATTTCAACTCAGATTAAAATGTTTTTCTTTCAAAAAGATATCTATTGTTACTGGCAGAAAAATAGGCTTCCTTCCAAGCCAGATGATACGATTGCACATTTATATTTTACTTTCCTCAGGAATTCACACGCCCCCTGTTCGCATCCTGTTATTCACAGACCGCTTCATCTTAGCTCGAGCTATAGTTTGAGCAATAAATAGAGCCAGTCAGTGTGTCCCTGCATCCTAGCCAACAAATTACAATCACTGTACACTATATACTTACACAGGAGGTTACATAACAAAGTAGCTTCAGGTAATTATTCCTGAGAGATTACGTCTTTTTTCTTCAACCTAATGTGAACATCTCGAACACCTTGATTATAAACACAAACTTCTAAACAACAGTTCCGCCTTACGTTTAAGATGAACTGCCCATAGTATTTGGTTCCTGCGCAGGGCAGCTACATTACCTAACAGCGTACATTACTGCAGTTCAACAAGTCATAGGGAAACTATAAGTGATTTCCTCCGCTTCCTTCATATTTCATCTAAGTGTAACATGAGGATGATAAAGGAAATGTTAAAAGATGTTTACAGATTTAATAGGTTGTGTTTGGAGGTGACCTAGGAGGCATGGTGCAAAGCTGGAGCGGTCAATGGTATAAAACATGAATTGTAGTTCAATATAACAGATCTTCCTGAGCTAAACAGGGTCAGCTGGTACCAACAACTTGTTGGTATCAGCTGACCCTGTTTAGCTCAGGAAGATATGTTATATTGAACTACAACCATGTTAAGCAATGTCCACAACATTGACAGCTCCTGCCTTACATTCAGACCCCTTTTACACTGAGGTAGTTTTCAGGCATTTTATAGCTAGAGATAGCGCCTGAAAACTGCCTCCCATTCATTGTAATGTGTGCTTTCACACTCGGGCAGGCGGGACGGTAGAAAAAGTCCTGCAAGCAGCATCTTTGGGGCAGGTTTGGAGTGCTGTAAGAAGAGCACCAAAAACGCCTCTGCCCATTGAAATGAATTGGCAGTGCTTCAAAAGCGCTGCAAAACTGGTGTTTTTTGGATCTTTTAAGGTTAAGTTCTCAAGTGACCTGAAGAAAACCACCCCGCTAGTGCCCCAAAAAGCGCAGCTAAAGCACCGCAAAAATGACCGGCGATTTAGCGTTGTTCTAGCGGCACTTCAGTGTGAAAGGGGTCTTAAAATGACCCTGTCACTGATCTAGAGTCTGATCCTGGGAAATCGTTTTTTGAAGTCCGATATGAAACTGATATTTCTGGGAGTGCTGCCTTTTCTTTTCAACCCCATGTAGAAACGCAAAGTTAAAACACAAAAATATCAATTAGGAGAAAAGAAGTGCATTTCCCTTCTTTCTCAATGTTTAATATTGAAACAAACACATCATATCAGGAAAAATCATAACTCAGATCTTACCTTCAAAAAAGCCCTTGGCCCTGAGAAAACTGACACTTAGCCTGAGCACAGAAAGTTTATCAAGTTTAGATATGATCTCCTGCGGGAAGGGTAAGAGGCTGGCTAATCTGTCAAGTTCGGTATTGAGACGGTCCCTGTGCCTCTTGGATGGGTTTGACTTGACTCCATCAGGCGGTGTTGGCTTGGCCCTATCAAGAAGAAAAAAAGAAAATGATAAATATCTGATCATGCATTACGGAAAACACCAAAATGTCTCCCCCTACAGCATAAAACCTGCTAATCTGATATATATGTAACATCTTAAATACTTTGAATATTAACAGATCTGATATAAACAATCGTATCATAAACCTGTAAAAAACAAGCCATCACAGAAGTCTTCTCACATCACAACACACTGGGGTTGACTTACTAAAGGAATAGAATGTGTTTACCCAGTAAAGTAAGTGTTGCTAAGCAAGGTTCATATAATATATATATTTATATTTATTTATTGAATATATGTTTAATATATCAAGTACAGAACTAAAATAAAAAAAAAAAAATAAAAAAAAAAAAACACAATTGTTGACACATGATGAGACAGTCAAAGTGAACAGCGCTTCACCCTTTCTACCAACTTTTCTCAACCCCTTGACGCGGAAAAAACACATATATGCAGCTTCACTGGACTGGGCTTCTTGCCATGAGGATGCATATATGTGTATCTGTCTTTATGCTGGTAGCACGCACGCTCCCAGCAGAAACCGGGATCTCACCGAGATCCCTGGGTCCTGTACCAATGATCAGGACCCTCTGATTGGCTACCACAGTGACTGAAGTCTGCCCCTGTGATGTTTCTCGCTCTGTGAACGGGGAGGAAAGATACATTGTATCTTTCTTTCTCCTTGCAGAGAGGGGAAAAAAAACTGTAAAAAAAAAAATAATAAATAACAAATAAAAGAAAAAATACCTACATCAAGATTTCATCTGGGTCAGGGCCAGTGTTGAAGTCAAGGGTCAAGGTCTGTATATTTTGTTTTTGTTAATGTCAGTGTGTGTTTAGGTAGTAAAAAAAAAAAAAAAAAAAAAACAATAAGTACCATTGTTTCTGGGCCAGTTTTCCTAGAATAATAAAGAAATATCAGCAGATATCCATAATGATTTACCACCAAATGAAAGCACAATTTGTCCTGAAAAAAACAAAGGTATAATCCACCTGGATGTTAGGGGTGCGCATCTTCACTGGCCTCACAATTCAATTACAATCAGGTCAATGATTCAATTTGATTCCGCAATTTCATCACGATGCATCACGATTAGGATACAAGGGGTGTCAGTGGGTCGGTGGTGAGGGGTGTCAGGGGGTGAGGGGTGTCAGGAGTGGGGGACTGTGGGGAGTGGGGGACTGTGGGGAGTGGGGGACTGTGGGGAGTG
>BLSH010144960.1:1284055-1294453 GCA_018402905.1 Glandirana rugosa | reverse complement strand
AGGGGTGTCAGGGGGTGTCAGGGGTGTCAGGGGGTGAGGGGTGTCAGGGGGTGAGGGGTGTCAGGTGTCTTATTTCTTCCCAATTGTCGGACCGGTCATTGAAACCCCAAATTACATTTAACTTAGTAGATTAGTCCAGTTATCCTTCATGCAGCAGAGTTATGTTGCAACATACCATGGTGTCTCTCTCGGCGCTCATTACCGCCCAGCCCACCTCTCTCCTCTCCGTCAGATGTCAGCGGTGGATTCCTCAGCCCCGCCCGCCTCTCTTCTGATTTGTCAGCTACAGTCAGCGGGCAGGGCTGAGGAATCCACCACTAACGTCTTTCCGGAGAGGAGAGAGGCAGGCAGCGGGCTGGGCAGTAACGAACGAGACACCACGGTATGTTGCTACACAAGTCTGCTGCATGTAGGATAACTGGACTAATCTACTAATTAAAAATGTCATTTGGGGTTTCAATGACAGGTCTGACAAGACATCCGGGCGGTTCACAAATAGGAGACTTGTCAGGCGACTTGAGTCGCCTAAGTCGACTTAGAAAAAGGCTCCTGTACGACTTGGGGGCGACTTGCATTGACTTCTATTACAGAAGTCATTTGCAAGTCGTGTTGTGCCGAGGTCGCCCACAAGTCAGATGACGTCACCCATAACCGATTATGGGTAGCCGCTGCATCGATGCCGCATCGCGGACGTCCGAATTGCGATGCATCAATTTCAGTACCCCTACTGGTTGTACATAGTAGTTGTGATGATACGTACAGTTTTACTAACACGTTAAATTAATTTGTGCCTTAGCACTCGGTTCGGTGCAGTGCATTTAAAAGAAAAGGAGGTAAGAAGCTTTTTTTCCACCTACATGCAACACACATGCGCAAGTAATGTGTGAAGCAAGCCTTATAGGCAAGGTGTATTCTTTCAAAGATTAAAGGTAACTTTTAATGCAGAAGAGAAAGTCAGCGCTAAGGCCTCCTTCACATGGGGGTACTTAACCGTACAATCGTTCAAGGGGTGTAATTGCCTGCACGTGGATGCACTGGTGGGGAACCACAGAACCACATGCACCCACATGACTGTCAAATCAGGAGCAGTGGCTGTATTCATGCAACCCCTGTGTCCCAAATGACATGAATGGAACTGCCTGCACAAGTATGAACAATATACCTCTGCATCCCATTGTGGGCAAACACTGTGCCAAATGCCTCAGAGCACAAGAGTGGTGTTTAGGCCTACGGCAGCAGCCATATTAAAAAAAAAAATGCAGATCTCTGAATTTTTCTTATTTCTTTTAGACCCCTTTCACACCAAAACGTTTTTCAGGCGCTTTTGCGGTAAAAATAGCGATAGAAAAGCGCCTGAGGCGGTGCGCTTGCAGGACGGTAAAAAAGTCTGCAAGCCGCATCTTTGCAGTGGTGTGGGAGCGGCTCCTATACCGCCCCTGCCCATTGAAAACAATGGGGTAGCGCTCTCAAATCGCTGAACACTGCTTTGGGAGCGCCGCTAACTGACACTTTTAACCCCTTGTGGGGAGGGTTAAAAGTGCACCGCCGCAGCCCAAATAGCGACACCATAGCGCCGCTAGAACGAGCAGTAAAGCTAACGCTCGGGCGGCCCTGGTGTGAAAGGGGTCTTACAGTACAACTTTTACAAACATACTCAATTTCCTTTCCACAATACATAAAACCGTTTACCGTTACCATTTAGGAGACATTTACATTACATGCAGCCAGTGACATCACTGGCACATGCGCTCTGAAGGAACGCCCACGGGTGCCGTTCCTTCCAAGCCCTGTGTTGTGAAGGTCGGCTCCCATGCACATGGGCGGGAAGAAACTCCGTGGAAAATATCAGCTGTCTCAGCGGTGCAACAGCTTTGTTCGAAGGTAAGTATTTCAGAATTACCAGCTTATGCCTTTGTCTTACAGGGTTTTTTTTCAGAATTTACAACCTCTTTAAGCTGGGTACACACTACAGTTTTTTTTTTTTGTGCAAGCCTGTAGGTTGCATGAAAAAAAAAAAAAAAACTCTCAGCTCCGGACGGAGACACTATTAGCCATGCAAGTTTAGTCCAGTGATCTCCCCCTCTGAGCTGTTGTGTCCCACCAGAACACTCTGTTCAGCGATCTTTGCCATTGGCTGAGAGCGCTGATTGGGAGTTGGTCGGCTGCTGGTTTTCCAGCATGCTGCTGTCGGACAGACCGACGTACACACAGGCAGAATATCGGCCTTTTTTTTGAATTGGCAAATGTCTCCTGAAATTCTGCCTGTGTGTACGGGGCTTTAGTTACAGCTAGTACCGAATCTTGTAAACAAATGCCTTCTGGCACCATTTCTAGCTTCCTCTGAAGCTGGCCTGACAGGCTGCTAAATTCTAGATGAATTGGTCTATCCCTACTATTATACATGATGGCTAGGAGGAAGACTGTGTATGTAAAATTGTATTAAACATCAGCAGTTTAACCTTATGCTAAATAAGGACAGAGAAAGTTTTATCATTACTATCAGAGAATGAACTTTACAGGTATTTTCACTGTTACATTCTACATTATGTGCTGTGTTATATAAACTCACACAAACACCGATTTTCAGCTGTTACTGTAGAAGGCAGAATGTACTTACATAAAAAGGAAGTCCGATTGTGCAACTGACTCGATGGTGAAATATTTACTTATGAATATTTATTGTAATAGTATCTCTACACAAGCAACTAGCAAAAGAGTGTAGGCATATATTTGAGCAATAGAAATATCTATAGTATATATATATAGTGAAAATAAGAAACAAGGCATCTACACAAATACAACTGTATAAGAGTGGGACATAGCTTTTCTGGGATTTTCTATACATAAATTATCACATCCCACACAAAGCACTTGCTGTTTAAGAACATAAAAGGCAACTGAAGCACAAAACAGCACTTTGGTATAGCATTACAGCATACTGTATTTGTCATAGAAAAAACTGCTGTGCTCCAACTTACAGTCTTGTGAGCTATGACACAGCAATACATTTTGTTTGAACAAAGATTACGGAGATTCAAGTCCTGTTTTATGTTTGTAATGTCCTCCAATTAAGTTCAAAGGAATGTTACTATACTGGGGAATTCCAGGAGCCAATGCCTGGAGACTGTATAATGCTACTCCAGATTGGTGGGGCACAAAATATTGAGATTTAATAACTATTAAAGTGGAACTAAAGTTTTTCTTTTGAAAGCAGATAGTCAAGACAAATAGGATGTGAGTGTCGCTTCGACCAAAAATGTTGAATATCTAGCTGCTAGCATAATTCTTCCGCACACCACGAGTGCCTGGAAGTTACGTCATCTCCGAATGGCCAATCAAGACAGCTGAAGATTTCTGACTAGGAAGAAGAATGGGGGAAGATGGCAAGAATGGGGTGGCAAGGGAGAGTATGGATGTCTCGTCACAGGGGGGCGCTGTCTGAGGCAAGTCACCCATAATGTGAACATTTTCTGTGCATTTGCTGTTGCACCTTGCGGCAAGAGCCCTGGTGTCCCCAACTCATTAAGGCCCCTTTCACACTTGTGTGACTTTCCCTGCAACTTGGGACTGCAAGGTCGCATGATAAGTCGTACCCAATGATTTCCAATGAGTACCGTCCCTGCACTACTTTGGTCTGATTTTGATGCGACTTAAGGTCCATAGACCTCAGGATTACACAGGTATTGCTTCAAGTCGCATCCAAATCGTGGCAAAATTGCGGTAAAAGTGCGTGACTTTCAAGTTGCACAAGTGTGAAAGGGGCCTTAGTGCCACTTTAAACCAAAGTATTACATTAGGGCTTGTAGTGAAAATTTAGGATAAATCTCCATTAAAATGAAACTGTTCTCCAATTATGAGCTTACCAGGTATGCAGCAATGGGTGCATGGCCCTGGATGCACACATTGTCTGCATTCAGGACCCTGCACCTGTCTCGGTGTAACTGTTAAACTCAGATGTGTGTACAGCAACTGCTTCTCCGTTAAAGAGGAGCTCCAGTGTCCTGTGTAAAAATGAAAAGTCAGCAGCTACAAAAATTGTACCTGCTGACTTTTAATAAACAGCCACTCACCTGTCCCATGATCCAACTGTATCCTCACCCGGGCTAGTTCTTCACTAGCCTTCGGGTTCCCGGCACCGACATCTTAACTGTGGGCACCCGGCTGTGAAGCCACAAGCTGCGCATGCGTGAGCTGCACATTGGGAATGGTGCCACAGTCTTCATGGACATGGGACTGGGGGGGGAGGGGGTGTCGCTTTCAGAGTGGAATTGGGAGCGCCTATCTGTCAAACCCCCCCTCCTTAAAACTGCCATTCTTGAGAGAGGCAGGCGGCCTTAAAGCAGAACTTCCCCTTTTGGGTGGAGTTCTGCTTTAAGTAACATAGGCTACCTGCATACACCTCCACGCTTCTATAGACACATACGTTTCTTCACACTCCACAAGCCTCTGAGTCCACAAGTATGAACCCTTAGAAAGAAACATATTAATTAATTTAATGCTCACATTATTATTATTATTATTATTTTAGGTACTTCTATAGCGCCGTCAATTTACGCAGCGCTTTACATATATATATTTTACATTCACATCAGTCCCTACCCTCAAGGAGCTTACAATCTAAAGTCCCTAAACTCGCATTCATACATATACTAGGGACAATTTAGACAGGATCTAACTTACCTACCAGCATGTCTTTGGAGTTATTATGGGCACAGGTGCATTATAAAGTGTGCCAATTAGTAATTTTAACCAAACATTCAAAGTGTCCCAAAAGCTGTACATCAAGACAGACCCGCTATGTAATGGCGATTGGAAGTCTCAGCCTGGACCCCCACCAGGCCATGCCCCCAGCATGTTTCACTCTGCCCCTTGGAGCTTTGCAGAGCAAAACACGTTGGGGGTGAGGCCCAGGCTGAGACTTCCAATCACCATTACACAGCAGGTCTGTCTTGATGTGCGGCTGTTGGGACACTTGATGTTTGCTACGATTGTAGCAAAGACGAGCTCCCTGCCCAACCAGCACTCACGGCAGTGGGCACATGATTAGTGTTCCTGCATAACCTGGACAGCTCACATTCACATCTTTTGGTTCGCAATTAGTCATTTTAAATTGCTTTAAATTCTGACATGTAAAAAATACAACACAACACAAAAAATTATTCAAAAACACATAATTCCAACTTTTCCAAAAAGAGAATACAGGCACACACACACTGACCAAAAAAAAAAGTGCATTTATTATTATTTTTTTTGCCATTAGAGCAGCTGCAGATCCACAGGGCTGGAAAAAGTTATCAGTGGACTACAAGTACAGTGACTGCCACAGTGGCAAATGGGACTCCCCATTTATAGATCTCTGAATAAAAACCTAGTGTCTAGTAAGGAAAGGAGGGGGGAAGTTAGGGGTGAGGGATTGTGGAATGAGACTATGGGGTTGATTTACTAAAGGCAAATCCACTCTGCACTGCAAGTACACTTGGAAGTACAGTCACTTTAGATTGGAGGGGAAGATCTGAAATAAGTCGAAGATCTGAAATGAGAGGGAAGATCTGCTGATTTTATCATCCAATCATGTGAAAGCAAAAATGCTGTTTTTTATTTTCCTTGCATGTCCCTCTCAGATCTACAGTGACTGCACTTCCAAGTGCACTTGTAGTGCAGAGTGGATTTGCCTTTTATAAATAAACCTCTATGTTTGATGTTACACCCTAATTATGGGTGTAACACGAAGCAAGGTCAGAAAGGTGGGCTTTAGTCCTTCAATTCTAAGCATCTGATTATGCTTTAGGCTAAAGAATGAGGTTATTTGTTTGCTGCAAGAAGGAGAAAAAGCATTTCCCCAATCTCCCATCAATGTAATCAACAACAATATTGTAATTTTCTGGCAACTCACAAGAAGAGATGAGGCGCTACGTAAACTGTTGGCGCTATATTCTGTATAATAATATTAATAATAATAATAATAATGAGGCAACAGGGCTTTGATCTACATGTATGCACATAGCCCAGTCCAAAAATACTGCACAAGACCGCTCTCCTCACCTTTACAAAAAAGCTGCATATGCATATAAACAGGGTCTGTAGAAAAAAAAAAATGTGCAGCTTTAACCAAAGATGAATAATGCCCTTGCTACAGGTTTAGGCCATTTTATGTACTTCATGAAGCCTGATTGGAAAATTCCCAGGACGGTGCTAAGAGAGGCCCAGCTATGACTGTTCACCTTCAGAAGTGAGCTCTCTCTGAGGGCATCAGGGGAAAGAAAGCCTGTGAGGGGGTTTAAAGAGAAACCAAAATCACTATGTGTGCGCCAATAGGCGCTAACATTGAGACATCTACATAAGCTATCAATACTTTAACATTGAGAGATTACTGAATTATGCAAGAGACTGCTGAGATGTGATGTAATGTATAATGTGAGAAGATTAACAAGGAAATAGATTTTTTTAAAACCAGTTTAACCTCTAAAGTCCAATTCAAGTAGAGCAGATGATCAGATAAATAAACCTTTTATTATTCTCCAAGACCCACGGCAAGGGATACACTTTAAGTTGCCTGGAGTGGGCTTTAGGTTATTAGCAAGAACCCCCATAGTGTTAAAGAATAATAAAATAAAAAAGATGGATTATTTTAATCTAATCATGCCGAGGAGTTTGAAACCATTTGTGAGGATCTTATTCTCCATGATCAGTAGAAGTATTTCCATTTAGTTCTGGAGAGTAGATTAACGATGAGTTACATAAATGTGAAATCTGGGGAGAGATTTGAGGCTGTGTAGATGCTGACCTGACCATAGAAGATACCTTGCCCAATGCGTCACTGGCCTTCTGGAGAAAAAGGAAGATGGGGATGGCAATAGAACTGCTATAATCCTGGGAGGGGGAAGTAAAATAACCTGCACATGTTACATTTAGACACTGCCTAGCCAGCATACAGGAAACATGACAAAATATATCTAAAGATAGAGCTGCCTTAAAGAATAACTACAAAAGGTAAAATCGTTAAAGCTGCCATTGCTGACTTTTGTTCTTAAAGAGGAGCTCCAGTTTCCCCCAGAAAAATACAAATCCTGTAGCTGCTGACTTCTAATATAAGGACACTTAGGCCTCATGCACACCGCTGCCTCTAAACCAGGGCTTGACAAAATTTGCCTTGAATCTAGGAGCCAGCTAAAAAAGTTAGGAGCCAGTTTTTTTATAGCGTAGTGTTGGGTTGTCAGCGCCCCCCGGGGTAAGACAAGTAATTTGCGCCCCTAACCCTAACTTCTCACAGCAGAGCAGCCAGTCAATAACTCCACCGTTACATCAGGGTTATAAGCTGGCCAGAAAGAGTGCCACTAAAAAATCTGTTATGGGGGAAACTCCTTATTATGCCGAATGCATCGTGACTGCGGCATGTAAAACGCCCTCATCTCCTGCCTAATGGAGCTTAAGAGTGGCAAAAACATGTCTCTACTGCACATTTTTACCACCCAACTTGCACATCTAAACAAAGCCTTAGTGACATTGTAAATAAAATACAAAAAAAAAAAGGTGAAAAGTATTCCAGCGCTGCTGATCTTATGCTGCCTCTTTGCAGCCACTTCCTGCCTACAATTGTGTCCCCCACAGTGACTTTTCATTGCTCTGGTGGGTTTCCAGTCACCATGAAATACTGGAGCCCAGCTGCACATAGAATGGTAATTGTTGCTGGTACACAGGGCTTTATCACAATTTTGTTGCTTAGAATAACGGTCACGTTTCTCGCGGTGTAACATCAACTTTCATATTATACAAAAAAAAAAAAATGGGCTAACTTTACTGTTTAGTTTTTTTTTTATTCATTAAAAGTGTATTTTTTTCCAAAAAATTGCGCTTGAAAGACCGCTGCGCAAATACCATGTGACATAAAATATTGCAGCAACCGCCATTTTATTCTCTAGGGTCTCTGCTAAAAAATAATATACAATGTTTGGGGGTTCTAAGTTATTTTCTAGCAGAAAATATTGGATATTTAATTGTAAGCCACTAATGTGAGAAAGGTTTAGTCTTTAAATGGTTAAACTTTCCTAATACAGCCGGAGATAATTGATTTGAAAGAAGAAGATACATTGTTGTTCCTTTATTCTCCTAACTCTCAACAACTATTCCAGGCAGCCAGCCAAGTTTAACAGCTGTTAGATTAAGCAGAGAAGGCTGTCGGCTCTCGCTGAATCTGACACTCTGTTTTAACATAGGGAGAGAAGGAATGGCAGTCACTCGCCAGGACGCGATTTCTGGTCGCCATGGCGACCTGGCGCCCGGGGTTTGTCGAGGCCTGCTCTAAACGGACGTTTAGAGGCATGTGGGCGTTTTTTTTTCAGCTGCCCCTGAACTCATCTAATGTTATCTTATCAGTCCATTTACGCAGGGTCGTTTAAAGCAGAGTTCCACCCAAAAGTGGAACTTCCGCTGGTTGGATTCCTCCCCCCTCAGGTGTCACTTTTGGCACCTTTTGGGGGAGGGGGACGAGGACACCTGTTTCCACACATCCGGGAGCTCGGGCAGGCGGCCACTGACATCAGCAACCTGGCTCCCTCCTCGCTCTGCTACTGGCTGCAGTAGGGCGCCCGGTGTGAAGCTGTAATGCTACACTGCCGGGTTCCCTTACCCGCAAAGGACGCGGCTGCAGCCGACCCCCGATCCGAAGATCAGTGGCGGGTGCCGAAATTGCTGGAATTCAGGACAGGTAAGGGTCCTATTAAAAGACAGCAGCTACATTATGTGTAGCTGCTGACTTTAAATTTTTTTAGTATTAGACGGACCTCTGCTTTAAGGTTGTTTTCAGGTAGTTAAGTTTAGAAGCATTTCTTGGAAAGCAAAAAATGTGTTCAGACGGAAGTTCAGAGGCATTTGAAACGCCAAATGCCTTTAACAGCTTGTAAACGCTCCGAAATGCGGTAACTCGCGTCTAGGAGCATTTCGTTTACAGGCATTTCCATTTAAAGAAACAAAAACGTTCCTAGATGTGACTGTGGCAAGACGGACATTTTAGACGCTGGTTTCTAGCTGTCAAGATAAAACATTCAAGGGAGGTTGAAAAGCGTCCCGTGTACGTGGAGCCTTACCTGTCAAGGGATCCAGCGTTGTCCTCACCCGAGCCGATTCTTCAGTCGGCATCAGGTCCAGACACTGGCATAAGGAAGGGAAACTGGCAGTGAAGCTTTGCGGCTTCACATCCAGTCTCCCACTGCGTATGCATGCACTTTGTGAATGGTATCGCAGTCTTCTGGGACTGGTGATGGGCCCCAGAAGGCTACGGAGAAGGAGGGGAAATTCCTCTCAGTTTGCTGAGACAATCTGACCGAAAGTGGGAGCAGGTACCTGTCAAAACCATGTGCCTGCCCCCCCCCCCCCAAAGGGCGCCTATAATTAAAAAGGAAGGGGGAGGGGTGCAAAGAAGCAGAACTTCCCCTTTTGGATGAAGTTCTGCTTTAAAGACAAAGGCTCCAGGGCTGTCCTTAGGGTCTTAAACTAGTCCCGTTACAAGAGGGTATTAGTCTTATGTCCTATGACTTAGGTTCAGTTGGTGTGTGTTGGGGAAAAAAAAAAAAAAAAAGACAGGACATATTGCATTTTTGCGCACCATGTTCCAGCACAGACGTTGCAGCATGCTGCAGTGCTTAGTAGAAGTAAAAAAAAAAAAAGTATAACAAATGCACTGTAACATATGAAAAAGGAACTGCTGCATGGTGCAACTTAAAAGCACATCCTAGCATGTGTGCATGTGCCAATGTGTGAACAAGCCCTTAAAGTGAAACTAAGCACTCCTATCATGAAGCAGGTATATTGACCTGTTTGATCTGCCGCTGCCATGGTGCTGCACATGTGATCTGCTAAGACACGGCCAATTGAAGGATTGATAGAATGGTTGGAAGGCAACATTGGCACACTGGCAACTGTGACAGTTACCACCAGAGGCATGCCTTAACCACTTCAGCCCCGGAAGGATTTCCAGCTTTAGGACCGGAGCCCTTTTTGCGATTCGGCACTGCGTCGCTTTAACTGACAATTGCGCGGTCGTGCGGCGTTGTCTTTAGGAAGGCCCCGACTTCACCAATTCCGTACGGAGACCACCATTGACAGTGTCAACGGTCACACGGTTACAACGGAAGGTTGGTAAGATAGTTAGGAAGTTAACCGGCACAGAATCGTCTAGTGTACACGTCGTGGTACCGTCGCCGTCTAGTTTGTCCAGTTATATGGACGAAGTACTATCCTCACGAATCAAAGTGAAATTCCCGAACAAGTGTGTAACCGTGTACGTGTGTACGATCCTACACGAAAATTCAACGTGGTACGTCGTCAAGGAAAAAGTATACAATGTCACGTAAACAATATGAAAAAAAAAAAAATGAAGATGATTCGTGACGTCGTACGACG
>BLSH010144960.1:1260618-1283784 GCA_018402905.1 Glandirana rugosa | reverse complement strand
GCCGCACCCGCTCCCTGGCCCCCCCCCCCGAACACAGTGGCTCTGTATCGCGGCCGCCGTCGTATGACGGCGTTTTGCATTACAGAGCCACATTGTCGCCGTCAAATGCCGATCAGCGGTCGGCAAGCGGTTAAGGCAGTATTAAGTCCAAAAGCAAACATATTGCAGCTTACCAATTCTTAGATGTGATGGCTGCATTGGTTCTCATCTGGTGATCTAGCCAGCAAGTCTGTTGTTTTTCATATAAAGGTGTAACATGTTCTAGATGTGAACTCATGGCTGTCGAAAACCTCATCTGAACGCTGGAAACGTAATAGCTGGAAACCGACGGTGAACTACGCCCGTTTTACAGCTTTTACATACTGTACAGAGTTTATGCAAGTTTAGCAGCAGTTATGAGCATTGGAGGTTAGAAGCATTTTTTTTTAAAAAGATAACCTCAGGAGATCCTCCCAAATGCCCACAATGCATGAAAAACAAATACATTATTAACTATTTCAGCCATTGTGTGAGAGAAGACAGCAGCAGAGAGAGCAGTGTGCTTGTAGATCGCGGTCTTATTTTTTGTGTTTTCACTATGAATCCCATCATGAGGAGGAAATGCTCCTGATGTTGCGGAGGCTTCAAAGACGTAGAAAATTGTGTGAGAGGACCAGGACTCATCTATTGATGTAGGCAACAGCATGTGGTGAAATTTGTGTTTTTTCAATATTTTTATATGTTCAAGAAGTATCAGAAATGTTTTTCTCTTTAAAAACGCGCATAAATGCAGTTTACCGCACTACAAGCATTTGGCGTTGAAATGCCGGTAAACTACAGTCCTGAATATGATTTTTCTGCTTTCGAAAAAAATGCCTGTAACCTCAACTGCCTCTAAACTACTTTAAATGACTGAGTGTGCATGTACCCATAAGATAACATTGAGGCGAGTTCAGGGGCTGCTGAAAAAATGCCCAACTGCGCCTAAACTTCAGTGGGTTTAGTTTCACTGTAAGCTTCATATGACCCAATGGGAGATCATAATCAATATACATTCTATTGGGTTAATTTAATAAAGGCAAAAGGCTGTTTCCCTTAGCTAAGTGAATGATGTGAAGCTCTGCTGACTTCCATCATCCAATCATGTGCAAGCAAAAATACAAGTTTCACCACATTCACTAAGCTAAGGGATCATTTCCTTTGCAAAGTTAGCAGCCCATTTGCCTTTAGCAAGTCCATATGCATACAGGACATTTAATACTAAGGACTACAAGTCAATTAGCCTCCTGGAACAACATCAGCAGCTCCCTCCAACCAAGTGCCAGCTTGGGCATGCATAGACAAAATGAAATAGACATGTTTTTGCAGGCATCAGGCTCAATTCACTGAGATGGAGGAGATATAGATTAACTCTTAGCATATGTATCTCATTATAAACTTTCTTCTAAAAAAATGTTCAGTTCACACTCACGCCATTTTTCTCAGTTATTTTTTATCTCACTAAGGTGTCCATTTATGAAACTGAACAGCTGTGATCCCAAGGATCACCGCTGATCTCGCTTCATTAACGGTTTATGAAACAGGTGATCGGGGGAGAACATGTTCTCCGCCGATGATCCCCGCACACAGAGAAGCTGTAACTGACTGATACAGAAAAGGCCAGTTTATGAAGGTGCGATCTGAGCACTTCACTGACGATCTGTGTCAGAATTCACACTCCCAGATTCACCATCTCTGAGCTGGTGAATTGAGGAGGGCGAATTCTGACACAGATCGCCAGTGAAGAGAGAATCCCGGGGGAAGGAGGAAGATTATTAATTTCCTCCTTCCTTGGTCAGGCCCCCCCAACACAGTAACCATGCCCCCCTGCCCTGTTTAGGTGTATATATTTATATATTAGTTTGTGGTCCACTGGAGTCCACCAGCGGGTGGCTTAAAAAACCAGGAAGAAAATACACTCGGGCTCTGACCTGGAACTCAGTGAGGGATCTGAGGGAGCTCTGTGTCTGTTTGGACTTTAAAAGACAAGGTTTGCATTTTGGCTTACGTTTTGTGGATGTCAGGGGCCAGCCCCAAACCACATAGTGGGGAAAATATACGGTTTAGTTTAGCCCCGGACAGCAAGGACTTATTTTCTGTTTTGTTTGTTTTTAACCTGCAAACCTTTTACCAATAAACCTGTCAACCCACCAGATTTTAAAGAAAGTTGCCTGCACGCTATTTTCCTCAGGAAAGTTGATCCCCACGAACTAATCTCCCACAATATACACACACACACACACACACACACACACACACACACACACACAGTTGTGCTCATAAGTTTACATACCCTGGCAGAAATTATGATTTCTTGGCCATTTTTCAGAGAATATGAATGATTACACAAAAACATTTCTTTCACTCATGGTTGGTGTTTGACTGAAGCCATTTATTATCAATCAACTGTGTTTACTCTTTTTAAATCATAATGACAACAGAAACTACCCAAATGACTCTGATCATGATATTTAAGCCAGGAGACTGAGATGGCCACTCCAGAACCTTCACTTTATTCTGCTGTAGCCAATGACAGGTCAACGTCTCCTTGTGTTTTGGATCATTGTCATGTTGGAATGTCCAAGTACATCCCATGCGCAACTTCCTGTCTGATGAATGCAAATGTTCCTCCAGTATTTTTTGATAACATACTGCATTCATCTTGCCATCAATTTTGACCAAATTTCCTGTGCCTTTGTAGCTCACATCTCCAAAATAGCAGTGATCCACCTCCGTGTTTCACAGGCCCTGTTGACTCCTCTCCAAATGTAACATTTATGGTTGCGACTAAAATGCTCAAATCAGTCCAAATGACTTTGTTCCAAAAGGTTTGAGGCTTGTCTCTGGGCTGTTTGGCATACTGTAAGCGGGATACTTTGTAGCATTTGCGTAGTAATGTCTTTCTTCTGGCAACTCGACCAAGCAGCACGTCTTTCTTCAAGTGCCTCCTTATTGTGCATCTTGAAAAAGCCATACCAAATGTTTTCAGAGAGTGCTGTATTTCACCTGAAGTTATTTGTGGGTATATATGTATAAACTCGATGGACATTATGTTTCACCTTGAATACGCCAGTAAACTAGTACAAAATCCGGTTCAGGTGTTACCAGCCACCTTAGCAGGGTTGGTTCCAGACCAGATTTTGTGGCACACTTGTGTCCACCAACAGGTGGTATACAGAAGCAGGAGTAAAGCAAAGATTTCCTCTGGCCTGGGACTCAGGAGCCATCAAGCCTGAGAGAGCTGATGAACTGAAGTTTGCTTTTTGACTGAAAAAAAAGGTTTGCATTGTCTGTTTTGTGGGTGACTGGGAGAAGCCCTTCATCCCTCAGTTAGGGAAACTGGAAATGTTTAGTAAGAGCCTGGGTGGCAAGGATTTATTTCCGGTTTTGTTTGTTTGATTTTCAAGCAACCTTTTAAAATAAAACTGGCTACAAGTCAGCTTTTAAGAAAATCTACAGTTTGAACTACCTTTTTCCCTAGGAAGGTGATCCCCATTCAGCTAACCCCCCCCTCCCACAAAATGTTTCGGGACTGCGACATTGCGGCAGACAGATCGGACACCTAACTGATATTTTTGACACTTTTATGGGAACCAGTGACATTATTACAGTAATCTGTGCTAAAAATATGCACTGTTATTGTACTAATGACACAGGCAGGGAAGGGGGGTGATCAAGGGGTTAAATGTGTTCCCTGTGTGTTCTAACTGCATGGGGGATGGGCTGCCTGGGGAAACACACAGATCTGTCTTCCTGCATAGCAGAAATACAGGATCTGTGTGATCTCCCCTGTCAGAACGGAGATCTGCCTTGTTTACACAGGCAGATTCCCATTCTGTCACTGCAGGGAATGTTCGCGGATGGCCAGCGGACACCCCACCCGCTGACTGGCTCCCACGTTGGGCAGTGGCGGACGCGCACCCACAAAAGCCTGACCTGCCACAGTAGAATAAGGGGGGCTGACCAGCAAGTGGTTAATAAATGGACATATCAGTGTTTCGGTGAATTTATTTTCCTGTAATCTCCTTAAGTCTCACAGGATTACAGTATCAGGGGCATTCTCCACTGTTTGAAGCGTTTATAGATCACTTCACAAAAGGAGAAGCGATCTACACCACTTCTTAAACTGGCATCCAGAGGAGAAAGATCTACTCTGTGATTGCCGGAGAACTGAGCAGTGGATATTTTTCACGGCTTCATAAAAACGGACACCAAAGTGTCATTTTATTACCACCTGAAAGTTTCATTTTTCTGCTTTTCTTAAATGAGTTGTAATGTCTTGAGGTTTTTCAACTTAAAGGGGTTGTAAAGACAGAAGGTTTTTTTTTATCTTAATGCATTAAGATAAAAAAAAACCTTGTGTGTAGCAGCCTCCCCAGCACCCCATAATTACTTACCGGAGCCCCATCTCTCTCCAGCGATGTCCACAAATTTCTAAGCCGTCCAGTACACTCCTCCTGATTGGCTGAGACACAGCAGCAGCATGCCATTGGTTCCCGTGGCTGTCAAAGTCAGTCAGCCAATCAGGGGAGAGAGGAGGCAGGGCCAAGTCGGGGCTCCATCTCTGAATGGACACACGGAGCTGTGACTCAGCTCGGGTGCCCCCATAGGAAGCTGGTTGCTGTGGGAGCACTTTGTATGAGGGAGGGGCCAGGAGCAGCAAAGAGGGACCAGAGAAGGGGAGGATCCAGGCTGCTCTGTGAAAACCACTGCACAGAGCAGATAAGTATAACATATTTGTTATTTAAAAAAGTCCCCCTTTTACTTATCTGCACTCGATCGTTCCAGCGTCGAGGAAGAGCCCAGCTGCTCCAGCCACTGTCTCGGGTCCTCACTGGACAAATTGATAGCAGCGGGAGCCATTGGCTCCGGCTGCTGTCAATCAAATCTAGTAGCATGGGAGCCGGGGGCGGGGCCGGGTCCTGCTGTCTGTGTCAATGGACACAGCAGCAGGACTCAGGAGCATGGATGCCCCCATGGAAAGCGACTCTACGAGGGGGCACCCTGTGAAGAAGAGGAGCCAGGAGCGCCGCCGGGGCACCCCAGAAAAGGAGAATCCCTTGCACAGAGCAGGTAAGTATGACGTTTGTTATTTAAAAGAAAAAAAAAAAACCTTTACAACCACTTTAACCACTTTAGTCCCCGGAGCCATTTTTTGTTTTTTGTTTACATATATTTCAAAAATTATTTTAGGCCTGAAGACTACTTAAAACCCCCCAAACATTATATATTTTTGAAAGCAGACACCCTGAAGCATAAAGGAGTGGTAGTTCCAAATTTTTTTTATGTCACATGATAATGGCGCAACAGTTTATGCAACGCAAAATTTCAGTAAAAATACACTAATGTTAATTTTAAGGCATATAAACGCAATAATTAGTGCATTTTTTTTTTTTTTAATATAAGAGATGAGGTTGTGTCGAGTAAATAAATACCCAACGTGTCAAGCCTTAAAATTGTGTCCATCTGTAAAGTGTAGAAAAACCTTCACTATCCAAAATTTTGCAAAAGTGACGCTTCAAAAGCCTGTACAGGCCATCAATGAGAAACCCTGGTTTAGAGTTACGTAGGAGCTCTGGTGCGAAAATGATTGATCTCACTCTGGTGTCTGGCGATATGTAATATATATAGGACAATCGCCATTTTCATATGTGGGCGCCCTGATGCATACGTTTTCGTATGTGTGTGTGAATGTGGGGTTGGAGGGACTTTCATTTTTTTTTTTTTGCTTTATTTAGAGGTCTCTTTAAGACCCCTTTCACACCAAGGAGTATTTCAGGCGCTTTTGCGCTAAAAATAGTGACTAAAAAGCGCCTAAAAAACTCCCCCCAATACACCCCAGTGTGAAAGCCCAAGTGCTCTCACACTGGGGCGGTGTGCTTGCGGGACGGAAAAAAAAAAGTACTGCAAGCTGCATCTTTACATCGGTGTGGGAGCGGCGTATTCACCGCTCCTATACCTCCCCTGCCCATTGAAAACAATGGGGCAGCGCTCCAGAACCCTGTTTAACCCCATGTGGGGGGGTTAAAAGAGCACCGTCGTTGCTATAACAAGCAGTAAAGCGCTGCAAATTAGCGGCGTTTCACCGCTAGCGATCGGGCGGCTCCGGTGTGAAAGAAGCCTAAATGTTTGACTTTTTTTCTTTAGTATAACTTTTATTGCTATCACACAGGGGGGCAATAGCCCTCTATGTGACAACATATAGGCGACACGTTCTCTTTATGAGACATCCGGGGTCTATTGGACCCTGGATATCCTCTCTGTACCTGATGGAACACATTGATGGAACACATCAGCCACATGCAAGCCAACAAATGTAAACACCCCCCCCAGCAGGGGTATAGCAGCCAGGAGTGAGTTTAATACCAAGTGTTTCCAAAAAATGAGTTCTTGACAGCCTTCCCCTCAAAAGCAGGTATGAAGTGGGGAGAAACCTAGGTTCCTTTGAAGAAGACCAGTGGGAGGAAACGCTTCAGGCTGTAAGCCAATGCTCCTTCAATGTGACACAGAGGCTCATGTAATTATTTATAATCTTGCAGGTGCATCTTTCCCCAGTTAGGCTACACAAAAGGGGCTTATTGGAGCAAATGCTCCAGAGATCATGGGGATCTGATCCATTTAATCTGGTGGTGTCACAAACTACATATCTATTGGGTGAAAGTACTGTATACGATCACTGCTGTGTTCCAGACTTCTATCCCACTTGACCCTAAACCATGCCTTCTGGGCATCTTAGATGACTCTCAACTAGATGTCTCCATTAGAGAAGCAGTAGCTAGAGCACTTTTTCAAGCCTGGAGAGTGGTGCTTCGATACTGGAAGTCTACCGATTCTCCTTCTCATAAAGAATGGGTACCTTAGACTAGAGACGTACATATAGCAACACGGGGACATAGCTGCAAATCTGAAAACCTTTGGGGTCCATGGATGGATACCCCAGGCAAGAGCCCACTAGAACTGGTGATGGATGGACTAGTCATGGGTTAAGTTAAACTCCTTTAAAGGGTGAATCCTACCATACTTGGTAAGAAGATGTGGTGATGAGGGGAGCCTGAACCTATTGTTTATCTATGGCCACACTGTATTATCATTGTGGGCAAACTAGATTCACACTATTGTGTTTTGGTTAATGTTAAGTGAAAAGTTCTCTGATGATGATTAAGGAACCTAAATGACCATCTTGGAATCGTTGTAAACTCTGATATCTGTGCCTTTACTGTTTGATTAAACATTTCTTGATTTAAAAAAAAACAAAACAAATGTTTCCAGTGCGGGAAAAACTCTGTACAGTTTGCCAGCCTGACACCAGTGATATTTTCAAGGAGATACCTTTGCAAACTTTTTTTTTACCATCAAAATGTCCCCAAAACTGAACACATAATAATATGCATGGCATTCATTAAATTCAGCCAATCCCAATGATAATGCCTTTTGGGAAATGGAAAAAAAAAAAAGTCCACAATTGATTGTACAAATAAAAGCAAATAATAGAGGTCATGAAAACACAGCATGCATTATGCTTTTGCGAATTAATCCTATTGCCTGGGCGACATACAAGACACAAACAGACAAGAATAAACACATGCATGTAATTGAATACATGACCATATTAATGTACTGGATCTACTTGTTATTTAAGCACTTAATGCATAATTAAAGGATTAAGTCATAATGAGTTAAGGAGGACATTAAAAGATTCAAAACAACTATATTAAACAAATGATGGCATTAAACTGCAATTTACTACTGTTTTTCAGGTTTCACCATTTTTTATTTACAACACAAAAACACCTTGTCATATCACATAAATAAGGGAACTAATCTAAGACACTCAAGTTAGGATAGGATACTGCGAAGGTACAAATTCTAGTCAAGGCTTCACTTACATTCCACGCATTAGACTAGAAGGCTGCACAGGTAGTAGATGCTGATGCTTAGATTTATGCAATGGCATGCACCTTTACAATTTTAATTATGAAAAGAGATTCTCAAGAAATTCATTCCCACATACAAACGTGTATATATATATATATATATATATATATATATATATATATATATATATATACACATACATACATACACACACACACACTATGGGGTTGCTTTAGTAAAGCTTGAAAGTGCAAAATTTGGTGCAGCTCTGCAGAGAAACCAATCAGCTTCAAGGTGTTATTGTCAAAGCTTGATTGAACAAGCTGAGGTTAGAAGCTGATTGGCTGGCATGCACAGCTGCACCGTTTTTTGCGCTCTCCAGCTTTAGTAAATCAACCCCTGTATGTCTTACCTCACTGAAATAGCACTAGGAGTCTTTCGTGTGCATAATTCAACATGGCTCCTTTGTGGTGGTGCTACTGACCCATCATGATGTGTGACTGTAGAAAATAATGTACCCTGAATGCGCTTCCTTAGCCGCTCCACTCCCAGCCTACTGATGCATAGCCAAATTCTCAGCCTTACTAGGCCCCATTCACACCTGCGTCTATAATTTTATTGGTAGGTTATTTTAACAGACAGAACAACAAAATATCCAAAAAAACGCATTTCAAAAAAGTTATAAATTGATTTGCCTTTTATTGAGTGAAATAGGTATTTGACCCCTTCGCAAAATGTGACTTAGTACTTGGTGGCAAAACCCTTGTTGGCAATCATAGAGGTAAGACGTTTCTTGTAGTTGGCCACCAGGTTTACACACATCTCAGGAGGGATTTTGTCCCACTCATCCTTGCAGATCCTCTCCAAGTCATTAGGGTTTTGCGGCTGATGTTTGGCAACTTGAACCTTAAGCTCCCTCCACATATTTTCTATGGGATGAAGGTCTGGAGACTGGCTAGGTCACTCCAGGACCTTAATGTGCTTCTTCTTGAGCCACTCCTTTGTTGCCTTGGCCGTGTGTTTTGGGTCACTGTCATGCTGGAATACTCATCCACGACCCATTTGCAATGCTCTGGCTGAGGGAAGGAGGTTCTTACCCAAGATTTGACAGTACATGGCCCCATCCATCGTCCCTTTGATGCGGTGAAGTTGTCCTGTCCCCTTAGCAGAAAAACACCCCGAAAGCATAATGTTTCCACCTCCATGTTTGACGGTGGAGATGGTGATCTTGGGGTCATAGGCAGCATTCCTCCTCCTCCAAACACGGTGAGTTGAGTTGATGCCAAAGAGCTTGATTTTGGTCTCACCTGACCACAAAACCCAATTCCCCTCTCAATCATTCAGATGTTCATTAGCAAACTTCAGACGGGTCTGTACATGTGCTTTCTTAAGTAGGGGGACTTTGTGGGCGCTGCAGGATTTAAGTCCTTTATGGCGCAGTGTGTTACCAATTGTTTTCTTGGAGACTATGGTCCCAGCTGCCTTGGGATCATTGACAAGATTCTCCCGTGTAGCCCTGGGCTGATTCCTTACCATTCTCATGATCATTGAAACTCCACGAGGTGAGATCCTGCATGGAGCTCCAGGCCGAGAAAAATTGACTGTTATTTTGTGTTTCTTCCATTTGCAAATAATCGCATCACCTGTTATCACCCTCTCACCAAACTGCTTGGCAATGGTCTTGTAGCCCATTCCAGCCTTGAGCAGGTCTACCATCTTGTCCCTGACATCCTTGGACAGCTCTTTGGTCTTGGCCATGGTGGAGAGACTGGAATCTGATTGATTGGTTCTGTGGACAGGTGTCTTTTATACAAGGTAACAAGGTGAGATTAGGAGCACTCCTCTTTAACCGCTTCCACACCACGCGCAGTATTGCATTGGTCCCAAAAAAGTGTCAAAATGGTCCGACATGTCCGCTGCAATATCGCAGTACCGCTAAAAATAGCAGATTGCCGACATTACTAGTAAAAAATAAAAAAAATAAAAACCCCAGAAATGAATTATCTTTAAATGCGGCCACTTTTGCACAAACCAATCAATAAACACCGATTGCGTTTTTTTTACCAAAAATATGAGGAAGAATCTAAATCGGGCAAAACCGATGAAAACTATTTTTTTTTTGGATTTGTATTTTAGCAAAAAAGAAAAAACGTTTTTTTTTTTTTTGCAAAATTGTCGCTCTTGTTTTGTTTTCAGCAGCGATCAGAAATGACGCAGAGGTGATCAAATACCACCAAAAGAAAGCTCTATTTGTGGGGAAAAAAAGTATGCAAATTTTGTTTGGGTACAACGTCGCACGACTGTGCAATTGTCAGTTAAAGCGACACAGTGCCGAATCGCAAAAAGTGCTCTGGTCCTAAAGCTGGAAATCCTTCCGGAGCTGAAGTGGTTAAGAGAGTTCTCTAATCTCAGCTCGTTACCGGTGTAGAAGATACCTGGGAGCCAGAAATCTTGCTGACTGATAGGGGATCAAATACTTATTTCACTCATTAAAATGCTAATCAATTTATAACTTTTTTGAAATGCCTATTCTGGATATTGTGGTTGTTATTCTGTCTCTCTGTTAAAATAAAACTACCATTAAAATTATAGACTAATCATTTCTTTGTCAGGGGATCAAATACTTTTTTTCCCCCTCACTGTATAGCATGGAACACAGTGAAGACAGTCATCATCAAGTGGAGAAAATATGGCACAACAGTGACATTACCAAGAATTGGACATCTCTCCAAAATTGATGAAAAGATGAGAAGAAAACTGGTCAGGAAGGCTACCAAGAGGCCTACAGCTACATTAAAAGGAGCTGCAGGAATATCTGGCAAGTACTGACTATGTGGTACATGGGACAACAATCTCCCGTATTCTTCATATGTCTGGACTATGGGGTAGAGTGGCAAGACGGAAGCCTTTTCTTTATGAAGAAAAACATCCAAGCCTGGCTACATTTTGTAAAAACAAACCTGAAGCCTTCTAAAAGCATGTGGGAAAATGGGTTATGGTTTGATGAAACCAAGGTGAAACTTTTTGGCCATAATTCCAAAAGATATGTTTGGCGCAAAAACACTGCACATCACCAAAAAGAACACCATACCCACAGTGAAGCATGGTGATGGCAGCATCATGCTTTGGGGCGGTTTTTCTTCAGCTGGAACAGGGGCCTTGCCTTAGTCAAGGTAGAGGGAATTATGAAGAGTTCCAAATACCAGTCAATATTGGCACAAAACCTTCAGGCTTTTGCTAGAAAGTTGAACATTTAGAGGAACTTCATCTTTCGGCATGACAACGACCCATCCAAATCAACATAGGAATGGCTCAACCAGAAGATTAACGTTTTGGGATGTCCCAGTCAGAGCCCAGACCTGAATCAGATTGAAAATCTGTGGGGTGATCTGAAGAGGGCTGTGCACAGGAGATCCCCCCGCAATGAGTTGGAGTTTTTTGCAAAGAAGAGTGGGCAAAAGTATTAGTATAAGGGTGTGCACACTTATGCAACCATATTATTTTAATTTTTTAATTTTACATCCCTCCACCTAAAATATTTCAGTTCAACTGAGTTGTACAGTTTATAGGTCACATTAAAAAAGGTGGAAAAAGTTCTGAAAGGATTTAGCTTTGTTTCATTTTTTTTACATCAGAGAAACCTGACGGGTGTGTAGACTTTTTATATCCAATGTATGTAAGCCATGGAACTTCTTTCTGCACAGCTGAAAATTCAAATAGCTGAAAATGTAACAGAAATCTAGAGATCCATTTGCTGGTTGGACATTTGACTGCATAATATTAATATGAAATATAATATTTATAATTTACTGTGTGTGTACAGTGCATAGAGCAATGGTATCAGAAGGGGTGGACCTGAGGAAATATGTAATCATTATAATTAGAAGAAGCTTAGTAACTATTACAGCAGAGCAGAAACCAATCCCTTGATAAATAGGAAATATATATTCCCTATAGGCAGTCCATCTAGCAACCCTTAAACAACAAGTGAACAACCATATAATTTACTCCATAAGCAGAATAAGCACACTGATCTGTAAGTAATATTATGGCATTATTTTATTAGAAGATCTGTAGTAAGATTCTGAAGGATCCTTTATGAATGAGCCAAATTAAAAAAAAATGAATTGCTCTAAACCTGATATTTTCTTTTATATTCTAATCTACAATCTTCGTTCCATACTCTAAATTGGCACAAGAAAAAAAAACATACAGAATTCTGATTGTTTGCTGGTTTACCACCAGTCAACTCTGCAGCAAGATACAACTTAGCAAAGTCCAGTAAAGAGACATTGTCAATTTTTTCTTTGGCCACATGTGTTTGCGAAGTGTAAATGCATTTTTACAAAAAGTTACTTAAAAAAAATAAAAAAAATCAACATTTTAAGTTTACAATTTTGTGTTGGGCCGCATTCAAAGGTGCCTTGGGTCGCAGGTTGGGCACTCTTGCCTTAAATGAATGACCGTGAGCTAAAGCACCATGCAACATGAACTGCCATTTTTTGTAAAATATGTATTTTCTCATTTTTCCCTTGTTGCAGCCACTGACTGTCTACTTGTACTTCAGAGGATTGCTGAACAGAGCAGGTTTGCCAATAGTGAGGACAGTGAAGCGTGTCCAGTATAAGGTGTTCAGTAACAATTTTTATCATCTTCATAAGAAATCGGTGTGATGATGCAGGAGTCTGGGACATACCCTGTCACCCTCCAACAGGAAGTGACTGCACAAGGACTTTCACAGCAGGACCCCCCCACATTATTTGCAGATCTCAATATATAACCTAAGAGTAAAAATGCAGGCACTACTTTAGTGCGTGCACGTGGACAGGCTGCAGAAAATCAGCAAAAAAAAAAAAGAGAAAACAGTATTTTAATTCCATATGGCAAATGTTTACAATACACAGTGCTTTATTAATCACCTGAAGACCAGGCCTTTTTCTGACACTTGTTGCTTACAAGTTAAAATCAGTATTTTTTGTTAGAAAATTACTTAGAACCCTCAAACATTATACATATTTTTTAGCAGAGACCCTAGAGCAGGGCTCGACAAATCCCAGGCACCAGGTCGCAATTGTGACTAGAAAATGTAGCCTGGCACCTAAGTTGTTGTCAGCCCCAGTGGCTAGCATGGGGGGGGGGGCGCAGCCGGGCACGACATTGCCAAGTGGCCGGCAAGTGTTTTCGGATGACGGGGGTGGAGAGTGGCAGGGCTGTGAGGGCGGTACTGTGAAAGGCGGGTTAGGACAGATGCGGGTCTGTAGTGTAGTAGGGTGGGCGGGTCGGAGCAGAGCTGACGGGTGGGTCGGGGGAGGCGCAAAGCTGACTGGTGGGTCGGGGGAGGAGCAAAGCTGACTGGTAGGAAGAGTTCCCTGTGCGGCTCTCTCCTCCCTCCTGCTAGATGCATATCTATTGAGCTGTCCAGGGGGTGAACCCCTGCAGCAGGAACCGGCGGCTCTGAGTGGGCTCAGCAGTGGCCCTGAGCCGGTTACCACCTCGCAGAGGATCCCCAGGGTGCTCTGGTTCCCCCCTGGATGGGCTCCAAGTCAGGTCTGCACAAAACAGATCGGTGCCCTGTCAGTGTGGCCTCACCAGTGCCCCAGCAGTGGAACCTTACTTGTGCCCCAGCAGTGCAGCCTTACCATTGTCCCTGCAGTTCAGCCTTACCATTGTGCCTGCAGTTCAGCCTTTCCAATGCCCCATCAGTGCAACCTTACTAGTGCCCCATCAGTGCAGCCTCAGCCGTGCCCAATCAGTGCAAGTTCAGCTTCATCAGTGCCTATCAGTGCAGCATCATCACCACACATTAGTGCAGAAGAAAAAATACTTATTTGCAAAATTTTAAACAGAAAGTTTTTTTAAAAAAATAATAAATTTGTCTTTTTTCATGTATTTAGCAAAAAATAAAATCCCAGTGATGATTAAATACCACCAGAAGAAAGCTTTGTCTTAAAAATTTAATTTGGGTACAGTTTTGCATGACCGTGCAATTGTCACTAAAACTGAGACATCGCTGAAAGCTGAAAAGTGGCCTGAGCAGCAAGGGGGTTATGGTAATCAGTAAAAAAAAAAACAAAAAAAAAACTGGCACCTAGATTCAAAGCAAATTTTTCAAGCCCTGCCCTAGAGAATAAAATGGCCATCGTTGCAAAATGTTATGTCATACTGTATTTGCGCAGCAGTCTAACGCAATTTTTTGGGGAAAAAAATACACTTTCATGGATTAAAAAAAAAAAAAAAAACAGTAAAGTTAGTCCAATTGTTTTCTATAATGTGAAAGATGGTGTTACGCCGAGTAGCCCCTAACATGTCAAGCTTTAAAAATTGCGCACGCTCGTGGAATGGAGACAAACTATGGTATTTAAAAATCTCTATAGGCAATGCTTTAAAAAAAATTACTGGTTACCAGTTTAGAGTTACAGAGGAGGTCTAGTGCCAGAATTATTGCTCTCCCTCTAATGGATTGTGGCGGTACCTCACATGTGCAGTTTAAACACGATTTACATTTGCAGGCTCGACTTACAAATACGTTCGCTTCTACGCATGAGCATGGAGGGATGGGGCGCTTTAATTTATTTTTTCTTATTTATTCACTTTTATTGCGGTCACAAGCAATGTAGACATCCCTTGTGACAGCAATAGTAACGTGTTAGGTATTTTTTTTGAGGGATCTGGGGTCTATAAGACTCCAAATCCCTCCATTGCACTTAAAAGCATTCAAAATGCCAAGTTTTTTTAAATCTGATGCCTTTAAGGTTCCAGTAAACTGGAAGTGACGTTGCTTTTGAGTTACTAGATCCGAGACCCGATCAAAGTCGACGCGCCGGCTGATCGCTTGCGGCCTACCGGTGGGACGGGAGCGCTCGGGCCTCCCGGTGGGATGGGAGGGTCTGGGCAGAGCGGCGGGAGGAGTTTGGGATGCCCCCTCCCACTGCTTGTAAGAACAATCGGTTGCTTAGCCACATCGGTTGTTACCACAATAAAGCTGACCGTTGGCTCTAACGGCACCAGGGTGATGCCTGCAGCTCCAGGCATCACCCCGGTACAACCACTTGAAGCAGAATGACGTAGAGGTATGTAATTTATTTGCGGCAAGTGGTTCAACTTTCAGTGAAGGTTTACAACTATTCTAACAAGAGCGGATACAAGGTTTCTAAAACGTTCTATTCATTATAACGTCCAGCACTTATCGTATAATCAAAGCTAACTGAGACCATTCTAGACACACAGATCTGACAGAGCAGAATTGGGAAATTTGTTTCCATCAGACTGGTACAGTATTGGTGCTAATTATCCACACTCTACAGAACAATTTGTGCTCTCAATTAAGGGTCCCAATTTATTCTGTACACTTTTTTTCTATTTCTTTTTTTGCAGAGTACTTTAAGGACAATCAAAACTGGCTGAGAGCAAGAGTCAACCAAGCGAAAACATAATTAGAGATGAAAGGGCTTCTGATAAGAACAAGCCATTTCAAATGCAGCTATTTATGGTGTTTGAAGTGTAATTTTCGGAGCCCAAAGAACTCTGCAATTTGCTAAACTGGTCAATTAAATAACTCAAATTAATCGCACCACATTTCTTTGATAGGATAACCAATTCAGAATAAACTCTGAAATGGTCTTCTTTAGCTATATAAAGCTAAACCACAGATGTACATTTGAATGAGGTCATCACCACCAGAACACAGCCATGGTTGTCTCGTCCAAAGGCTTACATCGTGTCACAAATATTAGTTCCAACCCATTTACCAGCACATTATATCAACAAATATGCCTAAAATAATCCTTGAGAAAAAAAAAAAAAGTCAAGACCAATTCAAAAACGTAATTACAGAATATTTCTGCTTCTTTTGTACCGTGTCCTGACTAACCCTAGGAATGCTATGCAATTTTGTTTATTCAATGACACAAGCTTGAAGTGAAATTCCGCTAGTTTTTTATTTTATTAAAAGTCAGCAGTTACAAAAAGTATAGCTGCTGACTTTTAATAAACAGTAACTTACCTGTCTCCAGGTCCAGCGATAACTGCGCCCGAAGCCTCGCTCGTCTCACCCTCCTCCCGACGGCCCCGCCATTCCTAATGTGAGCACCCACTGCACATGTGCGAGATGCGCTGCGCATTCCTAGTGGCCAGGCAATCTTCTGGGACCTGTGACGTGTCCCAGAAGATTGCCAGGAGGGAAGGGCCGCCTAGGAGGAGAGGAGTCGCCTAGGCAGCCCAGAGGCGGAAGGTGGAAGAGGGACAGGAAGTCCCTCTGAAACCTGGGGACACACTCCCCCCCCCCCCCCCCAAAAAATGACATGCCAAATGTGGCATGTAAGGGGGCGAGGAGTGCTTAAAGCGAAAGTTCCATTTTTGGTTGGAACTCCACTTTAAACATGGCTTGTTGCCTTCACACAAGTGGATGTAATCTATGCAATGTTATAAGCATTATGTAAACAAAGATCACATTTATTGTGTGATACAGCTGCACTATTGACTCCATAACCCATCCAGTGCCCTGAAATTTATGCCATGCTCTTAGAATTTGAATGTCTTTTGATGACCTCCAATACCAGCTGTATATCCAATGTCCCCTCACTTGAAGTAGTGCGATTTCAAAATAGCAGGTCAGCGCGATTTCAGGTGATAATTTTGAAAGACATCTGTGTGGCTTCATACACAGATGTCTATTGAAATCGCACCTGCAGTTGGCAAAAGTAGTGCAAAACCTACTTTTGCAAATCGGTGCGGCGCTGCAAAAGTCGGCATCGCACTGATTGGAATGGTGCCATTGCCAGCAACAGGCCGTGACTTGGCATGCGATTTGACCTGTCAAATCGCATGACAAAATCGATCCAATGTGAACCAGGGCTTAAACACATCAATAGGAGTCAGTACACACCTGCCATCATTCACAGTGCCTCTGATTAACCCCAAATAAAGTTCAGATGTTCTAATGGAACACAGTGACAGTCATCATCAAGTGGAGAAAATATGGCACAACAGTAATATTACCAAGAACTGGACGTCCCTCCAAAATGAATGAAAAGACGAGAAGAAAACTGGTCAGGGAGGCTGCCAAGAGGCCTACAGCTTCATTAAAGGAGCTCCAGGAATATCTGGCAAGTACTGGCTGTGTGGTGCATGTGACAACAGTCTCCCGTATTCTTCATATGTCTGGGCTATGGGGTAGAGTGGCAAGACGGAAGCCTTTTCATACGAAGAAAAACATCCAATCCTGGCTAAATTTAGCAAAAACACATCTGAAGTCTGCCAAAAGCATGTGGAAAATGGGTTGTCTGAAAAAACCTAGGTTGAACATTTTGGCCATAATTCCAAAAGATATATTTGGTGCAAAAACCCTGCACATCACCAAAAGAACATCATACCGACAGTGAAGCATGGTGATGGCAACAACATGCTTTGGGGCTGTTTTTCTTCAGCTGGAACAGGGGCCTCAGTCAAGGTAGAGGGAATTATGAACAGTTCCAAATAATAGTCAATATTCACACAAAACCTTCAGGCTTTTGCTAGAAAGCTTAGCATGAAATGGAATGTCATCTTTCAGCATGACAATGACCCAAAGCATAAATCCAAATCAACAAAGGAATGGCTTCACCAGAAGATTAAAGTTTTGGAACGGCCCAGCCAGAGCCCAGACCTGAATCCCATTGAAAATCTGTGGGGTGATCTGAATAGGGCTGTGCACAGGAGGTGCCCTCGCAATCTGACAGATTTGGAGTGTTTTTTCAAAGAAGAGTGGGCAAATATTGCCAAGTCAAACTGTGCCATGCTGTAATAAAATCAAAAGGTGCTTCAACAATCTATTAGTTTAAACGTGTGCACACTTATGCAGCCATTTTATTTTATGATTTTAATTTTTACTTCCCTCCACCTAAAAGACTTCAGTTTGTTATTCAACTGAGTTTGTTGTTCAACTGAGTTGTACAGTTAAGGCCCCTTTCACACGAGCAGAGCCCGTTTTGACGGGCTCTGCTGCTCAGCGGGGATCCATCCGTTTATCCCCACTGAGCTGGCGGATGACAGGACAGTCTCTGCACCCCGTACTGAGACTGTCCTGTCACAGCTCCATTCTCCTCTATGGAGGATCGGATGAACATGGACCGTCTGTCCATGTTCATCCAATCCGCTAGGGTGATGGAAAATAGGGTTTCCATTCGTCTGTTTTTGGCGGATCGGAGAGGATCAGGTGACAGCAGACACGTCACCGCTGACATACATCACTCCATAGAGGACAATGGAGCGTCTGTTCAGATGCTTCAGGTCAACAGAGGGGTACCAGCATCCATTTACCCCCCTGCCCCCCAGGGCATTCAGGACATCCCGTAGTCCCGCACTTACCCCATCTAGGAGTAGGCAGGCAGCGAGCAGTGGCAGGCAGGCAGCTTGGCTTCAGCCGTGCATCCCTCTCCTCCTCCGAGAAAGGTGCCCAATAGGATCACCTGTCTTCTCCGCCAAATGGGAAACCGGTAACATACCCATGTTTCCTGACTGGCGGTTCAGTGTTAGAAAGGGAAATATTAATTTCCCTCTCTAAGGGCTCGTGGCGCCACAAGCCACTCTATGTTGAAGCCTATTAGAGCCTACGGCTCTAATGAGATGCTTCAAAGAAACCCCCACCGCAGTAATTCATGCGGCCAGCATCCTGAAAGAGGCCGGCCATACGAATAGGGGGTGGTCGCAGGCGGTCATGGATAGATTCATGCTATGCATGAATCTATCCATAGCATATAGGGGGTGGTGAGGACAGAGAGGTTGGCGCCCGTGTGCCCTAAATGGACGAGCCGCCCCTACAGGAGCCAGAACTACAGAGGAGACTCGATGCACTCTGATGCTCTGAGATGGCGGGTTAGCAAGCCCAGATCCTGATCAATGGGTTGCCGACCCCAGGCAAGCGCTTCCCTGGTTTGAGGAGGAGGACCACATCAGAGGGCTCTGAGGGCCACAGCACCCCTGATCTACAGTAACATCTCTTTTAAGCTCCAATTGAACTTGCAGTTTAAAATCAGCTAAATACTTTTAACCACTTCCCGACCGCGCGCCATGTTTTCACGGTGGCAGTCGGGATGCTGAGCGCGAATCGCCGTAAATAAGCGGCGATCTGCAATCAGCCACAAGGGGGCACGCGCGCCGGCGGCGCGCGCACGCACCCGCTGCACTCCCGGGGAGTGTGCCCGCGGCTCGGGCGGACCCGATGTCCGCCGGCGAGCCGCGATGAGCGGCTACAGGGAAAGAACGGGGAACCGCCGATGTAAACACGGCGGTTCCCCGCTCTGTTAGTGGGGGCATGGAAGATCTACTGATCCCTGTCACTGGGATCAGTTAGATCTCTCATGCCCATGTTAGCCCAACCCCCCCCACAGTAAGAACATGCCCAGGGAACACAGTTAACCCCTAGCTCTCCCCCCCCCCCAGGTTAACCCCTTCACTGCCAATGACATTTATACAGTAATCAGTGGACATTTAAATTTCTGATCGCTGAATAAATGTCATTGGTCCCAAAAAAGTGTCAAAAATGTTCCGACATGTCCGCTGCACTATCGCAGTACCGCTAAAAATCGCAGATCACCGCCACTACTAGTAAAAAAAAATAAAATAAAAACCCCAAAAATGAATTCTCATCATCCGTAAACGCGGCCACTTTTGCGCAAACCAATCAAACGCCGATTGCGATTTTTTTATCACAAATATGAGGAATTATATAAATCGGCCAAAAACGGTGAAAAAAAATGTTTTTTTCTATTTTTTTTTTTGGATTTGAATTTTAGCAAAAAGTAAGAAATTTTGTTTTTTTTAGCAAAATGGTCGCTCTTCTTTTGTTTATAGCGGTTATCAGAAATGACACAGTGGCGATCAAATACCACCAAAAGAAAGCTCCATTTGTGGGAAAAAAAGGACGCAAATTTTGTTTGGGTGCACGACCGCGCAATTGTCAGTTAAAGCAACGCAGCACCGAATCGCAAAAAGTGCTCTGGTCCTAAAGTGGGAAATCCTTCCGGTTGGTAAGTGGTTAAAGTGCACCAAAACACAAGGTAGAATTCAAGCTTCCATAGACACCCTTTAGATTAGTCTCTCTCAACTTCTTTTCAATCAAGGCACCCTTTAAAAATACGGACGATGTCAAGGCACCCCATTCTAAAATGTAAAAAACATAATTAACAGTTTTACATAATGCAGCAATATCCACACATGTAGGGCACCCAACGTTAGAGGCAATTTATTCTTTCAATTCTAACACACCTTTGCACACTTGTGACTGATCACTATTCTAACATTTCTCTTCTCACTCAGCTAACATGACCCCAGTACTGAGAGGAGAAAACAAGGAGGTTGTGCAGGCACCCGACATCACCTTATCAACCCATATTTTTGGTTGTTAGGACGTCAGTAGCTGGAAGGTTATAATAGCGCATAATGAAGACTTGTGGCTTTTTCCAGGCAGGCCTGATCCACCCGCTGGTTTGTATACAATTTGTGGGCATTTTTTTTGCAAAGTCGCTCCTGAAGAAACACAAAGGCACCCTAGTTGAAAAGGACTGCTTTCGAATTTTGCTGGGCTTCTGCACCAAAATTGACAGTTAAGCCAAATCTGTCAGAGGCTGGCACCGAGGTCACTGTGTTCATACCAGACACTCCTTTAGTGCACTCCCTCCTTGGCCACTGCACCTATCACAAAGACAAATACATGGCCAAGGAGTTTAGTAGTGGGGTGTGCAGAGCATTAAAAAAAAAAAAAAGAAATTTAAAATATTACTAAACCAAATCAGTATGTTTATGCAATAAAGCATGCTTGTTATACTAACTGTGGAACCTAATATGTTAATCCTAGGCATTGTGTAAAAAGGCTGTTTGATCCTGTCTTCTCTGATCCTCAGGCCCTTCTTCCACAGTCCCCAATTCATCTCCTGATGGTACAGAGCCTTGGGGGCACTCTGCACATGCTCAGTTTGATGTGTATGGTTATAGAGCTTTTTTGCTGCTTTTTATAACGTTATCAAAGCAGCTGTTTTTGAAAACATCGCCAGGAGATGAAACGCGTTAAGCTGAAGACTCCTGTACGCCATTTCCGGCCCAGGGAAGTGGAACACACACACACACTGAGGAATCCAAGCGTCCACTGTCCCCAGAGACTGTATGGGCCGGTTTTAAATTATTTTACCGGCATTAGCCACGGAATATGTTTTTAAATTACATATTAAATGCCAACAAAGCATCTTGAGGATTTTACACATGTAAGATCTCCTTATCGAAGCAAAACCCCTGCACATAAAACACCTCTGGAGATTGGCGCAAGAAGGAGAAAGTGTGACAAGAGGAAGGCACCCACACCAGACCAACAAGGATTAGGTCTCCTCTCCTTATAAATGACCTACAAGCTGTTAAGACTCCTCTTGTCATATGGCATAGGAGTCCAACCAATCTGGTGAGTGTGGGCTGATAACATATGGATCACCAAAGTCACAAGTTTTTTGAAGGAGCATTTGAGCACAGAAGCACTTTTTCTTAAATGAGACTATAATTCTTTATCAAACTATTGAAAACTTGCACGTCTATTTTTATATATATTAGGATTATAGATATGTCATTTTTTTTGTCACTTTTGGGAGTTTACACATGCAAAATACATTGCACTTTATCAGCACTATCACGGCACTTTACAACTAGTACGATCAGTACCAGTTTGGTAATAGTAGCATAGTAGTAGCACAATTGCTCACATTATTGCAAGCTAAACTGCACAATTTCACCTTTCATAAATCCCTTCTTGCCCCTCAAAAGGGGGTCATTTATACAGCTGCACCCCCCTGCCGTAATAAATGGATTTTATTATAACTTACCGTAAAATCCTTTTCTCCGAGTTCACTGACAGACGCAGCTCTTCATGACTATGTGGGGTTTTATGTCAGTTACTACTAGGAGTTAACTAGGCAGGGAAAGAAAACAGCTGACCCCTCCCCTGGGGGCCGTCCTCCTTTCCTACATCAAACCCCCTTCCTGTATAGCTCTTCAGTTCGTACAAAAGCCGTAAAAACACAGAGCCCAGAGGGGTGGGTGCTGCGTCTGTCAGTGAACTCGGAGAAAAGGATTTTACGGTAAGTTATAATAAAATCCATTTTTCTCCTTACGTTCACTGACAGACGCAGCTCTTCATGACTATGTGGGGACGTCCCAAAGCTGTGTCAAAAAGAAGGGTGGGTAAACGCTAACAACTGTACCCAATTGAACCTCTGAAGAGGCGCCAGCCACGCCTACGCTGCCGCCTGTAAAACTATGCGGCGAAAAGCAGCATCTGAGGATGCGAACACATCAACTTTGTAAAACTTAGTAAAAGTGTGAACAGAGGCCCACGTGGCCGCCTTGCACACCTGGGACACCGAAGCCTGGTGTCTGAAGACCCAGGAAGTACTAACCGCCCAGGTAAAGTAAGCCATGACTGGAAAAGGGGGAACTCTTGCCCCGAACAGAATACGCATGAGTCACGGTTTTACTAAACCAATGATAAATAGTAGCCGAAGAGGCCGCCCGGCCTTTTCGCGGCCCTTCTGGCAGCACAAACAAGGCATCAGTTTTCCGAAAGGGACTGTAGCCGCCAAATACACCCGTAAGGCCCTCACTACGTCCAAGGCATGCAACTCAAACTCCTTTGGGTGCGAAGGACGAGGGCACAATGAAAGCAGGACAATATCTTCAATTGATGTGAAAGGAAGAGACTACCTTCGGAAGAAAAGAGGGATGAGGTCGCAAGACCGTCTTATCCCTATGCAGAACAAAATAGGGGGACTAGCACGATAGTGCAGCTAATTCCGACACCCGTCTAGCAGAAGTGATGGCTACCAAGAAGGCCACCTTCTGCGACAGAAGCTGAAGAGAAAACTCCCTGATCTTCTCATAAGGTTGGTGGAATACTCTTCTAGTCCCTCAAAAGAGAAGTCGAAGACAGCGTCTTCCACCGGAAGAACCATCGGTAGTGAAGACGATCTGCCCACAGCCTTAATCGACGTGATAGCACGATCAGGGGGATAAAACAAGACGTATCCCTATTCTGCCAGAACGCTGGAGTAGGGAGAAAAGAAGGCTTCCATCAGAGAAGGAAAGTGTAGTTAACTTCTATAACAGGACGAAAGTAACACGGGAGCAGGAAGCGTGGGTTTCCTCAAACTCAACGTACGGAACCTGCATCACTCCCGGAATGCCCACATAAACCGCCGATGTCAGGGAAAGCCTTTTGACTACGGAACAAACACGACGGTCTTCCCGGCGCTTTTCCGG